>BSBM01000207.1:9937500-10305000 GCA_027924585.1 Larix kaempferi
ATATAAGTACATGTTGAGGCCAATGAAGGCATCCAAGAGTTATTTTGTATTGGGCTTGCTCAAAGGAGGTTCCCCCCTCGAAATGGCCCACGATCAATAAATCTCTTCCGTGTTCTGTTATTTCTAATATATCGTGCATTTTAATTAATTAATTAATTGTTGGAGGTTGCTTACAAAGTGTACATGGTTTTGTTGATTCTAACAGGGATGGAAATATTGATTGTAGATAATTGACTACTGGATATTTTTTCATGTTATTCAGTGGAGAAATCAATTGGATGAGTAGGAGGCAGTCAGTTGTTGCACTATAAACTACTAAGGTTGAATACATTGTAGCTTCTCATGCAAGCAAAGAGGTAGTTTGGTTGCATATATTGTGTTTAGAAGTTGGGTTTAAACAATAAGTTGTTAGGTTGAATTGTGATTGTTAAAGTGAAATATTATTGGGAAAGAACCTTGTATGCCATTCAAAGAAAAAACATATTGATGTACAATACGATTTTGTGAGAGAAATGGTGGAGAACCATACAGTTTATTTAGAAAAAATAGACAGTTTCAAGAACATTGCAGATTCATTGACCAATTTAGTGAATATTGAGAAGTTCACTTGATGTAGGGAATCAATGGGATTATTAGCCTTGCTTAAGTGAATTGATGTTCTAAATCTCCTATTTTTTCAAAGAAAACAACGAGTGGGAGACTATTGGGTGTGTTATATTCTTTGCATGGAAATCGATGACCAAAGTCAATTATCGACTAGTTAACAAGTCAACTGGAGTTGAAAGTGGATAGATGGTTGAAGTATCGTCAACTGGTCAACTAGAATAGGCTGATTGCACGATGAGAAGTCGACGAACATAAAATTGGAAGGAATTCAATAAACCCTAGGATGATAAGAAGTTTAATGGGCAGTTGATTAAGGTTGACTCAGTCAAGTCAACTATAAAATAAAAATTGTATACAATTAGCAATTTATGGATCACCATTAATGAGTAGTCAGTTGTAACTAACTTGGGTATCACGAGATAGTGTATGTGTTGCATCTATAGATATGATATAATTTAAAAATTTAAACATTTAGAAGATTGAAGTGCGATGAAGTAGAGTTTAGTGAATTTCACACTTGAGATAATGTGATCTAGTACAAATAGTTGTTGTAAACATTGATTAGAGTGTTGCTAATAAATGAGTGGTAAAGCCACATTAAAGCTCACTGCTTTGCTGGTTTTCCTTGTAAAATCGTTTCTAGGGTAAATTTATGTTTATTGTGTGATTTTGTTTCGTTCCATTGTTAAATTATGTTATATCTAAATATTATAAACATTACTCATAAATATTATAATAGGTATTGAAATCCTTGACACTTGGGGGGGGGAGAACGGGGCACCAAGCTTCCTCCATATCGATCTCCTCAAAGACTAGCTGAGCAAAAGATACATGTTGCAGGATATGAGGGACTGAGCCATTTCCCAATTCAATGTTTAAGCTTTATAGACTATTCATGATTAACATATCTTTCTTCGTCTTCTCGAGAGAGGATTTAAAATCAATTTTTTACTATGGGGATAGAAGGCATTGGATCACTATTGCCCAAACCACATCTTGATGGACGCTTATCTTTCTTTTCTTTTCCCCATTTTTGAATTTGTTTCCATTCCACATCTTGTTATAGGTCAAATACTATCAACTGAAAGGGGATGACAGGTAAGCGTATTAACTGTGTTACAGAGATGTTCATGAAAGGAAATAGGTTATAGGTCTTGAGAACATACCTTTCGAATGACGTTCGATCCTAGCCCTTATTCGATCTTGCGCTCGATCCTCAAGTCCACCTCCCGTTCACTAAACCTACAGTACAAGTACCTTTCTCAGCGTATCTTGGATAATATATAATGATGAAAAAGACAAAGCAATTTAAACATCCAATATTAACCAAAACAGATCGAAACAAGTATATCACTTTAATGAACAATTAATTTGGGACAAGAAAGACGCTTCAACCTTTTATTGTCAAATGCAAATTGATGTTACAAAATATGCCTGACTTTGTGACATTCTCCTGCAACTTGATCCTGGGGTCCTGCTCTTCTCTGGCTTGGATATCTTCCAGCATAAACTCCTCCAATGCAAGCTTCTCTTTAAAAGTATCTTAATAACATTCATGTCTCTAACCCCTCTCTTTATTCTTCCCTGTATTTATAGGATAAGAGAAGCAAGATGGCCTTAGACGGTGCGGTCATGGTACTCATGATAGGCACAGTTGCAGAAGCACTTGGCCCTACAGCGGGTGTGGAAATCCAAGTACTGGGTATATGATATAACGGTTGAAACGCAGGAGGTGGCACTAAATTGGCTGTACTGCTAGGTCCAATAGCAGGTGTAGAGGTAGATGCCATAGTTGTTGAAATCGGCATACCTAACGTACCAGTATTAAAAATTAAAGACGGAGTGGACACAGAGGTTGTCTGTGCTGAACTCGGTGTAGCAGTAAAAGGAGGATTTACAGTGTTAGTGTTCATACCTATGGTGGGAGTTTGTGGAACTCCCTGTTCACCTACTGGAGTAGACATAAAATGTCCAAGCAAGAAATTATATGCACTGTAATCGGGTTGCTGGAAACCAACGGGTAACAGAAGCGGATTTCTAGGATTGGTCAGAGGAGGATTAAAGGGAGTGCTATACTCCGCAGAAGTAAGATCTTCAATCTCAACTGAACTAAAATGTCGCTGATCTGGAGTACCCGGTTGTGGTTCCTCAGGAACCTCCATTTCAGGGTTTTCTATTGCAGTTTGTTGTTCTTCAGGAAACTCAATTTCTAGTGGTAGTTCCTTAGGAATTCCTATTTCAGGATTTTTTGTTGTAAAAATTTCCTCAGGAAGTTCTGTTTCAGGAATGGTTTCTGAAGAAAAACTGGGGTTTACCCGCTGTCGTCTAGCTGGCGGTAAAGGTTCTGTTCTAAGTGGGGGAAGGTTTTGAAGCCTTCTCGATCTACGAAGTTCTTGGTTCTCCGTGATTATATATATAAATAAAACTAGAAAACCTAGTGGCCACTAAGACTAGGGGGCAAACAGCATGCCAACTAAAAAGTCCTAAGTATGCAAACCAAGCAAACGAGATGCCTCACCTTCAAGGGGAGGCCTTCAATGGTAGAAATCAAGATTTGGCTTCCTGATTTCTCAGCTCCAGCCACACAATATGTATTCAAGTACTCTTGCACAGATCTTATGCCCACACGAGAAGACCCTTTTAGATTTATTACATCTCCCCTCCGTGAGAGACCAGTAATGAAATAAATGTCATCAACTGTAAGCTCCAAAGTTTTCCCACAGATGATAAAAGTATTGGTATCCACATCCCAGTATTGAATAAGTCTTCGAAATAATTTGTTCAGGGCCCTCATGTTTACGGTTCGGTAAAAATTCAATAAACCGCATCTTCGGAGAGCGTGGAGAGTGGCTGGGTCTTGCATGGCCAGCCTATCGATGTCCTAATGTTCTCTCTCCCTCCAATGAAGAACCATCCTGCACAAAAAAGTGACATTTTTTTAGTCTCGACGCTTGCTTTTAAGTTTTCAGGCTTGAGCACTACTATGTATACTACACAGTAACATATGGGCGCTACTTTGTGTGAGCATAGTAGCGCTCATCTCCTTTACACGCTACTGCTCTTGTTACACAGTAGCGCCCGCGCAGTAAAAGGTGTGAGCATTGCATGGCAAGCAATTTTTGGCTCAAAAAATAAAAAACTAAACCATAAAAATGCAAGTAGGGAAGATTCTAACTCACTTGGTGGAAGAAGAACGGTGTTTGGATGTTTGTTTTGATCGCCACGGAGATTTGAAAATGCCAAGTTTGCCCCAAATCTTTTCCCTACAAAAACAAATTGGAAATTGAATTTTAAAATGAAATTATATATATGAATTGGATTTTAATTTTTACCCACCATTGTTTAGTTTTTTATAGTTTCAAATTATTTTTCAAAATCACCTAATTAATCAATTGAAACATACATATGGTGTAATACTAATCCAGCTCGCATTTTTCCTTAAATTTTTGTAGGATCGATCTCCTAAGTTTAAAAATTCTCGATGTTAGACCTTGTCAACTAGTTGATAGTTCAAATTCATATATTATTTGAGATTTTTTGTCGCATTAACTAATATTTTGTTGAAGACCTAGTTTTGGCAGAGTATGAAGCTATGATCCTAGAAGCTGACCTTTAAGTCATTTTAAGCTCTTGTTTGGACTATTTAAACCTAAACAAGATTGCCGAGCAAGCTTATCCTCTTCGAGCTCGTTAAAGTAATTGAAGGCTCATCCACTCAGGTATAAAATTATCCCTTTTCCGGGCCTAGGTGGATTAATTACGGAAAAGGTATACTCTAGGTATACTTTTGTATGCACTAGAAGAGTTCTTTTCCCTTTGTTTTATACTTTTTTCGGGGGAGGAGACTAACTGCACGAAAAAGGACCTTTTGGAGCCTTTCTTTAGGGTTTTCAGGCTCTCTAAACATGAAAATACCAAGCGAGCATTCACCTACTCGGGCTCAATGTGAAATCCACGAGAGGGTAAGTAGAGGACTGTTTAAGTTTTTCAACTCTATAAACAAGAAAACACCGCCGGGCACAGACCAATCCGGGCTCAATATAAAATCCACGGATAGGTGAAAAGAGGATTGTTTAAGTTTTTTAGACTCTATAAATAGGAAAACACCGGCGAGCATTAATCTGCTTGGGCTCGATACTAAAATCCACAAACAGATATATGGAGTTATTGTTTAAGTTTTTCAGACTCCTTAAAATTGAAAACACCGGCGAGCAAGAACGGATCTCGGCTCGATATTAAAATCCAGAGATCAGTAATATAGAGTAATCTTCTATCTCTTCTTCGAACTCTATAAATAATGAAGAAGGTCCCGAGTCTTCCTCCCATGGGCTCGTTAAAATTTTTACATGGTTGGATCTATTGAGTTTTTCATTCTTTCTTGGACTCATTAAAACAACAAGAAAGGTATTCTTTTATCTAAAAAGAATAAGGGATGGGAAAGATGTGTCATATCTTCAATGTCAAAGGCAGTTTAGTCAGTTCTATCCTTGAACACAACACCTACTTGAGTCTATGTTGTCGGTTGGGTTTAGTTTTTGACCTCAGGGTGAACCTGATCTCCGAGTTGTTTACTCCCCCGGTTGGTTATTCTTCCAACCATATGGAGGGTCTGATAATGTCTCTTACATTTCAAGCTTATCATTTACCCCATTATGTCGGAAACTGCCTGAGTCACTTTGTGTCATGGTCACTGTTCAAGGATATACCTTGTGTCGGCCATTCTGCAGTTTACTTTGACCTCATGTGTCGGCCATCTTAGTGTCAGTCTTGTTACATATTATTCCATATCAGCTCATACCAGTTGAGTGTTCCTCGAGTTGGATGATGGAGGATGCCTTAAGGCCTCCCTTCCAACGGAATTCTTCCCATCGACATCAACTCATTTTACTCTGGGAATGAAGTTTAGAGTTTTGGTTAGTACCTTGGAAATTGCAGTCACCAGTGGCAATTTTCCTCGTTGTTGAATGTTGAGAATACATCAATGTCTCTTCTTCGACAGGATCCCCAAGTGTTCGACTCCAAGTCCATCTATTCACACTTGGCGGACCGTACTTGGTACCTTGGGCCCCATCATCATTATCGGTGGAAGTCCTCGCGTTTGTTAACGGTATACATCAATGACTGGTAATCAAATGATACCCCCCATGTTTGTACCTAGAGTTGTTTTGGATGAAGACCTTGGGATTTTGGATGACATTACCTCATTCTGTTATCACCCAAGTTGTGTAAGACTAAGCCTCACTTATATTCGGCTCTCCATGAGACATAGATCCAGTTTGTTGTTATGGCTATGATCTCTCAGTTTGACATGGATCCACGCTTGTATTCCAAGTGGCCATGCTATATATACATCTCCTTGTTATGTATCAGAGATCATGTTGTATCACACTGCACATCTATATGATGTCAAAGATGTAATTGCTTGCTGACCTTGATCTTTGTTTCAGGTGTTCTTGTGACTTGTTTCTGCGGTTCTTTGCTCCTCCTCTGGCTTTGGATTATAATGTATTTTGGCCATTGTTTCCCTCTGACCTAACACATTAGGGGGCATATGTTATAGTTCAAACCTGCACCTCTCCGTTCGTGATCACCTTGAGCTGTTGATCACACAAAAGGACAACTTGGATGGAGGAGCATGTTGACCCTAGATGAGACTTTGACTTACTACACTTCCTGACAAGACTGGAAAAACCCTAAAAATGTCATTCTGAGATATGAGCGCTGCTCTACTTCAATAGACTAGCGCCTGTACCCTACTCCAGTGTGTAATAGTAGCGCTCAAGCCTCATGAGTGCTACTCCTCTTCAGCAGAGTAGCGCTCAAGATTCAAAAAGTGATGAGCACTAGTTTACAAGCACTATAGTAGCACCCTGAATGCTACTTCACTGAACAATAGTAGCATACATATCAAAAGATGATTAAAAAATAATTAATTTCACGAAGATGATTAGTTGCAGTTGGTTTCCCAACTTCCCTAACTTCCTCCATAACCATCTCTCGACCTGAACTGCTTCTCTTATCCTATAAATATAGGGAAGAATAAAGAGAGGGGTTAGAGACATGAATGTTATTAAGAGACTTTTAAAGAGAAGCTTGCATTGGAGGAGTTTATGCTGGAATATATCCAATCCAGAGAAGAGCAGGACCCCAGGATCAAGTTGCAGGAGCATGTCACAAAGTCAGGAATATTTTGTAACATCAATTTGCATTTGACAATAAAAGGTTGAAGCGTCTTTCTTGTCCCAAATTAAGTGTTCATCGAAGTGATATACTTGTTTGGATCTGTTTTGGTTAATATTGGATGTTTAAATTGCTTTGGCTTTTTCCATCATTATATATTATCCAAGATAAGCTGAGAAGGTACTTGTACTACAGGTTTAGTGAACGGGAGGTGGACTTGAGGATCGAGCGCAAAATCGAATAAGGGCTAGGATCGAACGTCATTTTAAAGGTATGTTCTCAAGACCTATAACCTATTTCCTTTCATGAACATCTCTGTAACACAGTTAATATGCTTACCTGTCATCCCCTTTCAGTTGATAGTATCTGTTTCCTTACTATAGGGTAGTTTTTCTTGCCAACACATCCTTGTAGGGTTTTATTCAACCAATGGAACTTTAGTACACTTCTTCACAAAATGAACATATTCATGGAAGGCTTTGCATTTGAAGGAAAGTTGCTCGTAATCCAATTTGCGAAGATGCGTCCAACCGTCCATCCATAAATTGATGGCATTTAGTAATCCTTTTTCTAGTTCTACGTCCACACATATGCAAGAACAAGCAAACATAGGATATTTTGGCTAAGATTGATCTATGTATTTTCCTAGAGAATTCCTAATGACTTCCATGGTGTCATCAATCCAATAATGAAAGGATAGATTAAGAGGACTTATCCAAAATGGAACAATAGAATGAACATCACTTTTACGGTGAAAATATAAAATCCAATGATTAAGATACATTCACCTAGGCTCCAATGAAATATGGACCGCTTCTGAAGCTAAGATATCCATCTTTCTTTTTCTTAGAGAGAAAAGTATAATACCAACACCCACATACATGAAACTGTAGATCGTCGAGATCAAGGGTTTCCAATTCTTACTAATCCACACCTCCTTTAACCTTGGAGAGAGAAAGAGATCGATGAACAACCCAAAAAGACCTTGTTTTGTGAGGGAAAGTGCCTTGTGATAGATCAATTTAGAGAGCAGTTGAACATTTGGAGTAGCAACCAACTTTAAAAAAATTGAATCCTAAGAGGGCCTAGGGAGGGAAGTCTTCAGATCTTCAACCAATGAATAGAATGCTACCACTTCTTGTGCTTCAATCTCTCATGGATTAGACTCTAGGGGGAAATATAATGGAAAACAACACACATGCCTAGGGTTTGTAGAGAATTATCCCAGGGTTTGTAGAGCTCCTCGTAGTTGTATCCTATAACCAAAAATTTCATATGATATTTTGACTCTCAACATGATATTAAAGCACATGTGAATATGAATTTCTGAATTCAACAATTAATCTATTTTTTTTTGGATTTTGACATCACTTAAGGCTTCTTTATGACTAAGAAACAAGGGTTATTTGTATCGTCCCTCTTTCTAAGGATTCTAGGGATTTTCCTAAAATATGAAATTCCCAATTCAACAATTGATCTAAATTTTTTTTGGCTTCTGACATCACTTAAGGCTTCTTTATGACTAAGAAATAAGGTTTATTTGTATCACCCCTCTTTCTAAGTATTCTAGGGTTTTCCCTAAGTTTATACCCTTGTTTAAGGATAATGTATTTTTCTATGGTTTCCTACTGTTTAAATCCTTGTTGAATGCTAGCACATTTATCCTAAATTTTAAATCCTCCTTGATGTACAATGAAAATTTTCTATAATTTACAAGGGTTTAAACATTCCTTCAAGGCCATCACTCTCTTCCTTCCTATCTTAAAACAAGATGTATTGCACTACACTTTTGCATGGAAATAAATGGTATCTATATTTCTCTTGCACCTATAAAGGTGAAATTATGAAGAGTTTTCAGAGGATTCTAATTATTAAGTGTTGTCATTGAGAACTTCGTTGATGATGCTTACTCTTCAATTATTAATGATAAAAAAATGGGAAGAAAATTACCATTCATGATATTGATGAGGTTCCTAACATCACAGTGGGATTTTTGCAAATATTTCTTATAGATCTCAACATGTTTGTGTAGATATTTGAACTTCACATTATGATCCTATGAGTGTTTCCTCAAAAATTCCTATAATGACTAGGAATACATATGTGGATGGCAAGAAACTTATCGTTAAGTAGTCTAGATCCATGTCCTACAAACCTCAATTCTATACGTTTGTTTACAAAACTCACTTCTATGGTTAGAGTCCATCTTGTTGAATCATACCAATGTGAAAGATATGGCATCACATGGATAATATATAATGTCTTCTCTATTTGGTCATTGTTCAATGTAAAGAGGGAATGTGAATTTGTAAACCAAATTTATATTTTAGAAGTTTAAACATTTTATGAAATGGATAGTTTTTGGCCACTCAAACTAACTATAAAATGGTTAATTATGGCTTGAAATCCAACAAAAAAATCATTTTGCATTGATCTAATTGCATATATCAATCATTAACATGACATAAGGCCATTGTAATAGGGGCACCATAGGGCATTGAACCCATTTTTCCATTAAGATTGCATGAATGCATTTAGGTGATGACAAAACTAAAAAAAAAGCTAAAACCCTTATTCAATTTATATGGAGGTCAGTGTTTATAACTTTATACACCCTCTCACATTTATAATGAGATAAGATCCTACCCTTTGAACATAAATAACTATTTCTTTAGGAATATGTTAAATTGTGGAAAAACTCAACCTCCTTTCCGTTCTATCTCTTTTAAAAATCCAATAAGAATTTTTCCTCAAGTTATAGTCCTAGTTGATTGATGGAAACTTTGATAATGAAAATTTTTCTTTGGTCAATTTTAATATGACCCAATTATGAAAAATTGAAAAATAGATAAATCAAAACAAAAATTTACATTAAGTTTTTCCACTTTTTAACTCACTTCATATCTTTAAAATATATTCAAACCAATGTTATTTATACTAAAAGAATAGAACAATTCAAAATTTACTAAATACAATAAAATAAAATAAAAAATATAATAATGCACTTCTAACTAACTTAATTGAATATCATAAAAAATAACCTACAAAAAAATTTAATTAATTATCATTAAAAAACTCCACGAGATGTAGAACAGTCAGTGGCGACCTGGAGGGTGATGAGTTGAGACACCCCTAAGCTGAATGGTCATCGGTTCGAAACCTCGCGGATACCAAAAATCCAACCATGTTACTTGGGTTGGTGCGGTTCAGGACGGGTGCAATTCTCAGGTGATTTTGAAGGCTTAGATGCCCTTGGTTCATGGTTTCTTAGCCAAAGGAAAACTTTGCAAGTAAGGGGTACCACTTGCCAACAAAAAAAAATATCATTAAAAAAATAGGGCCAGAAAAAAGGCCAATAAGTGGGTTTTTATTGCATCGAGAGTAGCGAGGTGTTCTACAGCCCATAATAGGGAAGATTTTGTAATGAGTACCATTGTGTAATTTTATGTAGCATGATGTTCCTATAAAACAAGAAATACAAATGCAAATAATGTCAAATTAAACAAAATATAATAAATTATATTGATTTCATCTTAAATGTAGAATGTTATGTAACATGTCATTCCTATAAAAGAGAATTAAAAATACAAATGATTTCCTCTTAAACCAAAAAAGTAAATTATATTGATTTTATCTTAAACCTAGAACTTTATGTAACAGGTAGTTCCTATAAAAATAATAAATCATAATGATTTCATCTTAAACCTAGAACATTATGTAACATGTGGTTCCTATAAAAGAAGAAATAAAAATACAAATGATGTCCACTTAAAAAAAATAAATTTAAATTATATTGGGGTACCTGCACGAAGCTGGTACCCAAAAAGGCCGCAATAAGAGCACGCGAGTGGAAAAAAATAGGGTCATGCATGCGCGTCCAATCACGCGCACACTTCCCTACTACGGAAATGCTAGATGTCCACGTCATTGAGTCAACATGGACAAAAGGTGCGCGCACGCATTATTAACGCGTACACAAAAAAGTGTGCACACACATTAATGATGATTGCGTGTCCCTATTTTTTTATAAAAAAAATAGAGCACGGGTTTGTCATTGTTCAACAAACCCGTGAGCGCATAGCAGCCAAACAAGCACCCCGCGAGCGCGTCATGGATCACCCAAAGGCCTCCTCAATGCCATCAATTCGAACCTCCACCACCTTGCCGACATTGCCTCCAGGTAGGTGCTCTATGAACCATGTATTTTTTGTTTTCCATTTCAATTTTAATTTAAAAAAAATTACAATCAATTAAAATACCAAAAAAAAATCATTGCAGATTAACTACACCTAACAATATGACAAACACACCTGAACCATCAAATGAAACCAATGAAACCGAACCATCAGAAGACAACATTGGAACGGACAATGAACCGAATGAAAACCGTGAAGATCAATTACACCAAAATTTAAATGAATTAAGGGTATTAAGCGATGAATTGGAGAGCACCAAGGAACCCTCTCGGGTTTCCTTCGATTCATCATTTCAAAACATCATTGAATCCATCAACATTGCCCACAGTGAGACCACAAATCTGAGCCAATACAGGGCTCGAATGAGGGAACACTACTCCACTGGGATGTCCAAAGAACAGATTAAAGATCTCAACATCGCCAAAGCCCAGTTGTATAGAAAATTCATAGATTCCAGGACAAGATAGCCTCCATATGTGAGGAAGAGATGGGTTTGCATGGACTGGTGTATTTGTTGGTTGTGGAGCCAGATCTTCTAGTCTCATAGATGATATTGTCTCAATCATGTACCCCAGAGGATTGTACACTTGTTCCCCAACCTTGGGGTTCAGGGGGTTTGGGGGCAACGCCCCCGAGAAATTGTTTTGGGGTTGTTTTTGCCAACAGTTTACGGGCCCATGGTTTTGGGTATCTCATGGTATTTTCCCATTGTATTTCCCCTATAAAAGAAAGACATTGTAATACGGCTAGGGTAAGATGTATTAGGTTTTATGCATTGTAAATATCTCTAAGATTGGAGAAGAGAGACTGTGAGAGAGTGTGAAGAGGAAGTACAGTGGCTGTGCTCCAAGTTGTATCCCTTCACTTTGCTGGATGCTATAATAATAAGGACTGGAAATTTCAGTGTGGACGTAGCCCATCTTGGGTGAACCAAGATATATTGGTGTCTCTCTTGTAATGTGTATGTGTGATTATATTTGCATTTCTGTTTATTGTTATTGTTCTCCGATCCTGTTTTTCTAACAATATTTACCAGCCATGGAGAGATAACTGGAGAAAGAGATGGTTTATGGTGTTTGACAGCCCCCCATGCAATAATTTGGAGGTCCCACAGTATTTCCTTCGAAAATTGTGGGCCGAGTTTGATCTAGGCTACCATGTCAACTATTTTGACATCACTGAGTTTTAGAGTGTCAGTCTTGGCTTTTCCCAAGATCGAACTCAGGCCCGCCGCAACCCACTTAGAGGATCTCCTGCACCTAGGAGAGAGTCAAACCCCCCTCAGCCACCCGGGTTTGGTAGCAGCCTAGATGAGATTGATGACTCAGTTAGACGTGCCACATGTCATTTTCTTAGACATACCACATTTGTGGCTATGTCTTCATAGAGTCGAGAGGACATCAATGAGACACACACAACTACACGTTCTATGGGTGGTGGCTAGGACATGCCAGGTGCAAGTGGAACCCAGGCGGGGCCATCTAGTTCTACTGGAACAACAACACATCGTTGTTCTCACTGTGGTAATTCTTGCCATGGTCCTATGCAGCAACATGCCACAGAGAGCTACATGGAGTAGGTTAGTTATTGTTTTATTTAATGTTCAAGTATTTGTTGTATTTTATTTGTATCGTATTGTTTAATATATTTAAATTTGAATTACACATTGCTGACTTTATTTGTTTTAATGTATAGTTATTCAGGGCTGAGTCTCCATCCTCCAGGTGGGATGACATCGGTTCCTTTGACCTAGACCAAGCCATGGAAGCAGCAGAGGAGATTGCGGCACCATACACACAGGTAACTTCTTTACTTTGAATAATTAGATCCAGTTACGAGTAATTTGTGTTCAGTAATTACAAATTACTTAGCACTGAGTAATTAACATATTATCATCAGATTTTACAGTCGTGTTTATCATATTGTCTAAATTATTTGAGAGCTATAAATTCATATAATCCAACCAAACAAAAATGAAACCTTATAAAACATGAAAACCTAAGAAAACTAGAAACATGTGTTCATGTTCACTTTAGGCATCCTAGACCTCTAATGATTATAGAAATGGGAGAGAAATTTCCAAAATCTGTCATTCTTACTTGACCAATGACAAGAGAAATTTCTATCATCAATTTGTTGTAAGTGACATTGTCATCATTATATCCATTATCAATCTGCCCATAATCTGATCATCTTCATTATGTTTAATAGCATGTCCTCATTTTGTCCCCAAACATATCTTCATTTTTCCATGGTCATGATGTCATTAATCTACCACTGTTGCTGCCTTAGTGAAGCCCAAAAGATTATAGATAAAAATTAGTTTACTGTTGCACCACTGCTGCAATTTCTACTGCTACTTCACCGAACCTTCCTCAGTCATCCTGACCCCCAAAATCAGAGCTCTCCTCAATCTCTCGAAATATTCACACATTGCTTCCTTAAAAATGAAACTTGTCTTCTATTTATACTCTTGTCTTCTATGAAACTTGTCTTCTATTTATAGTTTTATCATTAAGATGATTAAATAAATCAAATATGATTTATTTAATTCTGTTCATGCCTTGTCACCTTCTATGCCATGTCACCTTATTTAATTTTAATTTCATACCATGTCACCTTCTATCCTTTCAGAATATTAAATGTGAGACACACATATTCCCTTAAGATGCCCGCAGTTGGATCCACTTTGATGCCCGCAAGGGCCATCAACACATGCTTGTATTGGTCTTGGATTATGCACTAAATGGTCTCATGTAAATTCCCGTAGGCCCTTATCAATATGCCCACAATACACCACAAATGCCCGCAGTGGGTGCTTCAAAGAATGCCCACAGGGTCTTTTTGGTTATGCCTGCAATGGTGCTTTGAAATGCCCGCACATCTTCCTTGTCCACCTCATCATCTTGTATTTGTCCTCTAATCTTATGCTTTCCAATTCATTGTCCTCCATGTCACCAAGTTATCAATCCTTCTTGTCATCAAGCATGTCCTCGTCACGTTCCATGTCATCAAACACCATGCTTGACAAGTCATCAAGCTTGCTTGCTTGTCACTTGTTTTTGTCTTGTCCTTAGCTTTCCATGTCCTTCTTCCATGCTTGTAATAAACACTTGCCATGCTTTCCATGTTTGATTCTTTCTATGTTTGTCATACTTGTCACCTTTGCCATTCCTCAAGCCATATCACCATCTCCATTGTGCTTGCCAGAATGTGTATGCTCCATGTTCTTAACTCTTCCATGTCTTTGTCATTAATGTATTGTCACCAATGTCATTATCAAGTACTTGTCATCAATCCTTTGTCATGTCTCCACTTTTTCAAGCCTTCTACACTTGTCATGCTTGCTTGCCACTTGTCAAGTCGTCCAAGCTTGTCATGTTTACCATTTGTCCAGTCAAGTCTTTGCCATGTCATCACTTTGACCTTTTTCATTAATGTGTTGTCATCAATGAAAACTTTGGCCATCAAACACTTCAAGCATAAATTGTCAACCTTCTTTGCCACATTATCTTTAATGACTGACCAAAGAATGAGTCATTTGTTCCTATCACGGGCCCAATCCATTGTGGGTCAAAGGACATGATCCCCACAACCATGTTCTTTACCAAGTCTTGAACAAATGGACTGCACCAATACAACAAAAAATTTATATAATATCCAAATCCCATCAAACCACTATCATCTAACTTGAATCTAAAATAATTGCAGTCATGTTTTTTAAGTACTATCATTGTCATTCTCATTGGAATTGTGTTTAATATTGTTTTTATAAATTCAATCTAAAAATTGTAGTGTTCGCAGGCTCCAGCAACCAACCATCGCCACTGGGGATCAACAGATCTCCATGTCTGCAGGTATCGTGTGTATTAAAGCATAAATTTAATTTCAAATATGATAACTTGTCTGTGTATATTTATACTTTTCTATATTAAACTATGAGGTTATAAATGTGTATGAAGGTGTGAGCACCTCGGCCTGGCAGTGCCGTTATTCCTCCCTCCCCGGCCTTTCGGCCACCATATATGCCAGTTGTATCCCCTGGCATAAATGCCCCATTCCATGCATCCATCCCCACCCCCTTCCATCCACCCCCCCCTCCTATCCAGCACCACAGTTCCATCCAGCTCCCCCTTTCATTTCATATCCTGCATCCCATCACCCCATCCCAACCTTTCCACCACCTCCATATCAGTTTCCCAGGTTTCAACCCTCCCCCATCCAACCATAACACACCACCCATCCACAGTCACCCATCCCTCCACCGCAACACAGGCCTCTCCCCCCCCCAACATTCTACCACCACACTCACTTCCCCTTCCACGGTGCCCCCATCCATACTACAGCCAGTTGGGGTTTATCACCCTAGACATGCATCTCCACTTCACCCACCCCAGCCCATGCCTCCTTCTTCCACTGTGCCCCCCAGTGGTGTATCCACCGTCGATGTGGCTACATCCTCCCCTATACCATCCACCCTAGAATCAGAGCAGGTTGTCCAGCCGACTGCTCCATCCGACAGCCTTGAAGACCAGCCGGTTGTGTTCACCGTGAGATTGACTAGTTAATGAAAATCTCGTTCAATTTTAATGAAAATTACTATATGCATCTAATTTCATCATTTATCTGATTGTTCTAAATGTTGCAGGGTGGCATTGCTGAGAGACTAGGAGCACGAAGGAGGGATACCCCCTCACGACTTACAGTCTTGCATGCGGTGAGTTATCTAAGATTTGAAAACTATTTTTATTTTTAAATTATGTTTTATGCTTGTATAATTGCCAGGAAAAGTTGACATATTATTGTTGTCATTTCAGGGCTCATGGGGACGTGGTCCAAGTCGCCCGAAGGACCCAACTTCCTCCAGCATGAAGAAGAGGAAGATTGATTTTGGAGATGCACCTGGGAGCTCCGAGGGTGAGTAGGAGGATTGAGAGACCCTCCTATGTACACTATCCACGATGTGGAATTTTGGGCATGAGTTGCCATATTTTGTATAGGGCACCATGGGCCCTATTTTGTATACGACACAAGTTTCCATATTTTGTATAGGGCACGAGTTTCCATTATATATACATTGGGAACGATGTTCCATTTTCCCAAAAAGTGTACACTATTGGATCATTTTTGCATATTAATAGATGGATATGCACTTGTCTATATGAATTTTTCTTTGATTACATTTTTGCATGCATGATTTTGTCTTCAATAACAATGTTATGGAAAAGTTTTCACATACATATAGATGTTATTTCTAGACACCAAGTGACCTCAATATGAGTCCCTTGTATTTGAATGGGTCTTGCATCTTACACTTTTTCACACATCAAGCACATGGATGTACATGTGAGTCTTCATTAAAAGTAAACTCAAAATATAGATAACCAAAGCTGATAACATGTACATGTGAGTCTGCATTAACATGAATGTCTTCCAAATGTTTTCATAAATAAGCATAAAAACAACAATGGTCGAAACAAAGAATTAAATAACAACAATTTTGAAATATGAAATAATAAATGATAAAGAAGCTTATGAAGAGAAGATGTCCTCAAAGAATTGCTCAAAATGCAAGACATACAACTTCAATCCAACCACAATATGTCCTGGTAATAGTTAGTATGGGTGCAAGGTTTTCCTTTTGCAACTCTTCACTAGGTTTGTAGAAATCCTACTTGCCCTTGTCTAGTCTCATGCTCAATTGAAGTTTTTATTTACAACATATCTCAGAAAACAAATTGGAACAAACCTCTTTTGGAAGCTCACCCCTTATGCCCTTGATGGAGGCTCACAAATCCACACTATATGTTTCGATACACTTAATTCTTAGTCCTTCAAATTGCATAGTTAGAAAGAGTATGCGTTGCATTTGCCTCTCAATTTGTTTGATTGAAAACCCATGCATTTTGTAATTGGATCATTAAATATCTAATATGGATTGTTTATGTGTATGGAGACACCTAGCAACCATTGATGCCTACATATCTACACACAAGTTAACGAAAAAAAAGAAAAACTCCTAACATTGGGGACAAATAGACAAAACCAACAATGCAACTAGAACGCAATGACCAAGGGAACTTCAAAATGAAACACCACTCCACAAAAGAAGTTGCTTTATACCTACCTCATTTGGTACGAGAGAAGTTGCTTTAGAGACCTAGAGACCTACCTACCACTTCTCTCATTTGGTATGAGAGAAGTTTCTTTACACCTACCTCACTCATGTCAATGCTTGAGTTTTTGGAGGCCGACCACCCACCCCACATGTCCTCTTCAACATTTTTTGTTCTCTTGGTTTTGTGCCCACCCAAGCTTTTTTCATGCTTTGGGTACCTTGAGGTATATACCCAACCCAAAAAACTATTATATTATGTTGATTATGTTGGTTATTGGCTTCACCCAACAAAATTATATTTAACAATACACATATTCATAGATTTGGTTCCCCATGCTCAATGCTCACTATATTTAACAATACTCTTATCTTAAATTTAATTCATGTCTTGTTAAATATTTCATAATGAAATAGCTATTTGAGAGCACCACCTTAGACCAAGCCATACCCTTAATATAAAATGCACATTAGATAAATGACCTAATTCAATTTCCTTCTATAACTCTAACCCTAACCCTCACCCAAACCCTAGAACTAAACCCTCTGTACCCTTTAGATACTTCCTCCAATA
The DNA here is from genome assembly GCA_027924585.1 of Larix kaempferi. NCBI lineage: Eukaryota > Viridiplantae > Streptophyta > Pinopsida > Pinales > Pinaceae > Larix > Larix kaempferi. The sequence goes on from BSBM01000207.1 coordinate 9,955,172, forward strand.
TGTCCTAATCTCCCTACAAGTAACACTACCTCTTCACCCTCTCCACAATGGTGCCACTATCATGAAACTCAAAAGCTTGATAAATTTATTGAGCAAAACCATTCATCATCATTGTCATCTCTAGGTTCCTCATCAACATCTACATCATCATCATCTTCATCACCTTCACCATACCATCACCATCATCGTCAACATCTTCATCATCATCACCATCATCATCATCATCAACATCTTCATCATCATTGTCATCTCTAGGTTCCACATCAACATCTCCATCATCATCATATTCATCATCATCATCATCATCATCATCATCATCTTTATCACCATCACCATCATCATCACCATCAGCATCATCATCAACATCTTCATCATCATTGTAATCTCTAGGTTCCTCATCAACATCTCCATCATCATCATCAACATATTCATCATCATTGTCATCTATAGGTTCCTCATCTACATCTCCATCATCATCATCTTCTTCTTCATCATCATCTTCATTACCATCACCATTACCATCACCATCACCATCACCATCACCATATTCATCATCATCACCAGCATCATCATCATCATCAACATCTTCATCATCATCATCAACATCTTCATCATCATTGTCATCTCTAGGTTCCTCATCAACATCTCCATCATCATCATCTTCTTCATCATCATCATATTCATCACCATCACCATCACCATCACCATCACCATCACCATCAACATCTTCATCATCATCACCATCTCAATCATCATCAACATCTTCATCATGATTGTCATTTCTAGGTTCCTCATAAACATCTCCATCATCATCATCATCTTCATCACCATCACCATCACCATCACCATCACCATCTTCATCATCATCACCATCATCATCATCATCAAAATCTTCATCATCATTGTCATCTCTAGATTCATCATCAACATCTCCATTATCATCATCTTCTTCACCATCACCATCACCATCACCATCACCATCACCATCACCATCTTCATCATCATCACCATAAGTGCTCGGTCGATGATTTTGCAAATTTGACCCCAATGTGCAAAAATTGATACTCCATTTTTGAACAAAACCCTAGTTTCCAAAATGGACCTACAAGATGACACTTGGAAATAATTTGAAACCTTATGAGCCATCCACAATTGGCAATTCAAATGCAGGGAAAGTATTGTCAAAGAGGACTTACCACTGTAATATTAGGTAGGCCAATCTTGCTCAAGGGGGCCATTTATCGTCCGAAGAATTCCGAGCGTGCATGGCCACCATGGACACGTCCAAAATGGCCATACGCACTTGTGGGATCTGACGGAACCCAAGTCTGCTTGCCGGTTTGGGTTCTGTGCCCCTGAAGCAATTCCTCAAAGTGTCCCTAAATGGCCCTGGGGTGCTGGAACAAGATGCCCGCAGCACCAAAAGAATGGCTCAGATCGCGAATCTGTCGATTCCGGTGGATCCAGGACACCGGGTTTCATCTAGGGGACCCCCCAAAGCGTGCCTCGAAGTCCTGGAAACAGTGCCAATGTGCCATCTACGGAACTACGGTTTTGCTCAGTGAGGGCCATTGCAAATTCACTCAAGGGGGACATTTCTCATCCGAAGGCTCACGGGAGTCCATGGCCACCGTGGACGCGTCCACAATGGCAATGTGCACTTGTGGGATCCGATGGAACCCAAGTTCGCTCACCAGTTTGGGTTCCGTGGCCCTGGAACAAATTCTCAAAGTGTCCCTGAATGGTCTCAGGGTGCCTGACGAAAATGCTCGCAACACCCAAACTGTGGCTCGGATTGCGAATCCATCGATTCTGGTGGATCCGAGACGCCGGGGTTTAGCTAGGGGACCCCCCAAAGCGTACCTCCAACCCCTGGAAACGGTGCTATTATGCCATCTCCGGAGCTAGGGTTTTGCTCAGTGAGGGCCATTCCAATTTCAATCAAGGGGGTCATTTCTCATCCGAAGACTCCCGGGCATGCATGGTCACCATGGACACATCTACAATTGCCACTTGCACCTGTGGGAGCCGACGGAATCCAAGTCCGCTTGCCGGTTTGGGTTCCGTGGCCCCAGAGCAAATCCTCAAAGTGTCCTTGAATGGCCTCGGGGTGCCCGAAAAAAATTCTCGCAACACCCAAACAGTGGCTCAGATCGTGAATCCTTTGATCCTGGTGGATCCGGGACACCAGGTTTCAGTTATGGGACCCCTACAGTGTGCTGCGAACTGTTACACCCAAAATATACCCATCGCGAGATTCAATGTATACACCCTTGAAGATATCTTGATTGAGTAATTAACCTGGGAGGATTTGTACCCAGTTGTGCCAGGTTTTGAGAGGTCATCGCAGGTTGCACTCATGCAACATGCGATGTCGCAGCTTGCTTCATTGCAGGGTGCGACGAAGTCAGTTAATAGGAAAAAATAGCTTCTTCGAGGTTCTTCTTGAAACTTGCTGACTTGGGGCCTTATCCCTGACCTTTAGGGGAGTTGGTACTCGATTCCTAACACCTTGGAGGATCCCCTATCTCTCTCCTACCATATCTCAACCTATCCTATCCATACCCTATCCACTTAGTCCTATATAAGAGAAGCTCTACCCCTCTCCAAAGGGAGGAAGTCTATGGTGTCTACATGCTGGTGAAATCACTCTTGAGAGATCCCTACTCATCCTTGAGAGACTCAAGCTTCCCTAGGAGGAAATGGAAAATGGATTTGTTGGAGAAGTGCTGCAGCGTTAAGCCTCGGTTGTAGTTCTATATCTCTGCTATGTACTTCCCTATTTTTACAGTAATACAAATGCTTTCCACCAATATTGTTCATGTGTGTAATGATATTGAGTAGTTTACCTGCTTAACTATTCACTTAGATTTCTTATTGTATAGATGCCCTTTACTTGTTTCTCTTGTTTCTTGTCTTGACAGGTCTTGCAGCTTGGATTTGACGACCGTGAGATGTGGAGCAGCATTCAAGAGAAAGGATAGCGAAGTGAAACGTAAGACATCTATTACTCGATCCTTAAGTAGATCTAGGAAATGCATTCGTAGCCTGTCTTATTTGTTCTAGACTCACATTGAGCTAGGGATATCCGGCTCGAGTCTGCTCGAGTGAATTGTCTGATAAACAAATATGGCAACCATACTGGGGAATCACATGTTTGATTCTGTAAATGCCTAAGAGTCATTTTCAGTTGATTACTTGACACAAGCCTTCCATTTGTCATTTGCTTCGTGAGTTGATTTCACTATTAGATCTTCGTCTTGAAGACTCTGATCTGCTTCCTATGAGTTTATACTACTCATTTCCAAACCATTCCATAGTTCATTGCTTGGAGATCTGATTCATTTTTGGACTTAGATCTCACCCGTCGCACCTGGTTAGTGGAAACAGAGCGACACTATGTCATTTCTAGCCTATGTTCTTTACCTATTAGTCACTTGTCACATCCTTTTCATTGGTATACTGCAACGTCGTCCCACTTCCTGCACTGGTGAACTGCGACGTCGCACTGTGCACAAGCACAGAGTGCGCTGATTTGTCAAAATTTGGCATGTAGGAATCCCCTCTCCATTTTTCAATTCTGAACTTTGGTTTGTTGTATGAACTCCCTCTGTGCTGCAAGATCCAGCCAGAGATCCCATTCCTTGATTCGTGTATTGAGTGTTTGGTTTTGTTTGGATTGATTTTGGGTTCCGTTTTGGACAAGTCTGAGGACAGGTAGTGGTGGGTACTCTTGTCCCCTCCACCTTCATCCGCTCACCCTTGCATTCCCTTCCTTCCATTCCTGATATGATCATTACATTAGATCAGCTTCCAGACCTTGTTTACATTATTTTTTGAGCTTTGCTTGCTTGGTTTGCTTGCTACTGCTTGATTTTGAGTTAAGTGTGTCTTTCAGCTTGATTGAGTGCTTGTCTTTTCTTGAGTTTTCTGAGTGCATCGAGTGTTGTAAGTAGTGTTTTCTTTTCGGTCATTTAGATCTGAAAGCTCAATTGTTATCGAGTTTATTCTTTGATGCATCTATTGTTGGCGGGCAAATCTACCCTATAGCAAGGAAACTAATGCTATCAACTTGGTTGGGGTGACAGGTAAGTGTATTGATGCTATTACAGAGACATTTACAAAAAAGAAATAAGTTGTAGATCTTGGGAACACACCTTTCAATCGAAGTTTGATCCTAGCCTTGACTTGATCTCATGTTCAACTTCCAAATCCACCTTCCTTTCAGTAAACCTGCAATAACAATACCTTTCTCAAAACATTTTGGGCAATATATAAAGCTTGAAAGAAACAAAAACAATGTTTAACATTCAGCATTGACCAAAACAGATCCAAATTAAGATGCCATTTCACAACACATTTAAATTGGAACAAGAAAGACACTTCAACCTTTATTTGTCAAAAAGTAAAATGAAGTACAAGTATACCTGATCATGAAACAGGCTCCTGCAACTTGATTCTGGGCTCTTGCTCTTCTATGGCTTGGCTATCTTCAACATCAACTCCTCCAATGTCTTAAAGTTTCTCCATTAATTCATCTCACCATCTAGATTCTCAAGCTATAATTTCTAACCCTTCTCCTTTAACCTTCTTTGTATTTATAGGATTAAAGAAGTAGTTTAGGTCGATATGTAGTTATGGAGGAAGTTGGGGGAGTTTGGAAACTACCATCAACTAATCCTCCTCGAGGAATTAATTTATTTTTTAATCATCTTTTAAGATGTACGCGACTCTTGTTCAGTGGAGTAGCGTATAGGGCGCTACCTTAGTGCTTCACAACTAGCGCTCATTCGATTTTAAATGGTGAGCGCTACTATGTTGAGAAGGAGTAGCGTATACTTGGATATGGGCGCTACTATGATACACTGGAGTAGCGTATGGGCGCTAGTATCTTTGAGTAGAGTAGCGCTCATATCTCAAAATGATATTTTTTGGGGTTTTCCAGTAATGTCAGGAAATAGAGTGAGTTGACATATCATCCAAGGTCAACATGCTCCTCCATCCAAGTTGTCCTTTTGTGTGATCAGCAGCTCAGGGTGATCACGGACGGAGAGTTGCAAGTTTGACCTATAACAGATGCCCCCTAATGTGTGAGGTCAGAGGGAAATGATGGCCGAAATACATTATAATCCAAAGCCAGAGGAGGAGCAAAGAAACCGCAGAAAAAAAGTCACGAGAAACCTGCAACAAAGATCAAGGTCAGCGAGCAATTACATTTTGACATCTGATAGATGTGCAGTGTGATACAATATGATCTCCGATACATAACAAGGAGATGTATATAAAGCATGGCCACTTGGAATACAAGCGTGGATCCATGTCAAACTGAGAGATCATAGCCATAACAACAAACTGGATCTATGTCTCATGGAGAGCCGAATATAAGTGAGGCTCAGTCTTGCGCAGCTTGGGTGATAACAAAATGAGGTGATGTCATCCAAAATCCCAAAGGTCTTCATCCAAAAACAACCCTAGGTACAAACCCTAACCATGTGAATAGATGAGCTGATAGTCGAACATGGAGGGCATCGTTTGATTATCGGTCATTGATGTATACCGTTAACAAATGTGAGGACTTCCACCGATAATGATGATGGGGTCCAAGGTACCAAGTACGATTCGCCAAATGTGAATAGATAGATTTGTAGTCGAACACTTGGGAATCCTGTCGAAGAAGAGACATTGATGTATTCTCATCATTCAACAGCGAGGAAAATTGCCACTGGTGACTGCAATCTCCAAGGTACTAACTGAAACTCTAAACTTCAATCCCAGAATAATGAGTTGATGTCGATGGGAAGAAGTCCGTTGGAAGGGAGGCCTTAAGGCATCCTCCATCATCCAACTCGAGGAACACTCAACTGGTAAGAGCTGATGTGGAATAACATGTAACAAGAATGACACTAGGAAGGCCGACACATGAGGTCAAGGTAAACTGCAGAATGGCCGACACCGGGTATATCCTTGAACATTGAGCACGACACAAAGAGACTCAGGCAATTTCTGACATAATGGGGTAAATCATAAGTCTGAAATGCAAGAGACATTAGCAGACCCTCCATATGGTTGGAAGAATAACCAACCGGGGGAGTAAATAACTCGGAGGAAAGGTTCACCCTGAGGTCAAAAACTAAACCCAACCGACAAGATAGACTCAAGTAGGCCCGCTGTGTTCAAGGATAGAAATTGACTGAAACTACCTTTGACAATGAAGATATGATATGTCTTTCCCGTTCCTTATTCTTTTTAGATAAAATAATACCCTTCTTGTTGTTTTAATGAGTCCAAGAAAGAAAGAAAACTCAATAGATCCAACCATGTAAATAGTTTAACGAGCCCATGGGAGGAAGACTCAGGACCTTCTTCAAAGAAGAGATAGAAGATTACTCTATATTTACTGATCTCTAGATTTTAATATAGAGCCGAGATCTGTTCTTGCTCGTCGGTGTTTTCAATTTTAAGGAGTCTGAAAAACTTAAACAACAACTCCATATATTTGCTCGTGGATTTTAGTATCGAGCCCAAGTAGATTAATGCTCACCGGTGTTTTCCTGTTTATAGAGTCTGAAAAACTTAAACAATCCTCTTTTCACCTATCCATGGATTTTATATCGAGCCTGGATTGGTCTGTGCTCGGCGGTGTTTTCTTGTTTATAGAGTTGAAAAACTTAAACAGTCCTCTACTTACCCTCTCGTGGATTTCACATCGAGCCCGAGTAGGTGAATGCTCGCTTGGTATTTTCATGTTTAGAGAGTTTGAAAACCCTAAAGAGAGACTCCAAAAGGTCCTTTTTCGTACAGTTAGTCTTCTCCCCCAAAAAGTATAAAACAATGAAAGGAGAACTCTTCTAGCGCATACAAGAGTATACCTAAAGTATACCTTTTCCGTAGTTAATCCACCTAGGCCCGGAAAAGGGGTAATTCTATACCTGAGTGGATGAGCCTTCGGATACTTTAACGAGCTCGAAGAGGACAAGCTTGCTCGGCAATCTTGTTTAGGTTTAGATAGTCCAAACAAGAGCTTAAAATGACTTAAAGGTCAGCTTCTAGGATCATAGCTTCATAGTCTGCCAAAACTAGGTCTTCAACAAAATATTAGTCGATGCGGCAAAAATCTCGAATGATATATGAATTTGAAATATTTATCTAGTTGACAAGGTCTATCATCAAGAAATTTTAAACTTAGGAGACGAATCCGACAACAATTAAGTGAAAATTGAGCTTGGATCAGTGTTATACCATATTGTGTGTTTCAATTAATTAATTAGGGATTTTTGAAAAGTTTGAAACTATAGAAAATTAACAATTATGGGTAAAAATCAAAATCCAATTTATATATAATTTCATTGTTTAAAAATCAATTTTCAATTTGTGTTGTAGGGCAAAAATTGGGGCAACATTTTACAAATTTCAAATCTCCATTGTGATCGAATCGAGCATCCAACCATCAAACTTCCTCCACCAAGTAAGTTGAAATCTCCCTGACTTGCATTTTAATGGTTTATTTTTCAATTTTTGAGCAAAAATAGCCTTGCAACGCAATGTTCATAAGCATTTCTGCACGGGCGCTATTATGTAAACAAAGTAGTAGTGTATAAACTCGATGGGCGCTACTTTGCTCAAGCAGAGTAGCGCCTACACGCAACTGTGTAGTATACACAGTAGCGTACATACTTGAAAGCTTATATACAAGTGCCGAGACTCAAAATTTTTTGGTTTTTTGTGTAGGATGGTCCTTCAATGGAGGGAGAGGGAGCATGAGGACATGGATAGGTTGGCCATGCAAGACCCGGCTACCCTCCATGCGCTCCGAAGATGCGGTTTGTTGAAGTTTTATCGAACCGTAAACATGAGGGCTTTAAACAAACTGTTTCGAAGACTGATTCAGTATTGGGATGTGGATACCAACACCTTTGTCATCCGTGGGAAAACATTGGAGCTTACTGTTGATGACATATACTTTATTACTGGTCTCTCAAGGAGAGGAGATGTAATCAATCTGAAAGGGTCTTCTCGTTTGGGTGCACGATCAGTGCAAGAATATGTGAATACATACTGTGTTGCTGGAGCGGAAAAATCGAGATGCCAAGTCTTGATTTCAACTATTGATGGTCTCCCTTTGAAAGTGATAGTGAGCATGATCAACCGAGTAGCCGGTAGTGCATCACAACACTTAGCTTCCAGGCATTCTATGCATATTGGTGTACAATGCTTGTACGGTCATGTTTATGATTGGAGTACTAGTTTACTAGCAAACATGAAATCTCAATTGACAGGTTGCAAATCCGGCACAATGAAGAATTTTGGGTACGGTAGTATTTTGTGTACTTTCTTCTTTGAGAAGATGCCTGCTATTAGTTTGGGGATGAATCTACCACAGATTAACCCCCGTGAGCCCAGACTAGGCCGTTGGGGTGACATTTTTCTCCACGAGGGTGGTGGGAAAAGTCACTATTGTTATCATACTGATGATTTCTGGGGGTGGTGGGAGAGGCAAGTGCCCGCTTTTGAGCAGTTTCCATATGCTGGATTGGATTTCCATCACGATCCAGAGCTGGTGCTTCCTCCAGGTGGAGCCTGGGGAGATATTGGTATGTTTAAATTTTGAGAATTTATTTAATTTTTTCAAACTTTTTCAAGTATTTGATTTTTATGAATGAGTTTTGAAGTTCTAATCAAGTGTCATATGCAGATGTTGGGCCTATTCGTCCTGAGGGACATCCTACCATCTATGTGAGGCCAGCTGATATTACCGCGGCAGATGCTATGTTGGGAACCCTGGAGAGAAAAATAAGTCGGTTGACTCATGAGATTCCTGCATGCCGTATGGATCAGATACCGGTTGATATGCAGGAAGATGTTGTTGGGGTGGCCCCAGCATGGCTTAGGGTGCTGTGGAGGGTTGCTAGGCTAGTCATATGCTATCGCAATGCGGTAGATGATGATGAGGTCCCTCCTTCTCCATAGGAGAAGAAAACATTCTATGTATATATTTTTGAGGCTGCTATGCCCAGCTTTTGTACTTTTATGACTTGACTTGATAAACTTGTGACTCGAAACTCATATTTTTTGACACAGTACCAGTTATATACAGTATCGGTTATTTACATGTGTATGCGTTTTAATTTTATGTGTGCAATGTTGTTTATGACAATGTATGATGCAAATTCCAGTCTAACACATAATTTGCTAATGAATCAGCTAAAGTGTTTAAACTCCTTGGAATGTGTTCATATTTGATAGAATGAAATTTTCTTTCCAATAGTCTAACTCGTAGAAATTGACGTAGCAATCCTAGATCCCTAATCTGATAGACACTTGTTAACTGAAATAAAATTAATTGTGAGTCAAGCCTTACCTCCAGGTATGAAATGCCATGACTGAGAGCATCTCGGAGAAGTTCTATAACTGCACTGTATTCAGCCACATTATTCGTGGTAGGTCCCAAACAAACCCCCCCGAAGAGACTAGTTGGTCAACGGGTGAATAAATGACCCAGGCTGCTGCAGCCAACTGACAGGTGTGGCGACTGACGCCATCAGCAAATCCTAAGAAATGTTCGGTTGACATCTGGTACACGAAACGAGAAACACACATAAGATTACCTAACGAGCATAACAAAACTAGCTTTACAAAAATATACAGCTATGTTACAAGAAAAAGTATTTCAGCCTAAGCATAGTACTTCTTCAGGTAGGGTCAATGCCTGGATCCTCCTCATGATGCCGGGAAAAGGTGTTATGGAAATCACAGAAGAGATTGGTATACGGAATGATCTCATCGAGATAACATCCCGTTTCAAAGAATTTTTTTTCGTTGACCCCAGTGAAAATGTTCACCAGCGAGGTATGTAATCTATTTGCTTCAACAATACCAACTTGTGAAGGATTGAGATCACTATTCTCATCTGGTGGTGAACAAAATTCACCTTTCTCTAACAAGTTAAGAAGAGGAAACAAGAAAGACGCGCGATCTATAGGTTCACGAGGATGATCTGGGTCGTTCAAGGCTTCTAACATTTCCTCATCAGAAGGTAAAGTAATTTCTGAACTGTCGAGAGAATGGATCGGGTTTGGTGTCTGAAAAGTGGCACAATCTATGTTTGACTCGACAGATACAAATGGAGTCGACATATGACCTGTTGTAGTTTGATGAGAATCCAAGTGGGTAACTTCTACAACAGGGGTGGGCTCGGAGGGGTTTGTATTAGTTGAGGGAAACTCAGGATCAGTTGTTGAACTAACCATGGAAATTTTAGATGATGAACATCCCTCAGTCCCAACGAAGAAGGTAGGAGCCGGGAGGTCAAAAGTGCCGATTAGTGACCCGTAAAGTCCTGCTCCTAAAGTCTCACCAATCGGGGTGGTTTGATCGATCAAAGGAACTGTGGTTTCCGAAGAAGTCTGGTTGTTTCTCTGAGTGAAAGAAAGTTGATCGACTGTAACGATCTTACCTTCAAATGGGAACATAACAACTCGAAAAACTGCTGATGCTATAGCTCGCATGGCGTATGTCCAACTCCTGCCCAATAACATATTGTAATCGAGCGGAGCGTCCAGAACTTCTACTTCAATAGCAACTATCTTACCGGCCAAAGTGACATCAAATGATGGAAAAACTCCATGTGGACGGAAATTTCTTCCATCAAATGCAGTAAGCAGTGTGTTAGAAGGGGCTAACTCAGGAGAACCTAGGGCTTTCCAACAGGAAATTGACATTACGCAAGTCGACGCTCCCTCATCTACTACAGCTCGTCTGATGGTCATTGGACCATGAACGACCTCAATCTGAAGGGCAACGTGATAGGGCAATTGGTATTTGACATCAGTCATATCAAATCGCGTAGACATGTTGGAGGATTCCATACTCCCAATAGCTGCCAGAAGTGCATTTCGTTGTAAAGGACAACTCTGCAAGACTTCTAGAGTAGACATGGCACAAGGGGTCTGGGCTAAATCTTCAACCACATTGTAGTTAGAAGCATCCCGTGTGTTGGGATTGTGCGATGCCCTCTTCAAGACACCTTTCGGAATCTTGGGCATTGGGTCCACAGGTATGTGGAGTGGAGTGGAGGATTCAGGAACCTCCTTATCCTTTTTCTGCGCTTCCGGGGTATAGTTCCTGGCTCTAGTTTGCAAAAGTGCATCCGAATTAACCATATTTATAAATGTTTGATCAACCGAAGCGTGCGAAGTGCCCCCAGTTTTGGAGGTGCCAGAAGTTGAGCCTTGCCCTTTAGGAAATGGATCTTTCAAGACGTCAGGCTTCTTTTCTCTTAAGAGATTCTGGGCTTCTTCAAGCAGAGGGCATTGGTGAGTAAGGTGGTTCTGCTTGCAAAGTTTACAAGGGAACTTAACCTTCTTTTCCTCTTTGTTACCCTCTTCGACATTGTCTTTTTTGGGATTTTGTTGGTTCCCCTCTCCTTTCTTTCCCTTCTTTTTGTTGTTGGGCTGCCGAGGGCCCTTTTGATTGTTCTGGACCTGGTTGACAGGCTCAGAAGTAGAAGGAGAGGTTGTGACGGAAGAAATATCTGCAGTCGATTGTTTGACAGCTAAGGCATGGACCTGTTTGGTCAGTGCTTCGAAGGCTGCAGATTCCACTGAACCCACTATGCCGTCAGCATGTGGTCCAGGTTTGGGTCTACTCAGACCGGTGTTTGATCTCGGTGCATCAGGTATAATCTCGTACAGTAAACCAGATTCTGCATATACAAGGTCTAACTGTTGAGTCCTTAAGATGGCTTCTTCTTCATTGGATACTCCAGATGTAGCTACTTCCTTAGAAATATAAGGAAGGAGTGATTTCAAGTACCACTCAAGCAGAAACTCCGGAGGTATGTTGGCCTTAATGAGCCTCTTCCGTCTTCGCCACTCCTGAATGTGGTCAGATAAGTGAGTGGCTTTATTTTGTCTAAAAGTAGACAAAAGTTCTGTTTCGGCATCATACCGAACAGGAAGCTGGAAGTGATTCAAAAAGACGGTTGCTAGATCCCCAAAACTAGAGAAAGTAGCCGCAGGTAACTCAATGTACCACTTGGCTACAGGACCAGTTAAGGTCCTTTGGAACAATCTCAATCTGATGGGATCCTCGTTTAATGAATTGGAATAACACCATAAGTGGAAGGTAGTGACATGGTCACCAGGGTCTTCACCTGCTTTTCCTTCGAACTTTGGAATGTCCGAAGGCAACTTGGTGGGAACTGATGGCCATGTGGCATTATGACACACAGGATCATTTGTCAGTTTAGAAAGGTCTGGCAAATTTAAAGTTGCCAGAAATGGTAGACGAGGCCGGTAGGACGGTACTTGATAAGGGGAACCACCCATCATTTGACCCATGAATTGTTGGTAGGGGTTGCCCCCAGCCATCTGGTGATAAGGATTTCCCCTGACCATGTGCTGATAGGAGTTACCACGTACCATCTGTTGATAGGGGTTGCCACCAGTTAACTGTTGGTAGGGGTTGCCCCCAGCTATTTGTTGGTAGGGGTTTCCCCCTGCCATCTGTTGTTGTACGAAAGAGTTATTAAAATTTCCCCACCCATACGAAAGTGGATTAGTGCTTTGCGGATTCGCCCACTGTGGCTGGGTGTTAGCCCCGCCATATTGCTGGTTAAAGATATTACCCCCTCCCCCTGAGAATAAGGAAAAAGGGGCATTACTTGCAGGCATACTACATTGGTTCATGTTATGGCCTACAAAGGTTTTGAAACCAGTAGAAGCTGATGTGGACGGTGCAGTCATGGTACCCATGACTGGCATGTTTGCAGAAGCACTTGGTCCTACCACAGGTGTGGAAACCCAAGTACTAGGAATCTGATATAACGGTTGAGAAGTAGAAGGTGTTGCACAGTTGGCCATACTGCTAGGTCCAACAGTAGGCGTAGGAATAGATGCCATCGTTGTAGAACTAGGCATACCTAATGTACTAGTGTTGAAACTAAAAGATGGAGTAGGCATAGATGTGGTTTGTGCCTGACTTGGTGTAGCAGTAAAAGAAGGGTTAACTGTGTTGGTGTTCATACCTAAAGTGGGAGTTTGGGGAACCCCCTGTTCACCTCCTAAGTTAGACATCAGATGTCCGGGGAAGGAATGATCTGCACTGAAAAGGGGTTGCTGGAAACCAACAGGTGACAAAAGCGGAATTCTAGTATTAGTTAAAGGAGGATTGAAAGGAGTGCTATACTCCGCGGAAGTAAGATCTTCCACCTCAACTGTACTAAAGTGTTGCTGATCTGTGGTACCTGGTAGTGGTTCCTCAGGAACCTCAATTTCATGGTTTTCTATTACAAGAATTTCTTCAGGTAATTCAGTTTCAGGAGTAATTTCTGAAAAAATACCAGGGCTTACCCGCTGTCGTCTAGCTGGTTGTATAGGTTCTGTTCTAACTGGTGGAAGGTTTTGAAGCCTTCTCGATCTACGAAGTTGTTGATTCTCCGTGATTATAAATATAAAATAATAGACTAGAACCTAGTGGCCACTACAACTAGGGGGCAAACAACACGCCAACTAAAAAAAAAAAAAAATCGTAAGTATACAAACCAGGCAAACAAAGGTGCCTTCCAGAGAAGAGTCTGGGATGATGAGGGCCCAGAACAGATCAACTAAGGAAGAAAGACAGTTACCCGGGGTCCACAATACAATGACTAAGGGTGCAAGCGCTGGAATCACCCAACCGCCCTCCCAAAGACTTGCAAGGGGTTTCCTCCCACGTCTGTCTTAGGTACAACAGATATACCCTCTGCTGTCACCTGTGTATGAACCTAGAGTCAGATACTATGGATACCACAACACCGAAAACTCCTGGGGGAACAGTCACCGGTCGAATCAGAAAGCGTGGGTAGGGTAGCTAAGCCCGAAACTCGAAAGAGTCCCCAATACGCAATCCGATCCTGGCGTATGCTCGAACATAAAGTAGGAGGAGTATTCCCACAAACTGATCTCACAATGACCTACTGCATAGATCCCAGGAAAATTTTGAGTGAGGTGGGTTTACCTATGATAGTCTCACTACGATTTTTGCGCAATGTGTGATCTTGGGTGGTTTAAGGTGATTTAAACCCAAGACCCTAACCAAAACTAGTTGGTGTAGTGTACCCTAAAAAGAAAAAATGTTTCTAGTTCATTTTATTAACAAATTTTAGGGCTGTTATTACTCAAAAAGGGTAGTGCTTTTGTGTGGCGTGGTTATAACAAGAAAACAAAAGTGCAATAATATCAAAACTTTCTACAACAAATCTCTTTTCATTTTTTCATTTAATTCTTTCCAAAACTGAAAAATCAAGTAAACCTACTTAAAATTTTTTGTTTTCTTTTTGAAATTATACAAAATATCCTAAGTTATCTTGTAACAACAAAAAACAAGTTCTATTTACTTAAAACACCAATTTTTTTTTTTTTTGCTTTTTCAATAAACGAAAAAGAACTATATAAAAATGGGAAGCAAAATAAAACTTTATATGCAATGTGTGTAAGTATGGATAAAAGTTCTTAGGCCTATAGTTGTCGAAACCCTAGCTCGAAAAAGGCTTGATCTACAGGTTTTTTGCAAAGAAAAAGCCTCTAAACTTGAAAACAAAGTGGAAGAAAACAAAGGAGAAAGACACAAAAGGACTGACCTAAAGTTATCTAGCCCTAGCAAGACCACTATGCCAAGCACAAGTAGACAAGCAAGCTGCTTTACTAACACAAAGAAACTGAGAAATGAACTAGCCTATAGCTGTTTAAAAGCACTTGCAACCAGCAAAAAGACAAGAAGTCTAGGAAGAATGAAACTCGACCAAAATAGAAGACACCCTAGAGGCTCTACCAAGGACCAAACCCTAAAACAAAGGATGGGGGTAGTAGAGAGCAGACAAACGTCACCACAAACAGCAGATACAAGAGTATGCAGGTTTGTAAGCTAGCAACAGGTAGTCAGGGTCTAAAAAAGTGGAAGTGCTCAACACCAAACACTCCCTAGTCTTCCAAAAAGTCACAAACAGTCCAAACTTTCAAAGTTCAACAAGTGATTCAAAAAGATGGAAAAAACTTCAAGAGAAGGTTCTTATGACTTAAAAAACAGTTAAAAACCTCATGCAACCATCAAAGGGATCCTACAGCAAATTCATCAAATCACCAAAGGGCTAAAACACAAGCAAACTAAAAATAGAATGCTTCAGAAAGTGTACCCTACTGTGTAGTAGGGAAACTCGCGCCCCTACTGAAATGGGCGCTACTGTATATATAGCATATTAGCGTATGGGTGCTACTGTATATATAGCAGAGTAGCGCTCATATCTCAAAGGCTTAAAAAATGACTTTGGAAGGTATCAAAAACTGATGAAAGCAGACAAGAAACAGGCAAGGGATACCTATAAAGTTCCTCAACACATCAAAGAAGTCAAAACAATCTAAGAAGACAACCAAGAACAAGGTTTCCTAGAGCCAAAAACTCTTTCTCCCCAGCGGAGTCGCCAGTCTGTTGGCGGGCAAATCTACCCTATAGCAAGGAAACTAATGCTATCAACTTGGTTGGGGTGACAGGTAAGTGTATTGATGCTATTACAGAGACATTTACAAAAAATAAATAAGTTGTATATCTTGGGAACACACCTTTCAATCGAAGTTTGATCCTAGCCTTGACTTGATCTCGTGTTCAACTTCCAAATCCACCTTCCTTTCAGTAAACCTGCAATAACAATACCTTTCTCAAAACATTTTGGGAAATATATAAAGCTTGAAAGAAACAAAAACAATGTTTAACATTCAGCATTGACCAAAACAGATCCAAATTAAGATGCCATTTCACAACACATTTAAATTGGAACAAGAAAGACACTTCAACCTTTATTTGTCAAAAAGTAAAATGAAGTACAAGTATACCTGATCATGAAACAGGCTCCTGCAACTTGATTCTGGGCTCTTTCTCTTCTCTGGCTTGGCTTTCTTCAACATCAACTCCTCCAATGTCTTAAAGTTTCTCCATTAATTCATCTCACCATCTAGATTCTCAAGCTATAATTTCTAACCCTTCTCCTTTAACCTTCTTTGTATTTATAGGATTAAAGAAGTAGTTTAGGTCGATATGTAGTTATGGAGGAAGTTGGGGGAGTTAGGAAACTACCATCAACTAATCCTCCTCGAGGAATTAATTTATTTTTTAATCATCTTTTAAGATGTACGCGACTCTTGTTCAGTGAAGTAGCGTATAGGGCGCTACCTTAGTGCTTCACAACTAGCGCTCATTCGATTTTAAATGGTGAGCGCTACTATGCTGAGAAGGAGTAGCGTATACTTGGATATGGGCGCTACTATGATACACTGGAGTAGCGTATGGGCGCTAGTCTCTTTGAGTAGAGTAGCGCTCATATCTCAAAATGATATTTTTTGGGGTTTTCCAGTAATGTCAGTAAATAGAGTGAGTTGACATATCATCCAAGGTCAACATGCTCCTCCATCCAAGTTGTCCTTTTGTGTGATCAGCAGCTCAGGGTGATCACGGACGGAGAGGTGCAAGTTTGACCTATAACATCTATCGAAAAGTTTAAAAGTGCTTCTTTCCCATCATTTCTTGAGTGTTTTTGAAAGAAAAACGTTCTTGCATTGGAATGTTTCGTTTATCAATCTTTTGAAAAATTGAATGAATGTATGATCATTTGTGTTTTTCTTGAAATATGAATCACTCATCTTCTTGAAAGACTCAAGCTACACTTCCAATTTTGCAAAAGTATTTCCATGCTAGGGAAAGATAGGTGCATTTTTTATTTTTCATTGCTTTTAGGCCATTGAAAGTGAAATTGAAAAGCTTGCATACTCCATCTTAGAATTCTCTCTTTTCATTACCTAGTATCATTTTTGTTTTGAAAAGAAAAAGAAAAGGAAAAATGTTGTGATTTGGATAGTAGTGTTGTGATTTTTGTGGTTCGTTGAAAAATGAAAAGAATGTTTCAGTATCAGATTTGATAGAATTGGGAACTGTTGCATTGTGTTGTTTTGGCAATCTCGTCAGAAAGAAAAAGATTTCTCCTTCCCATAGCTAGAATTCATTGAAAGAAAAGAATATTTCATGCATGTAGCTAAGACTTGCATTATGCTTCCGATTATGTACTCACCTCATGCATTCACCTAATTGTCCAAGATAAAATTAACGATAGAACTAGGTAAAATTTTTAGCAACTTGTGTGTAAGTTAGAGAAATGTTCTGGCGTCGTTAAGTGTGGTAGCTATCGTTATTTTTCATCACTGTATCCCGGGGGCATGGTAGTATTCCACATACTTATCGGTATATCGAGCTCCTTCATGTATCCACCAAATACCATAATCCATACTTGGTGTATATCAAAGGGTGTATCACATACTCGGTAGTATATCGGAAGGTCTCTTGCCGAACGGTTGTGCATTAGACAACACCACTATGGATTTGAGCTCCCACGTACCTTGAGTATATCGGGAGACACCACTAGGATTCCTGAAACCAACTGAGTTAACCATTTGGCCGTCTTGGCAAAGCAATACACCGTGAACAACACTCGGGGATATTAGCACGCACGTACTGTCCAGGTAATCGGGTATGCAGGCAAGGGTACGGTCCCAATCCTCCTTGTCGCGTCATATTGTTGGACCCTACAGTATATCGCAGTTTGCGATGCCTTGATAATCCCGTGAGGTTCCATAATTTTGAATCCACTCTGTCACATAAATCTACTTGTTGCCTTAGTTTGAGTAGGTTTTTCTGGACTGCTTTTCTTTTTAGATTACCCTTAGGAGAAACGTTGTTTCAGCCACTCTGGTTGACTTTCCTAACACTCTAGAGGATTTTCCCTGGAGAAGATCCCATAGGATCTTAAACTTATCACCCGAATATCCCCTTAATCCGAAGGTTATTTCGAGGGTAAGAATGGATCATCCTAACACGGTCATAGTCACTGAAGTGGAAAAACCCACTCTGAACGTTGGAGGACTTTTGTTTCCACAAACTCCTCCGGATTCACCTTTCTCTCATCCCCCGCAGGATGAAGGAGCACAAATCCCCACTTTGCAAGACCTTTCTCCCGTCATCCCTAGAGAACCTACATCGTTGGAATGGATAAATCGACCCTAGGATGACCCTACAGCTATTGTTCCTTCAGCAACTTACTGGACATCTTCTACTGGTCACCCAGTGGCTCATTTTGCCATCGCATCACCACCCAACTGGACTAC
Organism: Larix kaempferi; assembly: GCA_027924585.1. NCBI lineage: Eukaryota > Viridiplantae > Streptophyta > Pinopsida > Pinales > Pinaceae > Larix > Larix kaempferi. Next base: position 9,973,354 of record BSBM01000207.1, read on the forward strand.
TCCAGAGCTCTCTAGACCTTCTACATGCCTGAACCCGCTGAAACCTTTGCACCTATTCAAGAACGCTTGGTTCGGTTACGTATTAAGGGTAATGAACTTCGAAGACAAAGTCTCGAGCAAAGACCCGGGTATGGAGATACCTCAATTCATTCGATATCTTCTGGATCACCAGAACAATCTTCCCACCACGTGACCATTAACAAGACTGGTCAGCCCTCACAAGAGTCCAGTCCTTCACCTCAAGTGAACCAACCGGTGGAAGGACAACAGTCCAACAAACCTGTTACTACCATGGTTAATTTACTAGTTCCTCCCCCACCTCAAAATTCAAGGGGTGGATACTCCACTCCCCTGAATTATCTCATTGGTAATGTTATTACTATGGTAGTTAATCAACAACCTACGTTGGTTCAATCTTTCAATAGTGGTCAACCTATTGTGGCTAGGGGAAACCCCCGTTTCCTAACCAGAACATAGATGGTGGAATCCCCAATGGACCTCCCATTGGACTTCCCCAACCCGCTAGACCATCCACCATGGGATTATCTCATGTTGGGGGGCCATCCAATGTAACCCTACCCTCATGGAGTCAAGCGTATCCAGGTTCTGTTAACCCTGTGCTGGGCCAATATAATCCCGAAAACGCACCATATGGGATACCTTATCCCAGGAATCCATACATTCTATGGGGGAAACAACCTGTGTTGCAACACGGACCCCAACCAACTATCCCTCAAGCACCACCACCCCCGATCAGTCCTCCCCCACCTCTTGCTAGAGGTGGCAGGCCCCCATAACTTTGTGGAGGCCCACCTCATTTTACCAACCATGTCCCTCACCCTTCCGGTGGTGGTGGGAATGGTCCACCACCCCCTCTAGGAGGAGGTGGCAGGGGCCACCCTATTATGGTGGAGGAAGACATTTCCCTTCGAGTGGTGGAGGTGGTCCACCAACCCCTCCAGGTGGAGGTGGTGGTGGAGACCCTCATCCTTTCGATGACGGAGGTGGTGGGGGCCCCCATCCTTCTGGTGGTGGAGGTGGTCCACCACCCCCTCCAGGTGGAGGCAGTGGTGGGCTACCTTATTACGGTTATGGACCCCCACCTCCTCCTGTTGGTGGCGGCGGACCTCCACCTCCTCCCGTTGGTGGCGGTGGACCTCCACCTCCTCCCGTTGGTGGCGGTGGACCTCCACCTCCTCCTGGTGGTGGAGGTGGACCCCCACCTTATTGGAATGGACTACCTTATGGTGGCGGACCCCCTTACGGTCTGGGCGGCACACCCCCCGACGACCAGTTTCCTCCTGGTACACCTTATGGTCATACTGGTCCTTACACGTCTTATCCGTATTATCAATACGTGCAGCCTAGTCCATAGCTGCCCTTTTTGGCTACCTTGGACCTACCTGATCTATCTCATTTAACCAACGACCCCATTTACCACAGAACTAATTGGCCACCTATTCTGGTGAAACTTCTATCTGATATCCTGAAATTTGACGGCAAGCCGAGTGAAGATCCTAAAAACCACGTGATGACTTACCATTTATGGTGTTCATCTAATTCCTTAATGGACGACTCGATTCATCTTAGATTGTTTCAAAGGACTCTCACCGGTTCGACTGCCAAGTGGTACATTGAGTTGCCACCCCACTCTTTTCCTGATTTTGGCTTTCTTGCCATGAATGTTTTGACTCATTTCCAGCTGCCTATACGGTATGAAACTGGTATCGAGCTTTTAACCTCGCTCTGTCAGAATACCGCTACTCATATTTTTGATCATATCCATGAGTGGCGAAGGAGGCGTCGTCTCATCAAAGCTCCCATTCCAGATCAACTCCTAGAAGACTGGTTTACGAAGTCACTCATCCCTGTCATAGCAAGAGATGTTTCCATGCGAGGTGCTTTGACTGAAGAACAAGCCATCGCAAATTCCCATGTAGTAGACCTAGTCTACACTCAATCTGGAACTTTGTTTTATATTCTTCCTAACACACCACGTGACACTAACGATCCTGCGAAACCACTTAAGGGACCCCAAGCTGATGGCATCATCGGATCCCTTCACACCCAACCTCCTCATCAAACTGTTGGTTCTTCAAACCCCCAGGGTTCATCCCCATTACCAACACAGGATGGTCTCAGCACCACCAAGTCATCCGCTCCTGCTGCTACTGAAGAAGTGAATTCTGTCTCATCAACTTCACCTCAGAAGTCTGGCAGTAAGAAGAAAAAAAAGGGAAAACCTAAGAAATCTTCTGCCCAGCAGGAACAAAAGAGCACTCCTGATGACGCCAAACAGAAATAGAAGTTAAAATATCCTTTTTTACTGTGTGGAGGTGATCACTTCTCTAAAGAGTGTCACCATAGAGACGAAGTCCAAAAGTTTCTTAGGGGTAAACCCACTCCCGTAGTCCTTAACAACCCATTTCCCGCTCAAAACCAGCAGATGATTGCTCAACCTCCCCCAGCCCAGGGGGAATCATCCAATACCGCGCATGTTCTCATGGTGCAAAATGAGATGATCAATTTGAACACTCACTCATGATCATACGACACGGTCCCTTCGAAGGAACCTGTTGGGAGTAATGCTGAAAAAGCTTCCAACTCCTTAGCTGATGTCACTCTACCATCAACTTCTCTCACCATTGAGAATCCATCCTTCGATTCGATATTGCAACTGCCCAAGGGCACGATTAGAAAAGTTGTTTTTAATCCTAATGCTTGGGCGGCGTAGAATTACAATATCGTAGAAGACTTGGCACAAGCCCCTTGTGCCATGTCCACACTGGAAGTTTTGCAGAATTGTCCCAATTAATGTAAAACTCTCCTTGCAGTAATCGGTGTAGTTGACCCTGATTCTTCGAATACCATCATGTTCTGACTTGACCATTTCAAGCCGAGGGTTTCCCATCAGCTCACATTTCAAGTAGCTGTAAACCTCATTGGGAAAATTGTCCATCGTACCCTTCTGGATGAAGGAGCCTCTACGTCTGTCATGTTGATCGCCTGTTGGAGAGCCATAGGCTCTCCCGAATTGAATTGTTCTTCCACCATGTTGAAAGCATTCGACGGGCGTGGATTTCAAACTCATGGGCTCTTACAAGCTCTCGTAGTCGAGCTAGGCGGAAAGACCGTAACCATCAATGTGGAAGTGGTGTCCACCCCAATAGACTATAATTTCTTGCTTGGTCGCAATTGGTTTTATGCCATGCAGGCCGTAGCTTCTTCAGTATTCCTCACGGTGCAATTCCCCCACCAAGGTCGAATTGTTACCATCGACCAATTAGATTTTTGCACGCCGGACACTACTACTCATCTTGGTGACCATGTTCCTTCCATTGGACAAACGTCAAAACAATATGAGAGTATAGGGGTTGGCCTTTTGAAAGATTCATCTCTCATGGGCGTTTTTCCCATTCGGACCCCCCTAATCATGTTGCCTCGGTGAACATGATCTCCGTGGAGATTTCATCTCGCTCTACTGATACTTGGCTTGTACTGGACGAAGCCACAACACACCTGATTGGAGACGCAATGCCTCTTTCACCAGCTGAACGTATTTATGAGGCTATCCAATCAGCACCGAAGGACTACCTAACCATGGCCTTCCTATCTTGTTCTCTACAATGGGCATCATCCCTACCCAACCTCTTACTTCGCACTTTTCATTCAGATGAGTCCATCATGGAAGTTATGAATGTTGATGATGTCTCGTGGGATGACGTTCACCATAGGTCCTCTTTTCTTCCACCGTTGGAGTACATAGAGAACAACATTCACACCATCTTTTTCCTGGATATCTACCCATTCCCTCATTCTCCCATACTTACATGTTTTTCGGACACTGAGGGTAACTGCCAATGTTGAGCCTACCACCCGGTAGACATCTCGGTAAAACCTGGTGTAGTGGAACACATTCGCATAGGCCAGAAGTGTTACCTTGAAGAAATAGCTATGGGAACAACCTTATTCAAGCGATTTCGAGACATATTCGCTTGGTCCTATGAGGAGATTCCTGGGATAGACCCTGTGATTGTTTCTCACGAAATAAAAACCTATCTCGACATCAAACTTGTACGTCAAAAGTTGCGACCGCTACACCCCCGGAAGACTGCAGCGATCAAGGCAGAGATTGAAAAACTCTTAAAGGCTGGTTTCATTTATCCAGTCCCGTTGACGGATTGGGTCTCAAACGTCGTCCCTGTGAACAAAAAGCAGGGCACCATTCGCGTCTGTGTCGATTATCGGGACCTTAACAAGGCTTGTCCAAAGGACAATTACCCGACCCCATTCATTGACCAGATTATCGACAATTGTGCTAGAAGCGTCATCTTTTCATTCATGGATGGATTTTTTGGTTACAACCAGATTGAGATCAACCCAGCAGACCAACATAAGACGGCTTTCATCTGTCCTTGGGGGACGTTTGCATATTGCAAAATCCCGTTTGGACTTAAAAACGCTGGCGCCACGTTCCAGCGAGCCATGTCGTATGCCTTCCATGATATCAAGGACTTTGTGGAACCCTACCTGGATGATCTCCCTACTCATTCAAAGCAGCGTGAGTTCCACATGGATCATCTGATGGCCATTTTCCTCAGATGCAGATGCTACAATATCCATCTAAATTCTCATAAGTGTATCTTTTGCATTGAATCTGGATGCCTCTTAGGATTTATTGTCTCGAAGGATGGGATCCGCCTCGATCCCTTAAAGGTGGAGGCTATTGTCAACCTACCACCTCCAACCAATGTGATGAAACTTCAAAGTCTCCAAGGGAAGGCGACTTACTTATGGCGTTTTGTTTGCAACTTCACATAAAAGACTAAGGGGTATATGAGATTGCTTAAGAAGGATGTCCCGTTCATTTGGGACGATCAAGCGCAGAAATCCTTTGACATCATCAAACATGCCATCACGCATGCCCCCGTAATCCAACCATCGAATTATTTCCGAGATTACATCTTATATCTCGCTGCTTCTTCTACCACTATCGCCATGGTTTTTGTATAGGAAGATCGAAACGCCCAGGAACATGTAATATACTATGCAAGTAAGGGTCTCACTGACAATGAAAATAGATATTCACATGTTGAAAAACTTGCTTTCGCGGCAGTCATCGCTGTCCAAAAGTTCCGACACTACATCCTGCTCCACACCACCACCATCATTGCAGACACGAACCCCATGTACCATGTACTAACACGTTAGGTGCTTGGGGGAAAATATTCACATTGGATCATGATACTACAAGAATTCGATCTTCTTTTCGAGAAAGCCAAGTCCAAAAAGTCCTTGGTGTTTGTTGAGCTGATTTGTGACTTTCCCCATGCTGCTATAGAAGTTGAGCACAATGACTCCTTTCCAGATGAGTCACTATTTCTCATCAGTATGACCGATCCGTGGTATGGAGATATTTCTTTATATCTTCAAACCCAACGCTTCAACCCTCAACTCTCTCGCGATGACCATCGTCGAATTCGTCACCATGCAAAGTATTATCTGATCATCAATGATACTTTGTACCACCATGGCATCGATTCCATTCTTCGACGTTGTCTAACTCACGATGAGGATGAACGCATTCTGAATGACTGTCATGCTGGGGCATGTGGTGGTCACCTCTCTGGGATGGCTACAACCCAGAATATTTTTCACGCAGGATATTATTGGCCTACTATCTTTAAATATTGTATTGAGACCATGAAAAGATGTCCTCCATGCCAACACTTCCATACGAAGAAGCGCACCCATTCCGCCCCATTACACCCGGTTATTTCCATGGGCCCCTTTGCAAAACGGGGCATCGATATTATGCATTGTAAGCCTACCTCGATCGAGGGGCATAGTTACATCATCATAGCTGTGGATTACTTCACAAAGTGGGCCGAGGAAATGCCTACATACCAAAATGACGATAGAACCGCCGCACTCTTCATGTTCAATCATGTAATAGCGTGGTTTGGAGATCCTTAGGCTATAGTTACCGATCATGGTTCTCACTTTCAGAACCATATGGTTGATGAAATGAGCGATAGATTGGGTTTTCGACATGAAAACTCAACACCTTACTACCCGCAGTCCAATGGACAGGTCAAGGCCATTAACAAGGTCTTGAAAACTATGGTCCAATGGATGATAGGTACGCACAAGTCCAACTAGCATAATATGCTCTTTTTCAACATTATGGGCCTACAGAACCTCCGTTAGAACTGCCACAGGTTCCACTCCTTTCCAAATGGTGTATGGATTGGAAGCTATCCTACCTATAGAGTGCAAAATTCTGTCTCTGCAACTCGCTGTCGAACTTCTTCCTAACACTATTGCCGAGGAGGAATGCTTCCTGTACATAGAAAAACTTGACGAGTCTCGCTGAGATGATGCTCTTGCTAATGAAGCACACAAGAAATGCATCAAAGCTCAATACGACAAGTCAGTTGAACCCTGTATCTTCAACGAGGGTGACCTGGTCCTCACATACGACCAGAAGCATGACAAATTAGGAGCAGGAAAGTTCGAGTCCATGTGGCACGGACCTTACATCGTCAAACGTGTTTTGGAAAAGGGAGCTTACGAGCTCGAAGATTATGATGGAATATATTTGGGTGAAATCCGTAATGGGCTTTACCTGAAGAGGTACTATGCCTAACCCTCTCATGCATATATTTTCTTGTATATACTGTACATGGCGTGCTTGTGTGTTTTTGTGTGGTGTGACACACTTGTTTTTGAGTGTCTTTAGATCTTTTTTTCGCTTCTCATACCATGTTTTGTTTGTGTGTGTAGATGGCAACATGCTATGGATTCATGGACGACGCCATCCGGAATACCCGTAACCTTGCCTCGGCAGCCTGGGTACTGTATTCCCCAACAGGTGAGCTCATCATTTCAGGAGGAAGTTGCCTTGGATTCGCAACCAATAATGCCGTAGAGTATCTGTTAGTAGTTGGAACCTTAACCGATGCAATTTACTTGGGTATGAACCACATTGTCATCCACATGGATTCTCAACTGGTGGTTTCCCATCTTAACCTGGTTTACGCTATCTGTGATCCTACCCTACTCCGTCTCTGTAGACAGGTTCGTCTCTTGGAAAGGTCATTTGAAACCATTCAATACCTGCACATTCCATGAGAGTTAAATACAGTTGCTAACTCGATGGCCAACTTCATTCTATATTGGTACATCGCACACACATGATACTCATAAAATGTAAAAGCATTCACAACATGTAAATAATGCACTGTATAGAAGCAAGCATATAAACAAGATCACATCATTATTTTTTGAAACACATAATGTATAAATCGATGGACTGTCTGTATATATATATATAATCTCAAAAAGGTAGTGCTAATACAAAAATATGAAGCCCGATAGCTTTTAGTAATTCTCTACAAAATATGAACCTTCGCAGCTTTCAGTAGTACAAAGTCTGAGGCCTCTAAGCTCTCAGTACACACAAAATGACAACATGTGGCCTATCACCTAGCCCGTATAAACCTAGGTGGTCTAGCAGCCCTAGCCTGCTGAGTCTGGAAACAGTCCACTGCTCTCGCAACCTTGCGAAGCAGTGCGTTGAAGCACGCAGTCGCTCCAACTGTGTGCACCTGCATGGGCCGTGGCACCTCATCTACCATCGGCTCAGGAATAGCCGGTGTTAACGCACTCAGGTTGGCGTAGAATATGTCCATCTACAGGAAGGCAGCATGCACAGTTGGATCCACCATCGCTCCCTCTCCTCTCTCTCTCCTAGCCAGAAGAGAGGTCCCCACTGGTCGTATAGGCCCCACATATGCACACACATGTTGTTCACCTGTTAGCACTATATCAAAAAAATCATAAATGCACAAAACTTAAAAAGTTCAAGGGTCGTTTTTTCTTACCGAGGTCTCCCCATGCTGCTCCCTCATGCAGCGACAAGTCTGGGTCATCTGTAAACTCGGTGCCACTATATGGAAAGTCCTCCACCATCAGTAACTATCCTGCCAGCCAAGTGAAGAACTCAAGAGGGAATCCGATAATAGGAGCCCCACCATGCTGAGCCATCACATCAGTCCACCTGGCCATGTGTGGATCTGTGAGGTCCCTATCCTCTAGTGGTACCTGAGGACGCAAAAGGGGAACCCGTTCCAACAAGAACGAGATCACTATAGAACCATAGCCGAATTGTTTGAGCTCTCCCCACCGACACTTTGTCAGCTGAGCTCACATGTTTGCGAGGACCCCCTCGCACCAGTTGAAGATCTTTGGAGACAAACAGTCCTTCGCATAAAGCATCTGTGCTCTGGTGGCTAGGTGAGGAGCTTGACTCCCTGCCATCCTTGTAATGGTAAATAAAATGGCCCGCAATGGGCGCTCCCGTACATCTTTAATGCAAATCTTCCCACTAGATGCACGGGCGTTGGGACCACAATGCTGTCAGATCAAATATTCCACGGTTCAATTACTCCCACGTGATCTAGTGAGTGTCACATTGTCCCCCCTTCGGGACAAACCAGTCAGAAAATATATGTCCTCGACATTTATGTGAAGCTCATGCTCACCAATCAGGAAGTACTGCTGGGTTGCATCCCAACATTGGAGCATAGGGTTCAGTAGTGGAAGTTGGGATGTCATCCCCTGAATGTGGAAGAACTTAAGAAGCCCACAGTTTCTCAAAGCTTCCACACAATGTGGATTGTTTGCAGCTTGTTCATCATCTAATTCATGTTCCCTTTCCCGCCATTCCAAAACCATTTTGGATGCTTGGAACCTATCAACAGGAAGTTTTTAACAATGTTAGGACTTGCTTCACCCACTGGAAGTCCTTCTTTTGAGTTTGGGGATGGACGTTTCCGTCGTCGCACCTCGTTTTTGCAAACAGGTCGACATCATCGCAGTCCATGTATATTCCATTTGCGATGACTTGGTCTCATCGCAGTCCATGTATATTCCATTTGCGATGAGCCGAGGGCGCAATGGCCCTTCCCAAATCAACCCAAAACCCAAAAAAATGACTGAAGATCAAAATTGTAAACCACTATGATTTTGCTGGCTGAAGTTTAGGGTTACCTGTTCCTGACGGTAGGTGAAATGGCTGATCGTAGCTCCCGGAATCGAAAAGTGAAGATCTAGTAGCAAATGCCACTATTCCTCCCAAATTTGGCAAATAGAACAATGGTGACTATATTTGGTTTTTATTTCTATTTATAAAACAAAATGGAATATTCCTTTTTCAAATATTTGATGCCGTTATGCTATTTGCTATAGTTTGGATCAGTTTTATTGTATTTGAACGTTTGGTTGACTATTTGACCTAGTTTCCGAGTGCGTAGGAGTTGTGAAGTGCCTTTCTATGCCATTTTCATATTGGAACGGTCATCTCAGGTATGAACACACCTTGTGAGTTTTTGTCGTTTACCCATTTTTTCATAGATTGCAATTAATGAGCTTACTCTTTGTTCTTTCTTGTGCTCTTGAAACTATGATAACACATTACTGAGTTATGATTTATCACTTTTCCAGGCTCGTTAAAATCCCACGGAAAAGGAACCCCCCGGAGTCTACCTTTAAGCCCTTTTTAGGCTCTCAAAATACGAAAAGATTGCCAAGCGAACTTGTTGCGTTCACCCTTGTAAAATAATTTGAATAGTCGTCTTCCTGGTGATAGTTTACCCATTTTTCGGACCAGGGGGCACTAGTTACAAAAAAGGTATACTCCATCCAATCATGACTGGAAGAGTCCTCTCCCACGTTGTTTTACCCTTTTTTTGGGCGATGAGGCTAACTTTATGAAAAAGGATCATTGGAGTCTTCTTTAGATCTTTCCAGATTCTCTAAACATGAAATGACAACCGAGTTTACCTTCTATGGACTTGTTAAACTCTTACATTGAAGGGCCCACCATGGGACGAACCCCTCCTATCCCAGGTTCCAAAAATATTTGGGATTGGACTCATCTATGAGATGAGCTATACCGAGCATCTGGTTACCCTCATCAAGCTCATAAAAAACACATGAGGCACTCATCGTTCATGATGGGGAAAAATGAAAGCTTTTGTGTTACATCCTTGTTAGTGGCAGTATGTAGTCGTTCTTGAACATGGCACTCATCTGCATTTGCATACAACACTTGGATCATCCGTTTGTCCTCGAGTTCCACTTATTTTTTGAGTCTTGTTACTCCTTTGAATCATTCAAAGAAAGATTCCATCATCAGTTGCCTTAGGAATTTGTATCGCACTCATCATATCAACACTGCCAAGTCATGCCCTGCCCATGTTCAATAATATGTCCATCATTTATCATCTGCAGTCAGTACACCCGCCATCATGTCGATCTCCTCTGAGTCAGTCTTGCATGTTACTGTACCCTCCGATCTACTCTATACTTTTTGTCGTGTTTCGTGTCGATTGATGGGGGATTCATCATGGCCCTCCTTTGACGGATTCATCCTTGTTGACTTCAACTCATCATCCAAGGATTGAATCTAGAAACCAATCAAGTACCTTGGCCCTGCATGCCTCAATGGCAGGTTACCTTGCTTTCAACATGAGTTTACATCATTAAATATTGATTGAAAGATTTCGTCTTGCGTTCGACTTCAACTCATTTATTCACGCTTGATGATATGTACTGTGATACCTTGAGAATCATTGACATCAATGGTGATCTCCCTCGCACTTGTTAACGGTTTACATCAATGGCCGATAATCAAGTGGTTTCTACCATGTTCCTGTTAGGAACCTGTGTTAACCCTTCTCTTTACTTTGTTAGTATATTGTTGTTGGACGCATATGCTTTGTAAGTCGTCTTGTAGTATTTGTTGATCCATAGTTTATATTAGCCCATGGTATTGAACCATAGTATTGGACGCATATGATTTGTAATTCGTCCCGTAGTATTATATGTCCCATGGTTTTGACTCATAGTATTGGGCATAGACTTAGTATATAAGTGTGTGTTGAGGTCATTGAAGGCACCGTGAAGTTAATTGTATTGAGCTTGCTCAAAGGAGGTTGCCCCCTCGAAGTATCCCGTAATCAATATAAAAGTGATTATGAGTTCTATTATTTTTGATATCTTGTGTATTTGCATTAATTAATTATTGCAGGTTCATCACATCTGGTATCAGAACACTTTCTTGGGCTCGCTGGGTGAAATTTCTGTCAATTTTTTTTTTCTCATCTGTTGCAAGTTTAGATTTGGGAATAATCCCTATCTTCTTAACTGTGGGAAGTACTTGGGCATAATCCCTAAAACTCATTGTGAGGAGTACCACAGGAACCCTGAAGTAGCTGGCCCATTGAGAGGACCTGCCAGTGAAAAGGGCAACGACCCCTCCCTGATTGACTAGTTCCCACCCGTGAGGTAAACCAAGAGCTGTCGTTTGTGGCAAAGCGGTTATCAGTTTTACCTGAGCTGTGGAGTGAGGGGTACTGCCCCAATACGCAAGCTGTCAGATAGCATTGGTGGCCGAGTGAAACCCCTGAACTGTTAGGAAGTCGCACATACTTGGGGTCCATATCTATTTTTCAACTGAACTGTTGTCGATCACTGCTGCGCTGTTTCAGATCCAGCCGTTCAGATCCATTCTGAAAGCCGTTCTAGATCCAACCATTTTCAATCCATTTGGCACCGTCTCAGATCCCTCTGTTTCCGCTCACTTCCGGGCTGTTGCATATCTATCTGTTTCAGATCCCTTCCGAGCCGTAGCCACTCCATTCTGGAAAAAAAACAAAAAAAAACCCAATTTTTTCTCCATATCTCGTTTTCACTCCGTTTCCCTTGAAAATTTCGTGGAACCCCTGTAATCCAATTCTGCATATTTCATTCTTGAGGACCCTATCCCCAATTCCACTTCTCAAAGCCCAAAATCCCACATTTGTCTATTTTTAGGGTTTGCCATAACTTCCTTAGATTTCACCCAATCACCTTCAAATTTTACCATAGAGTTCCTTTCCGAATTCTGCTTCTTTGTCACCCTTTGCCAAATTTTCCCATTCTTTCACCCTGCTTTTGAAATCTTCATTTTTTGCTTCCCTGTCTATTTGACAATGTCCAAAACCTAGTCAAATCCCAATTACCCTTCAGATTTTTTCCCAAATCCAGATTTTCCTTTACTGAAGCAGTTTTTGTTTTTGTTTTTATACCCAGTCAACCAGATAAAAAAAAAAACTCCTGGTTATGGTTGTCATCCGCGCAGGAGCAAAAACCATGGAGGAAGCACTTGCAGCCATCCAAACCAAACTCCAAGATCTGGATGAAAAATTCCTCAGCCTCCATCTTCAGCATTCAACCATGAACAATAACTGACAGCTAGAATCTTTTGTAGCCACCGTGTTCTCTTCTTCCAGCACTTTTCGTGGGCCGAAGCTTGATTTTCCTCGCTTCAATGGTACTGATCCAACTGGATGGATATACCAAGAAGAACAATATTTCAGTCTGCATAATACTTTTGATGTCCAAAAAGTTCCACTTGCATCCTTTCATTTGGAACAGGAAGCCCTTCAATGGTACCGTTGGTACATTAAAGCTCATCCCGAGCCAAACTGGACAGATTTTTTCCAACTCCTTTTGCCATGATTTGGTCCTAGTGCTTTTGATGACTTCACCGAAGCACTCACTAAACTTCACCAAACTGGCATAGTGAGAGAGTATCAGATGGAATTTGAGAAACTAGCCAATCACACAGAAGGATTGTCTGATGAATTCTACAGGAGTTGTTTTATCAGTGGTCTCAAGGATGAAATCCGCTCAGAGGTCAAAATGTTTTGTCCCAACACAATGATGGAAGTCCTAGGGTTGGCTAAGCTGTCCGAGGGCAAGATCGCAGCTCAACAACGCTCCAAACACACCTTTGTTCCCTTCAGAAATATGGGTTCCCAACAACCTCCCACCACGCCTGCTCCTCGACCAACTCCTATCAAGCATTTGTCTGAAACAGAGATGTAGGCACGCTGAGAAAAAGGGCTTTGTTATAATTGTGATGAGAAATTCACTCGGGGACATTGATGTGTTCAACAAAATCTCTATCTTTTGGATGTGGATTCTCGGCCTGCCTCTAAACTTGATGACGAAGCTCTAGATACAGTAAATGATCAGGTATACATTGCAGTGAACGTATCCGTTCACTCAGTTAACCGTGTCCGGTTAAGGGTTAAGAAGCGAGACCGTCTTCCATATTTGAGATAAAATGATAATAATATATTGATTGATGATATAAAAGATACAATAAGCTTTCCTTTATAGGGCTTGAGCAAGAATAGCGAAGGGTTACACCCTTTCGCTTATTAACCTAATAATCTATTTAATATTTAAATAACAATATTAATAAAATATTCATAGCATTGCCTTCCCCTTTTGGAAAGCTTTGTCCTCAAAGCTTGAGTATTTTCCTAATTTCATCCTTCATTCAGATTCAGTGTCGGTATTAGAATCGGACGCAATTTCTTGTGTAGAGACTTGCACTTCCTTTCCATTGATGATTTTGCACTGTATTGTCTGATTGTTCCTACATTTATGGCCTGGGATCCAATCATCACCGCATCGACGACATATGTTTTTCTTATTCTTTCTATTATCAGAGTAACTGTTAGATGGCTTTGATCTATTTTCCATTTCATAGGCATATGATTGAGGTTTGTGGCATTGATGACCGGGTGACCACGTATCTTCACAGTACCTACATTGTGTCTCTTTTTCTTGTCGATAATGGTTGTCGCCTCTTGTTCTTATTCCTTCCAGTTTGCGTTTTGTGGATTTTTCTTTATGTCTTGCTACCTCTATGTTAGTTATGTCATGTAACTTTAACTCTTTTTGGAGGTACGGTTTAAGACCTCCTAAATAGGTTTCGAGTCTTTGCTTGTCAGACAACCCAAATACTCGTGTCGACAAGAATTCCCACTGATGTGTGAATTCCTCAACACTTCCAACTTGTTGTAATCTCATAAGTTTACTGAAAAATTCATCTTCCTTGATTCCTTGAAACCTATTAAAAAAATCATTTTTGAACAAGTTCCAGGTGTAGGAAAAATTGTCTCTCTTCCACCATAAGTACCAATTATAGGCGTACCCTTCCATATGCATTGAGGCATATTTCACCTTCTCCTCGTTAGATTGAATATTGTAAATGTCGAAGTATTCTTCTGCTTTGTTTAGCCAAGAAACGCATTGGTCTTCACTTCCATTGTATTTCGACAACTCTATTTTTGCCTTAGGTGGGTACACTATGTAAGGGTGATATTGATTCCCTTTTTCTTTATGGTTTGATGGTGGATCAGAACTATTGGATGACGTAAGTGACATATTTGAACTGCTTCGTTGTTGGCGGTGATTTTTATCTTTTTTATTCTCTACTATCTTACTGATAGCTTCTATTTGGCTGTTTAATCGTGCCTCCATATCTGGCAGTACTTTTGTTTCTATCTCTTGCTTAAGTGTCGCATTGTTAATCTTTATTTCTTTTTGCAATTCTTCTTGATTCTTGGCAAGTGCTTCCTGTGTGAAAATATGAAATGAGGCATCTAGCATGTCTAGACTGCTGACTTGGTCTGTCTTAGGTGTTAGTCTTTGTAACATCTCCATTAATGTATTATGGTTCTGCGACATGGTGCTCAAGTTCTGGGTTACGGTGTTTATGTTTTGAGTCATAACACTCATTTTGTCATCCAAGTCTTTTTGTTTTTCGTTCAGAGTGTCAAATTTTTCACTCAACCTTCTTTCTAGTACCAGAACAACTTCATCTTTGATTTCTTTTTTAAGCATGACATTGTTATTTTTCATCTCTTCCTTTAAATCTTCTTGAAACACTTTCTCAAGTTTGTCCATTCTGGAGTTTAGACCTTTGATGATTTTTAAATCTCTAATTTGGTCTTTTTCTAATTTTTCTAGTCGGTCTCGTAACTCGGCCATGGTTCTTGACCTGGTGTGGGGAGGTGAATATTTGGAATCGATTTTGGTAGGACCAAATTAGTTAATAAGAATTATTGTGAAGACAATAATTATTATATGGATAAAATAAATAAATATAATAATTATTATATTTAAATATTAAATATATATATATTTTTAATTTGGAAATCTAATTTTTAATAAAATTAAATATTAATATAATAATATTAATATAGTATTTAATTTTTATTAAAAATTAGGGTTACGGAATGGTGGAGCGATGGGATGGCTTGAACGAGGAAGGAGCAGGGAGTAGCAGGAGTTGGCGGGAAATGAAGAGGAGGAGGGGCATGGATTTGTGGTGTTGGGCGAGCAGGGAGGTAGATAATGGAGCTGGAGCACGAGGCAGAGACGGAGCACAGGGAGGAGATGGCAGGGACGTGGAGAAGGGGGCGCAGAAGAGAGTGAGGGAGAGAGTAAGAGTGCGCAGAGGAGGGGCGATGGTAGTGGTGCAGGTTCGAAGGCGATAGTATGGTGAGGCGCAAAAGGGAGATGGAGGAGGGATGGCAAAGGAGAGGGTGTGAGGGCGACGGTGGAAAGAGAGGAAGGTGACTTGTGGATTGGAGAGATGGCGAGGAGGGAGCATGGAAGAGTTGAGGGGATGAGTGAAGGTGCAATGCAGCAATGGAGTGAGCAGATGGAAAGGGTGTTGCGTGGAGCAACGTTGGTGAGTGCAGATGCGCGTGGGAGATGGGATGGCACGAAGGGCGTTTGAAGTTTAGGGAGAGCGTGAGTTGGAGCAGTGCACAGGGACTGGAAAGCATTGGGAGGTGAGGAGATGCGTTACCGAGGAGTGGAGGCTAAGGGAGCGTGGTGCTGATGTGGGGGGCGATGTAGATGAGATATAGTAGAGGGGATGACTAAAGGAAAGGGAGATGTGGAAGATGGGTAGAGAGAATGAGGATAGGTGAGATGAAACCGAGCTCAATAGTAGGAGGAGCCGAATCCGAGCTCAGGTCGAAGGAGCTGAATCCGAGCTCTGATACCAAATGCAGTGAACGTATCCGTTCACTCAGTTAGCTGTGTCCGGTTAAGGGTTAAGAAGTGAGACCGTCTTCCATATTTGAGATAAAATGATAATAATATATTGATTGATGATATAAAAGATACAATAAGCTCACCTTTGTAGGGCTTGAGCAAGAATAGCGAAGGGTTACACCCTTTCGCTTATTAACCTAATAATCTATTTAATATATAAATAACAATATTAATAAAATATTCATAGCAGACATTCAACACCCGCTTGTTGACACCCCATCTCAGGACGACCCACCCGAGATCTCTCTCCATGCTGTAACCGACATCACCACCCCACAAACAATGCGGGTCAGGGGATACTTCAAGAATCTCCCTCTTACCATACTCATTGATTCTGGTAGCACTCATATCTTCATTGACCCTCGGATTGCCAAACAGGTTGATTGTTTTTTCCATCCTTGCTCCCACTTTGAAGTTATGGTTGCCAATGGGGGCACCTTACCTTGCAAGGGGAAGTGTCACAATGTGCATATCTCTATGGAAGATCATAACCCGTGCTCTGACATGTTTGCCTTGTCTTTAGGCAAATGTGATGTGGTTTTGGGCGTTCAATGGTTACGCACACTTGGCCCCATCTTATGGGATTTTGCTGAACTTTGGATGCAGTTTTCAGTCAATGGGGCACAACACAAATTTATGGGCTTACAACCAGGGTCTCTCTGCATCATCAGTTCACATCGCCTGGAAAAAATCCTTAAGAAGAATTCACATGGTGTCATCGCTCAGCTCCATTCCATTCAGATGCACTCATCAACAGTCTCCACTACTTCCTTGGATAGATATGCAGGTGTCTTTGCTGAACCAATGAGCTTGCTGCCTTCAAGAGACCTTTCCGGTAAGAATTTAGCCGCATCGACCTCTCAGCAGGAAATGATGGGTATTTTGCATGCAGTACAAAAGTGGCATCAATACCTATTAGGGAATTATTTCTGCATCAAGATTGATCTCCAGGGTCTGGAAAATTTCCTGGAACATTGGGCCCCCTCCCGAACACACCTGAAATGGGTTATACAACTCATGGGTTATCCCTATGCAATCACTTACAATAAGGGTAAGGACAATATGGTGGTAGATGCTCCTTCTCGCACAATTGATGAACCAGTTTCTCTTACAGGTATTTCTCTGCTTGTTCCAAATTGGTTGCAATATGTTCAACAGGGCTATCTCTTCTATGAACTCCATGCTTCTTCATCAGTAGGGCACTCTAGGTTCTTCAAAATGTATGACCGGGAACAATGTAAATTCTTTTGGTAGGGACTGACAATGACAATTCAACAGAGGGTGGCTGACTGTGATACTTTCCAGGTCAACAAGGGTGAAACGACACTCCTTTCGGGACCCTTGCCCATCCCTACATAGATTTGGCCAACTATTTCTATGGATTTTTTAGAAGCACTCTGGTGGTACAATATCACATCTACAAGGACACCATATGAAGTAGTCTATGGACAGACACCGCCAGTTCTTCTTCCATACACCCTTAGCAGCTCCCCAGTTCAGGAAATTGACTCAGTTCTTCGAAACCGTGATCAGATTCTTCTCATTCCGCAGGGCAATCTTCACATGGCCAGAATTCGACTGCAACAACAAGCCGATCAACACCATTCTGAGTGCACTTTTCACGCAGCTGATATAGTTCTTCTTCGTCTACAACCTTCCAAGCAATCCTCCATGAAACTCCAAAGGCGTCAGTGGCCGGAAATGCAACCCGAGGATGCTATCGGGGAACCACTCATTCAGATTCTGCATCAATTTCCCCAACCAAAGCTTTGAGGACAAAGCTTTTTATAAGGGAGAGGGGATGTTAGGAACCTGTGTTAACCATTCTCTTTACTTTGTTAGTATATTGTTGTTGGATGCATATGCTTTGTAAGTTGTCCTGTAGTATTTGTTGATCCATAGTTTATATTAGCCCATGGTATTGACCCATAGTATTGGACGCATATGCTTTGTAAGTCATCCCTTAGTATTATATGTCCCATGGTTTTGACTCATAGTATTGGGCATAGACTTAGTATATAAGTGTGTGTTGATGTCATTGAAGGCATCATGAAGTTAATTGTATTGATCTTTCCCCCTCGAAGTGGCTTGTGATCAATATAAAAGCGATTCTGAGTTCTATTATTTCTGATATCTTGTGTATTTGCATTAATTAATTATTGCAGGTTCATCACAGTTCGACATCAAGACATTTGTAATCACATGGATAGATTCGTATCATTGCGGGTTCAGCTTGAAGACCCTAGGAAGTCATGTTTTACCTAGGTTGCGATAGAGTCTGTATTGAGTTATATCACACGGATCCACATTTGTATTGGTCGTGGCTGTGTTATCATCTCATCATGGATCTACGCTTGTGTCTAGTAGCCATGATTGTGTTCAGTCGGTCATTACTACCATGGATCTGCATTATATTGGTCGACAACCATGTTGTACTTCATATGATATTTTCAGTTCAGAGTCAGTTGTACTGCAGCAGTGTCCTTCGTCCGACAAGTCTATTGCCATTTCTTCTATCAAAGCACTTCACCTGTCTATCTTTAACAACTTCATGCTTTGGGGGGCATTTTGTTACACCCAAAATCTACCCATCATGAGATTCAGTGTATACACCCCTGAAGATATCTTGACTGAGTAATTAACCTAAGAGGATTTGTACCCAGTTGTGCCAGGTCTTGAGAGGTCGTCGTAGCTTGCTTCATTGCAGGGTGCGACGAATTTAGTTAATGGGAAAAAATAGCTTCTTCGAGGTTCTTCTAAAAAATTGTTAGAAAAACAAGATCGCAGAGCAATAACAATAAATAGAAATGCAAATATAATCACACATACACATTACAAGAGAGACACAGATATATCGTGGTTCACCCAACTTGGGCTACGTCCACACTGAATTTTCCAGTCCTTATTATTATTACCGTCCAGCAAGGTGAAGGGATACAACCTGTAGTACAACCGCTGCACTTCCTCTTCACTGTTTCACAGTCTCTCTCCTGATCTCAGAGATCTTTACGATGCATAAAACCTAATACATCATCATCCCTAGCCGTATTACAATGTCTTTATTTTATAGGGGAAATACAATGGGAAAATACCACGGGATACCCAAAACCATGGGCCCACAAAACAGCTGGAGAAAACAGCCCCAAAAATTTTCTTCAGGGGCATTCCCCCTGAACACCCAGCCAGGGGGGATGGTCCCCCATGGAACCTTGTGGGGGGGCGATGCCCCCCCACACCCCCCCCGCTGGGGTGAGTGTACAATCCACCTACATATCATATAAAACTAGGGTACAAACATGGCTGATACAATATCATCTATGAGACTAGAAGATCTGGCTCCACAACCAACAAAAATTGCTGACTTGGGGCCTTATCCCTGACCTCTAGGGGAGTTGGTACTCGATTCCTAACACCTTGGGAGGATCCCCTATCTCTCTCCTACCATATCTCAACCTATCCTATCCATACCCTATCCACTTAGTCCTATATAAGAGAAGCTCCATCCCTCTCCAAAGGGAGGAAGTCTATGGTGTCTACCTGCTGGTGAAATCACTCTTGAGAGATCCCTGCTCATCCTTGAGAGACTCAAGCTTCCTTAGGAGGAAATGGAAAATGGATTTGTTGGAGAAGGGATGTAGCGTTAAGACTCGGTTGTAGTTCTATATCTCTGCTATGTAATTCCTTATTTTTACAGTAATACAAATGCTTTCCACCAATATTGTTCATGTGTGTAATGATATTGAGTAGTTTACCTGCTTAACTGTTCACTTAGATCTCTTATTGTATAGATGCCCTTTACTTGTTTCTCTTGTTTCTTGTCTTGATAGGTCTTGCATCTTGGATCTGACGACCGTGAGACATGGAGCAACATTCAGGAGAAAGGATAGCGAAGTGAAAGGTAAGACATCTAGTACTCGATCCTTAAGTAGATCTAGGAAATGCATTCGTAGCCTGTCTTATTTGTTTTAGACTCACATTGAGATAGGGAGATCCGGCTCGCGTCCGCTCGAGTGGATTGTTCGATAAACACCAACCCCCGGAAACGGTGCTATTGTGCCATCTTTGAGCTAGGGTTTTTCCCAATGAAGCAATTAGGGTTCACTCAGCAAAACCCTAGTTTCGAAGATGGCACAATAACACCATTTTCAGGGGTTGGAGGTATGTCGTGGGGGGGGCCCTAGCTGAAACTCGGCGTCCCAGATCCACCGGAATCGACGGATTCACGATCCGAGCCACGGTTTGGGTGTTGTAGGCATCTTGGTTTGGCACCCCGAGGCCATTCCAGGACACTTTGACGAGTTGCTCTGGGGTCACGGATCCCAAACCGGCGAGCTCCCACAGTGTCCATGGATTCCTAGGACCCTTCAGATGAGAAATGGCCCCCTTGAGCAAGATTGGCATGGCCCACACTGAGCAAAACCCTAGCTCTGGAGATGCACATTGGCACCATTTTTGGGGGTTGGAGGCACGCTGTGGTGGGTCCCCTAGCTGAAACCCGACATCCCGGATCCACTGGAATTGATGGATTTGCAACTGGAGCCATGGTTTGGGTGCTGCAGGAATCTTGGTCCGGCACCCTGAGGCCATTTGGGGACACTTTGAGGATTTTCTCAGGGGGCACAGAACCGAAGACATCACATTCGTTAGACAAACCTTCGTAGTGAACTATGAGTTTTCCATATTGCAGCTGAAGGGAAATGTAATACCATGAATCGTCACCATTGCTTGGATGAAAATCAAGACCATTGGAAACACTCCTCGGACAACGGGCGTGGGTCATATTGAATTGAGAAACTAATTGAGGGAAAACGCAGTGAGAACCTGAGACGGTTGCATCGTGAAATGCATGCAGAATGAATGAAGAGTGGGTGGCGAGAGAAATGGTTGTGGGGCATCGTATGAGAGGAAATGTCGATGAGAATTGATTGATAAGGTCAAATTAAATTCGCACGGTGGTAATAAACTACACTTGTGTCTTCTATTGTCAGCTGCACTTCAAGCTTGAAGGTGGTAGCCTTGGGACTGGACATAGGTCGCAGGTTCAAGTCTCCTCAGTTCAGTTCGTACCCTGTTATTTTTTCGCTGCAGAAAACATATAATTTTCAGCAAAAAAATAACAGGGTACAAACTAAACTGAGGAGATTCGAACCTGCGACCTATGTCTAGTTCCAAGGCTACCACCTTCAAACTTGAAGTGCAGCTGACAATGGAAGACAAAAGTGTAGTTTATTACCACCGTGTGAATTTAATTTGACCTTATCAATCAATACCCATCGCCATTTCCTCTCATATGACGTCCCATGACCATTTCTCTCACCACCCACTCTTCATTCATTTTGCATGCATTTTACTATGGAACCGTCTCAGATTCTCACTGCTTTTTCCCTCAATTAGTTTCTCAAATCAATATGACCCATGCTCGTCGTCCGAGGAGTGTTGTCAGCAGTCTTGAGTTTCAGCCTCGAAACGGTGATGATTCATGGTATTACATTTCTCTTCGACTGCAATATGGAAAACTCATAGTTCACTATGAAGGTTTTTTTGACAAATGTGACGGCTTGGGTTCCGTGTCCCCGGAGCAAATCCTCAAAGTGTCCTTGAATGGCCTCTGGATGCCTGACCAAAATGCCTGCAACACCCAAACCATGGATCAGATCTTGAATCCATCGATTCCTGTGGATCCGGGACGTCGGGTTTTAGCTAGGGGATCCCCCACAGCATGCCGCCAACCCCCGAAAATGGTGCTATTATGCCATCTCCGAAGCTAGGGTTTTGCTCAGTGAAGTCCATGCCAATCTTGCTCAAGGGGGCCATTTATCGTCCGAAGGCTCTCGAGCATGCATGTACACTATGGACATGTCCACAATGGCCATACACACATGTGGGAGCGGATGGAACCCAAGTCCGCTCGTTGGTTTGGGTTCCGTTCCCCCGGAGCAATTCCTCAAAGTGTCCCTGAATGGCCTTGGGGTGCCGGACCAAGATGCCCACAACAACCAAACCATGGCTTGGATCATGAATATGTTGATTCTGATGGATCCGAGACATCAGGTTTTAGATAGGGGCTCCCCCACAGCGTGCCTCCAATCTCTGGAAATGGTGCTATTGTTCCATCTCTAGAGCTAGGGTTTTGCTCAATGAAGGAGCTAGGGTTCACTAAGCAAAACCCTAGCTCCAGAGATGGCACAATAACACTATTTTTGGGGGTTGGAGGAATGCTGTGGGGGGCCCCTAGCTGAAACCTGACATCTTGGATCCATCAGAATTGATGGATTCACGGCCGGAGCCACGGTTTAGGTTCTGCGGGCATCTTGGTCTGGCATCCCGGGGCCATTCAGGGACACTTTGAGGAATTGCTCTGGGGACACGGGACCCAAACCGACGAGCGGACTTGGGTTTCATTAGCTCCCATAGGTGCACATGGCCATTTTAGAGTCTTCTATGTTGGCCATGGACGCCTGGGACCCCTTGGATGAGAAATGGCCCCCTTGGGCAAGATTAGCATGGCCCTCACTGAGCAAAACCCTAGCTCCGGAGATGGCACATTGGCACCATTTTCGGGACTTCAAGGCACGCTGTGGGGGGTCCCATAGCTGAAACCCGACATCCTGATCCACCGAAATCGATGGATTCACGATCTGAGCCACAGTTTGGGTGCTGCAAGCATCTTGGTCCGGCACCCCGGGGCCATACAGGGACACTTTGAGGATTTGCTTGGGGGTACGGAACCCAGACTGACAAGCGGACTTGGGTTCTGTCAGCTCCCACAGGTCCATGTGGCCATTGTGGAGGCATCCATAGTGGCCACGCACTCCCGGGAGCCTCCGGATGAGAAATGCCCCCCTTGAGCGAAATTGGAATGGCCCTCATTGAGAAAAACCCTAGATCCCAAGATGGCACATTGGCACCATTTCTGGGACTTCGAGGCATGTTGTGTGGGGTCCCCTAGCTGAAACCCGGTGTCCTAAATCCACCGAAATCAAAAGATTCATGATCCGAGCCATGGTTTGGGTGTTGCAGGCATCTTGTTCAGGGACACTTTGAGGATTTGCTCCGGGGGCATGGAACCCAAAACAACGAGTGGACTTGGGTTCTGTCACCTCCCATAGATGCACGTGGCCATTGTGGAGGTGTCCACAGTGGCAATGCATGCCCGGGAGCCTCTGGATGAGAAATGCCCCCTTTGAGTGAAATTGGAATGGCCCTCATCGAGGAAAACCTTAGCTCCGGAGATGGCACATTGGCACCATTTCTGGGACTTCGAGACATGCTATGGGGGTTCCCTTAGATACAAATTGACATCTCGGATCCATCAAAATCGATGTGTTTGCGATCCAAGCCACGGTTTGGGTGCTACGGGCATCTTGGTTCGGCACCCCGGGGCCATTCAGGGACACTTTGAGGAATTGCTCTGGGGGCACGAAACCCAAACCATTGAGCAGACTTGGGTTCCATCAGCTCCCACACGTGTGTATGGCCATTGTGGATGTTTCCATGGTGGCCACGCACGCCTGGGATCCTTCGGATGATAAATGCCCCCCTTGAGAAAGATTGGCATGGCCTTCATTGAGCAAAACCCTAGCTCCGAAGATGGCACAATAGCACTATTTTCAGGGGTGGGAGGCACGTTGTGGGGGGTCCCATAGCTTAAACCCGATGTCCCGGATCCACCGGAATCGACCTATTCATGATTCGAGCCACGGTTTGCGTGTTGTCGAAATTTTGGTTGGGCACCTTGAGGCCATTCAGGGACACTTTAAGGATTTGCTCCAGGGCCATGGAACCCAAACCGAAGAGTAGACTTGAATTCCGTCGGCTCCCATAGGTGCAAGTGGCCATTGTGGACGTGTCCACGGTGGCCATGCATGCCCAGGAGTCTTTAGACGAGAAATGAACCACTTGAGCGAAATTGGATCACCTCTCTTTCACATTTGTGAAGACCTGTGATCACTAAGGTTACTAATATCTTGTTCTAACACTAAGGCCATTTCCCTAGTAGAGCGCATGGAGAGCGGAGCTAACACCTAACATGATTTTGGATGTCAACATTAGAGGATACCACCAATTGAAATGATATATAGAATAAGGAGTTATTCCTTCTCATACCATCAATATCACATTCTTTTATTTGTAATTAGCTTCATGGAGGAATTAACTATGGTTCATGAAAACACCCCTAGGAGGATATATGAAGTCTAGGGAGGACAACTTGGCTTGAGCTTGGTCCTTCTGAGATTATAGGGTTACATCCCTTTGAGGTTTATGATTAGGGTTTTGTGATGAAACTCTAGGTGCATTTTCTAAATAAGAAGAAGAGAAGCAAATGTATTGCATTGGACAACTTGTTTTAGTGATTCATGCATGTTATATCTCCTTGGTTCAGCTAGGGCTTTCACTATTTTCCCTAGATAGTGTGTTGGAGAGCTAGTGAATTGTACTAGTCTTGTGATAAGGCTCTCATGCATGTCCTTGAATTGTAATTTATAGTTATATATGTATTGCTAATTTATCACAAGTAAATGATAATTTTGTTGAGTGATTTGACATCATCATGATAAGTTTTCAATGCAACTAAATATAATATAAGAACTAGGATATTTTTGTCTATCATGGATATTATAGGGTTAATGAGTAAACCATAGGAGTTAGATTTTATGGATCAAGAAGATATAACCAGTGGAGAAGATAAGGGAAAGATAGACATGTTGGATGTTCTTGTAGAGATTTCTCTTGTGCGATGCTAGAGTACTTGTGTGATATGACATGGCTAGGGTTTGCATGAGATATCTCATATTAACATGTCCATGTTCTCTTGTATGTACCCCAACATTCCAAGAAAAAGAAATATTTATATTTATATAATCACAAGCCATTGACGTCATTGAAATATGAGATCATGGTAGTGGAAGAAGTTGCAGAGGTGTTAGAGGCCTAAATATTGAAATAATTCAATCCCAACATAAAGCATATCATTATTATCACCAACCAAATGCATATTAGGGTTTGATGCTAGAGTATAAGACCTAGGGTTTGAGGATTGAAATACCAAGATGGACATGTAGACTTGGATTCTATAAGTTGAGTTCTCTAGTGGTGTACTTGTGTGACTTGACATGGGTAGGGTTTTTAAAGCCTAATAAAGATAATCATACTAGTGAGGAGACATTGATTAACATAAGCTTGTTGTTGAAGCCAATGAGGGATTCCTAGAGATTAGTGTTTCTAGGGCTAGTTCAGGTTTCTAAAACTAGGTTAGGTTTATAGTATTCTAGCTTAGTTTTCTAGTGTTAAATTAGTGTTTCTAGGGTTAGTTTAGCTTTCTAGGATTTCTAGGGCTAGATTAGGTTTGTAGGGTTATATTAGTGCTTCTAGGGCTAGACTAAGTTTCTAGGGATAGATTATGTTTCTAAACATTAATGACAAAGGGTGAAATGATGACATGGCAGATGGACAAGATGACATGAAGGACAAGCAATGGACAACACATTAATGACAAAGTGTTGATGACTCGACAAAGGAGCATGACAAGGTAAGCAATATTGATAGGATGACAAAGGAGTATGACAAGTGGCCAAGTATGACAAGGACACAAATATGATGATGCAAAGATCACCAAGTATGACAAGGACAACAATATGATGATGCAAAGATCAAGCAAGCATGAGATCATGTAAAACAAGCATGACAGATGTTGTTGACATGCATGATGAGGATGACTTGTTGACATGGATGAAGCATGACAAATGTTTTTGACTAGGAAAACAAGCAAAGTTAATTTGGCAAGCATGACAAGTGTTAGTGACATGTAACTAAGTATGTATGTATGTATGTATCTCTATGTATGTATGTATGTATGTATGGAAAATACATGTATGTATGTATGTATCAACAAAAAATGCATGTACCAACAAAATAACATAAAAATACACATACCTCGATGTAGAACATAACATTCTTTGATGCAATTATTTCTCTTATGTAAAGTTGACTGGCCTCATTCAAGAAATCCATCTGGATCATCTCTGTTGCCAATTGTCTCCATCAATCTCTCATGCTCTGAATGAGGCAAGTAGTAGAATACCTTGGTTGAGATCTTGCTTGACATTGTCTATAGATGGATTTTTGTGCCAACGATCAAGTTTGTGAAGTGATACACCACTGAACCTGGTCTGTAA
This sequence comes from Larix kaempferi, assembly GCA_027924585.1. Taxonomy (NCBI): domain Eukaryota; kingdom Viridiplantae; phylum Streptophyta; class Pinopsida; order Pinales; family Pinaceae; genus Larix; species Larix kaempferi. The sequence goes on from BSBM01000207.1 coordinate 9,999,501, forward strand.
TCCATGAATACATGCCCACTAGTCTTTCTTGACTTCCCATCTAGTGTAATATATTCCCCCTTAACTACCATCGAGCCAATAGGAAATTCAATGCCTTCATCATCGATTAATGATCCGTAGAGGGTTTGCTTACCTTGGATGCACCATTCCAACCAATAATCCGTGCTCCATTCATTGTCTTTCGGGGCAACAACTGCGTATATGTGTCCTGGTTGTACAAGATCTGAGATATGTTCGTAGTCTGTCGAAATCGCTGATTGACCCTCCTCTAACTTGGTTGTTTCAACAACTGCACATTGGTATACTGCAAGTGACACATGATCCCATTCATCAACCCAGTCCATGCATTCACATTCATCCCATTCTCCACTGCTGCAAGGGATGCAAAAGCAAGCAAGATTTTGCGTCCATATTTCAAATAAGGGGTTGTTTGAGCTTCGAACTGAATGAAATCCATGTGTTCCTTGTACTGTGCCGCAACTATAAGAACGCGATCAATCTATGTCAACCACTTGCCAAAAATTTCTTACCACACGTCCTGCCACTGATGATGTTTCTTGATCTCTTGCTTGGTCTCACATTGTTGCAGAGCACCATTGAACTATGGATTTTGCATCTCAGATATGAGGTTACGTGTCAAACCTCATCTCTTCCCTTCGTAGTGTGGTCTTGATGCATGCACCGACACCATCATGCTCTCCTTTTCCGTTCCCGGTCTCAAAATAGCTCCAGATATGCGGCACATTATAAGTCTTATGCAAAAAACTCATCCATTGGAATACTCAGCCATTTTTGAACTGGCCCACACAACCATTCGACCATATCCAATGCTTATCCATCTGTATATCTCTCTCGTTCAACTGATCATAGAAAATTCGAAAACAATGTTGCACATAATGCAGATCATGGGTTCTATCATCACTTATGTAAAAGTTTGTCTCCTTCAGTATTATCCTCTTGTCATTACTGCTCTCTGGCCCATGCCTATACATAATATGTACCATGATGCTGAATTGGTCTGAATGGTAGTATTGACTATGGATTTCATTTTGTGGCTGAAGGGTGTAATTTTCTGCAAAATCCACAATTGACACTATGGTTCCATAGGAAATGTGTCCCTGCATTTTCTGTACTGCTCATCTTGCCATCGCGCTACATGCACATGTTGAACATACTGCTCTTTTTTCTTGTAGAATTCCGTCATGAAGTCAGATACCTGTACCTGCTACCATGAAAACAAGGGAAATATTACAATGTGGCATTTGGAAAAATGTATATGTCATAAATTGAACGTGTAATATGAAAAATATGCAATATTCATTTGTACCTGTGACTTCACTAATGCAATCCTTTTACTTTCCTTAACACTATCTAATTGGTAGGTTATGTACTTGAAGCTCTGCATCTCCACGCCCATCCTACCAAATTCATTCTCGTCGCTTTCATGGATGCAGTGGTTCAAAAGAGAAAACCCACTGCACCTAGAACATGTCCTATATAGACATGATTTTTCATAATATCTTTTTCTTTCAGGCCTTGGACACATGATGTTGTGGATAAAGTCCCTTGATGCATTCGGTGGTAGTATGGATTCATTGCAGCCCTGCACAATGTTAATATGCAAATCACAAAATATATGTTTATATGTGTCATAATAATAGTCATATTCTACGTGGTATCTACAACAAAAGGTGTTCCGATCAATGCATATACGAATGTACCATGGTTTGCATTTCTCAAAGGACCTTTGGCCCAGGTTCAATTATGTGTGCTCATTCCTAAATCTCTCATAGAGTTCAGTCTGTGTGGTGTCAAGGAAGTGTTTAACATGGAGTTCACGTTCAATAGAACCTTTTCTCAGCTTTAGCACGTCTCTTTGGTTTGATGAAGGTTTGGTATGATCATGCCCAAAATTTTGTACTAACTCCTTAACAGCATCAATTAGATTCCTATCTCCACGAGGAAACCTACCAACAAAATCCCAACAATCGTTTCCACCTGGAGTATCAAGATTTTCTTTTATAACAGAGTACTTTTTAATAGTTTTTCTATTTAATATAAGCATGTGATAAGTCTGTGATAGCAGGCGATGTTGCCTTGTGGACTTGCTTACAATTGATTCCGCTAACACATGACGAGTTGCACAAAGATATTTTGTACACGACGTCTTCCCAATCGCATTAAAAGCATATTGGAGATTTCTAACAATATGATTGCTAGCCTCTGAACTTTTAACCATCTTTATGCCCGAAATTCTCCTAACAACAGCTAAACAATGTGACTTTAACAAACATAGCAATAATTGACATTTACCTGCATCACCTTTGGATTAAAAATATTCCTTGACTATTTTGTTGCATTGACAATCGATAGTGCGTTTTGGAAACTTACCTTCAAGGCCCGATAGAGCACTTTCATCCACATGAATACGTCTAGAATTTCTTCTTCTTGCACTGGACAAACAAGGTAGGGAAGATGGACATGAGACATGAATACCGGAGCTTGTTTGTTGTGGTGCTTCGTTCACACATTGGGCCATAATGGGAGTGTGATCGACATGGTTGTGGTCTTCTTGGGGAGATTGCAAATTAAGAACTGCTTGTATGTCCATCTCTACACATGCAACATCTCCCAATATTCCCGTGTCATGAGGAACTTCGTCATGACTCGTTGATGGATTGTTGGTTGGAGATTGTGTTGATGTTGGAATTTGAGTTGGGTCCATTGGAAGCGACCGCTTTACCTGTGGTTCTGAACAAGAGGTTGTCATGTCAACAAGTGTGTTAGGATTAGTGGTAGGATCTGGGGCAATGAAAGGACCATGTCTCACTCTTTCCATTGCCAACCTAGCCTTTTCTCTTAAGTCATTGAAATTTTCAATGGGTAGATTCCTTCTATATTTTTTTGTTATGTTATGTGAGTTTCCCATCTCCAAAAGTCTCTTTAAAAGAACTACGAGGCCTCACCCTGCAAAAGAAAGAACAAATAAGATATTAGTTCCATTATACAATGAACTTGACACATTCCAACATAACTTACTACTTTACAAATTAACACATACAACTACAAACAATGTTGGTTTATTTGTGTCCGAATAAACATCATTATCCATTTCAATTCTAATCAATTTAGATGATGGTTGGTCAAGTGTAGAATGGAGAAACTAGTGTCTTTCCTAGATAGAGATGCTAGAGATGCCTTGGGAATAGTTTGATAGTTTTTCTACATCAAATAGGATAAAGAGATTAAGTTTACTAATTACACAATGAGGAGGTTGCAAATTCCCCCAAGGAAGGAGGATTCAATGAGGTAGAGGCAAGTAGTCAAGCTCAAAGGCACGATATTAAAGAAACATTATGATAAACATAGCATGAAGATGAGAGCATGGACAAAATTTCATGAACTAATCAATATGGACCCTCTCCCATGATTGCTTCTTAGGATTTTATTCAAATTGAAGAGGCTCAAGAGAGAACCTCATCGTAGATGGGAATGTGTGGGGGAGGAATAGTTTGATGGTTTATGCTATAGGTTTTGTTATGGTGTACAATGTGGAAAAGATGGAGGTTTATTAAACCATTTATTTGTATTTTTTTCAAATGAAAAAGAGTTTATGCTAGAGATGCATTGGGAATAGTTTGATAGTTTTCCTACAACAAACAAACATAGCATGAAGATGAGAGCATGGAAAAATTTTCATGAACTAATAAATATGGACCCTCTCCCATGATTGCTTCTTAGGATTTTATTCAAATAGAAGAGGCTCAAGAGAGAACCTCATCCATACCATCTTGTGTGAAATCAAAATATATTCAGGGTAATAATTATTGGTTTACATTGCATACTTCATCTTGTCTAGTGAATATGATTTTTTTTAGATGTGAACTTGGGAATTCTTCTTGTCAAATTAATTGTTGTCTATGCATGGATATTGCTGTAGGCATATGATAAAAACAAAAAGGCATGGGAGAATCTCAAATCTTGTGAATGAAAAGAATTATTTACAATTCACCATACTTATATAAATGATCTCCACTTGCAATGGAAACTGATAGCTTGAATGTATCCACTAGATTCCAAGACCACTGAAGATGTTTGTTAGATTCCAAGAGTGATTTTGTGTCCAATAGATCAATGAGTGTCCAAAATATCAATGAATGTGAGCCAATAAGAAGCCTGTAAGAGCTTGAAACCCACGAAAGACAGAAAACCTGTGTTTTTTGGTAAGTATTCCCGGGAACATAAATATCTGTTTTTTTTAACTAGCAGCAAACGCGCACACGTGTGTTTATAATGCGTACATGTCATCAGCGCGCACATGGTAAAACACATGCACACGCCCCTGCATAACGTTTACACCATTTAATGCCAAACCTTCCCCCACTTCGAAAATATTTGCATACATTGGACTATACTTCAAAAGTGGATAAATGGATGGATAAAGAGAGGGGGGTTAAGCCTTCTAGGGATTTAAGGGTTTAGGACTTAAGGCATAAGGTCTCAGGTATTTGGACTTGAAGGATTATGGGTTAGGATGTTTAGGAGTTAGGATTGTGGGATTACAGGTTAAATGGTTCAATGGTTTAGGGGTTAAGGGATGTAGTGCTTTAGGGAGAGTGAGAGGTAGAGAGAGATATAGAGATGGGATATGGGAGAGATAGAGAGAAAGAGATCATGGGGTTAGGGGGGTAGCAGTAGCATCCCACATCATACTTGCAAGGGTCGTGCCCGGTGCAACGACACACAAGATTTGAAATGTAAACATGCTTAGAGGGTGAAAGAAGAGGATTGAGACCTAAATGAATGTTTCATAACTCAGGAGATACAATATGGGGATGAAATGATTTGGGCCCTGGGCCCTAAATCATTTGGATATGGGTTTTTTTCACACCAAAGACAACCCATATGGTCTCAAACATGGACGAGTAAGGAAATAATACAAATAAAACCCTCTAGTAAGTCCAGCTTAATTTTTTTTTGTAAGGGTCCCCTGGATTATCCCTATCGGGGTGTTGTGGTCACAACAGTGGGATACATTAGCCATAAGTAGGTTTTGTAAATTGAAACAAGGACTTTAATTGCTAAATGACCCTCTCAACCGCAAGTGCCATGAAAAAACCTTAAATTCATTGCGTGATCCCTCTATAAGGTGTCTTTGGAATCAAAGATGAATGTGAGTGTCATTACAATGTCTTGGGAATCATGTCCGGCAATTAAACGAGAGCCTTTATCAATAATCTTTTCTTCTTGGGCATATGGACCCCATTAATTGTCCAATGTAGATTATCCCTAACATGCTTTATGCACTGTGGATGGTTCTTGGGCCCTTAACCATAGTCTTGGTAGAAAAATAATAGCCCCAAGCCCTAGGCCATGGTTTATGGAGGGAAATAACAATCTTAGACCCGAACCATATTTTGTGAAGATCAAATGTAGTGAATGCATCCTCAGACTACCGTGCAAGACCATGGATATGTTGCAAGGCCTTGAACATCATAAAAGAATGAAAATAGTTTCCTTGAGATCTTATTGAGGCATATTGAGCTCAATTGAATTCCACTTGAGCCTCAATTAAAACTTCTTGACCTCAAGTGTCGTCAATAGCACATAGAATCCATGACACTAGCCCTCTACAAGGATTCTTTTGCATATGAATCAAATATGGCTACCATTATGATGTATTGGGCATCAAGGATTTATCTTGGCTCCTTAAACATCACTAGTGGAGGGAAACAAGAGTCTCCAACACTAACTCTTGCTTATAGGGAACAAACACCATGAATCTGTCCTTGAACCACCGCATATGAAATATATAGGGTATTAGTCAACTTCAAGTGTGTTATGTGTGCCATGAATAGGTTAGTTGTGAATAAAAAATGGGTGTCAAGGTCTGAACAGGGTATAGGGACAACAAGAAGCTCCTCATGCATTAAATGAAGCTTCTCATGCTCAAGCACCACGAAAAACACCTACTACTCAAGAAGATTCTTAGGATATGATTTTGAATGCATCTTCAAACCACCACACATAAACCTTGTGGGGTATCTCTAGCAAATGCAGAGGGATACATATACCATGATTAGGCTACATTGCATGCCTTAAACAAGATTATGTCTTCGACCCATGCCGAGAATGTTTGTTGAGGCCATGGACAGTGTTTCTAAGTATGTTAGTGGGATACATTCAACATGAGTGGGTTTCATGAATTGGGAATGGGTCTATATCCCTAAACATGCCTAGGTGGAACAAACAAATTCAACCATAAAGTAAACTTTTCAAGCTCAAGTGCCATGGTTTGGGGAGGAAAACACTTCATCCTCGGGGCTTAAACATAGTCTCTTAGGTTCAATAGCCATCAACAACATGTGAAAATAATGGCATGGACCCTCTCTAAGGGGTCATTACAATCAAAGTTTGATATGGATTCCATCATCATCATCATCATCATCATCATCATGCCATCATCATCATCATCATCATCATCATCATCATCATCATCATCGTCATCATCATCATCTTCGTCATCATCATCATCATCATCATCATCATCATCATCATCATCATCATCATCGTCATCGTCATCGTCATCGTCATCGTCATCGTCATCGTCATCGTCATCATCATCGTCATCATCGGCATCATCATCATCATCATCCTCATCATCATCATCCTCATCATCATCATCAACACCATATTCGTCATCATCATCATCATTAACATCATCATCATCATCATCATCATAATCATCAATTGATGATGATGATGATGATGTTGATGATGACGAAGATGTTGTTGATCGTCATCTTCATAATCAACATCATCATCATCGTCATTCATCATCATCAACATCATCATCATCCTTATCATCATCATCATCATCATCATCATCATCATCCTTATCATCATCATCGTCATCATCATGATCATCATGATCCTCATCCTCATCCTCGTCCTCATCATCATCCTCAACATCATCATCATTATCATCATCAACAACATCTTCATCATCATCATCATCATCATCATCATCATCATCATCATCATCTTCATCATCATCATCATCATCAACAACAACATCTTCATCATCATCTTCATCATCATCATCATCATCATCATCTTCATCATCATCATCATCATCATCATCTTCATCATCGTACCCCTCATTCATCATCATCCATCATCATCATCATGAAGATCGTACTTGTTGACACAAACCCAGTCGACAGGGGTTCCTCACTCTGTCGACACCTAAACCCACCGCGATCTCCCCGAGCACTGGCCCAGATAGGTTTTACCCTGTCTAGCAACACTTGCGGAGTAGATGAAGTCTCACCCGAGATGTTCAAGGGAGAGTTGACGGAACCACATTTTTGCCGAATGTCGAAGGACCATGTGTGGTTAATTATCGACTTATTGCAACATTCACAAGCAGATCTAATATTTCAACTTATGCATTTAGACAGAACCGCATCATCATTCAACATATCTCATTATCTATAAAAACCATTAATGCGCAACAGATCTAGCAGCAAAACGTTATTTGGAATAAGGAAACATTGCATCACTCACACATTCATAGCAGAAAAATAGAAAGAGACACAGTGATTCTGCTCAAAACCTCATCATATCATTTTAACCTTCGCAACATAACTCAAATACAACAATATAGTTCTTTCGTTGCATACCCAAATTAATAGACAAAAAACAGGCAAAATTCTCTCTTATCATCTTGTTGAGGCCTTGGGGGTGCAGGGTAATTGCAAGGTGCTGGAATGGGTCCAAGGCTCCCAACGGAGGGTGAAATCCTAGACTGAAATGCTTCAAAAAACCCTGCGCAAGGATGGTTCTATCCCCAGCCTATTTGGTTTGGAATTCTCCCATGGATATTCGGCCTCCGCTGTCACTCTGTGAGTAGATGGGTTTGATCAATAGATCAAAGTTCAATATGGAAAACATAAGCTTAAAATAAACTAAGTCTCTTCTAACTTAACCTATTTAAGAAAGGAATCTAATTTGAGTTAGACCTATTCTAAAGGGAAGCTTGTTGTTGTGCAGATCAACCTTGATGTGAGAGGAATAAGTGAATTTATCAACTTCAACAGAAACGTTAAAAGGTACGTACACTTATTCACTTAAATCATAATCCATTAATGGAAATTAAAAGAGAATAATTCAAGTAATTAAACCCGTTCAAGATCAACCTGTAATCACTGTGCTAATTGAAAAATTAACATTCATTAGGTAGTATATGAATCATTTGCAGAAATCGATAGAGCAAGTATCTAAATTAAAGAAATTTAACAAGACACCCTTATACAAAGATCTACCATAAGGAAAATCAATGCAAGAGATTTGTGCATTAATTAATGTATGCAAAAGAAACACATCGTGTAGATGAAAATTCTAAAGTTAGAAATTAGACAACATCAAAGAAACTTGACGATAAACAAAAGATGATTTGAAAGATTACTTCACTGCATTAAGAAGTTTGTAAACAAAATTACAAGGCTCTGATAAAACAAAGTATCTTCACGTCGTCTCCTGCTGATTTCTGAGCCAAAAATTATCCACCCTCGCTCTGAGAGGTATTCTTCCTTAAATAAGGATTACAATGGAGTACAAAAGGGAATCCCAAAAAGTAGGGATTACAAAGTTTAAATTCGGCTATTAATCTAGAGAATTTGACCATAATAATCTAAACCACTCTCAACTTATCAAATTTCCTCCGCTTGAAGGTGGATTTTGATTAAAAGTGATCTTGGAATTTCTGGAAAATACCGTAGCAAAATTGGAGAATTTGTCAACAGCTTAATAGTTATCAACAACAGGGAAGAGCTGGTCCTCCAAACATTCCTGCTGAATCGCTGCAGAATCTCCTGGTTGATTCATAATGATATCGAAACCAGAAAAAATTGGATAGTGGGTCGTTTTTCACAGGAGCTGGTGGCATTTCGGGTTCTTCATTAATTATGAAATATTGGATAATAGAATCATCTTGATCATGCAATTGTTCACTACTTTCCTCGTCATTTTTCTGAGGAGATGGTGAACAAGCTGGAAGAATTTCAAAAACTCCTTCTCTGCTACCATAGTTGATATCAGAAACACCTGCATTAAACAATGGCGACATAGGTTCAGGAAATAGCAAAGAGTGAAGCTCTTCGTGCATGGAAGATTCATTGAAAAGTTCACAACTAGTCGGTATGTTATTCATCAAATCGTTAGAAGGAAAATTTTCCATAACAGGAAAACTTTCTATCAAATTCAAATGATGAGCTAAGTACTTCATACCTGTGGCCATATTTAAGATAAGTTACAGAGGATCAAAATGATTGAATGTGACGAGTTGCAATGATTGAGATCATGTGAATTTGGGATTACAATAATTTGAACTGGAAGGAAACGACGTCGCAACATGTCAATAAAAAAAGGATCATAACAGATCTTGTCAAGCAATCATATCTTCCAGGGTGATCATGCAGCGTGGAGTGAAACAAAACATTGCAACGTGAATTGGAATAATTGAATCTCATCCATTGAATCAACTGAATTGACGGTGAGGATTTAACAATATAGGATGAGGGATAAAGCCTTTAGGAATTTGACCTAATTTTATTCATTATTCTTGAAAGCCGTAATCCGAAAACTGCGGGTTTCAAGATCATACACATGGATCAAAATACAAAACGTGTTTCCGAAATCCGGAACCTGAAAATTGCGGGTTGCGGGTTTCGGAAACATACTATACAACTTAAAAGAAAAATGGGAATCCGAAATACGAAAGCCGCAACTGCGGGTTTTGGCTTTCGGGGTGACGATTTTGGAACTTATTAATAAGAAAATCCTGCATCGCGCACCTTTTGGGTTGTGGGTTTCGGGATCACCAATACAAAACAACTGAAAATTGCTTTCCCGAAACCCGCAACTGTCGGGTTCAGGATTTCGGGATGTTGGAAAGTTAGGTTCGGGCAGGTGTTATACCTCTATGTTTCACAGTGTCGCATCCCCATCACAAAACAAGTTGACGACACTTTCCCTACTGTTTTGAACCATCCAGAAGAGACAGATGATGAGTCAACCTTGAAGGTAAATCTACCCTGGCAAGTTTTGACCCACCTTGGACTTTATTTTCACACACTACCGCGCCTTGCCATGATCCCAAAACGCGGCACTAGACACTGCCGCGTGCTACTTTTTCCTCAAAGCGCGGCAGTGCCGCGTTCTGCAGACTTTGCAAAGCGCGGCACCCTTTTAATAGTTTTTTGCCCTTGGCTTGTGGGATCTTGGATTTTCGAAGATAATGGAAGATTGGGTTCCTTGATTCGATCCCAACTCATGTCCTTCGATTAGAAACCCTGATCCACTTATCCCTCCCCTGATCCACTTATCCCTCCTTAGATCCACTCATCTCTCTTGTTGGTTAACCTCACCATCCATTATAAAAGAGAGGCATGCCATTGGGAAGGGGGAGGACTCTTGAGAGCACCAAACTTATGGTATTGCAGCATTGTGGAGATAGCTAGAGGAGAAGACACTTGGAGTTGGAGGATTGGCTTGGGCATCAAGCACCCTTTGTAAGTAATCTTCAAGTTGTAATGGAATAACTTGTCTTGTTTTCCCAAATCATTTGTGTTAATATTGTTTTAATGATATGATTTGTATCTCTCATAGATTTAGATCCTAACTCATGTTTTCAGACTGCTAGAGAATAGTACATGCTTGTGTTTTGGTTCCATTGTTAACAGGTTTACTTGTGAGGACTTGGAGCTTGGAGCAAATATCAAAGACAAGCGTTTGGACATAAGGTCAGTTAAAACTCCTTCTATTCTCTTCAGCATTTTAATTCTGAGATGTTTGTTAGATCTAGGAATCCAAGGTTACATTTGTTTTGTCTGTTCTTAGCCTAGAGTTAGTTAAAGTCTACTTTAGCCTAAGGGAATTGTGACTTATCCGTAGGGCAGAATTCCACATAACAAGAATGGCGACTCCGCTGGTTTTGATTACTGCTTGATTGGTTCAAATTCACAGTCATTTATCTTTGAATTGTCAGTCTTTTGTTGCACTTCAAACCAGCTTGAATTTTGGTCTTTTTTGACCCTTATTCACCCCTCCTCGCAGTATTTATCTCCCTGTTCAATTACTGAGTCCCCTGGGTTAGCAACAACCCTGAAAACTTGATTTTTTCTTTCCCAGTTGCGCTTTTTTCATCTCTTGCCACAGTGCCGCGCCCTCATAACCACTTCCAGCGCGACAGTTACACAGTGCCGCGTCCTAGCCCTTAATACCAGAGCGGCAATTACACAGTGCCGCGCTTCAGACAGGCTATAGCCCGCGGTAGTGTCTGCAAGTGTGTAAATTTTTTAGTTTTTGCTTGGTTTCCTGAGTTTCTCCCTGCCTCAGATAGTCTTTACTGTTGCCTGTTAGCATCCTGGTTAATTCCCAGTCTGTATGGTCTGTGAGTTTGATTGATTGATTGAATCAAGTGGCACTTTTGACATATCGGTCATTTTTCAATTTGATTGCATTTAACTTGACTTTTTTCCCCACAACCAACTCAACACCACTGTATTCTGTTACTGAACACTGTAGTTTTACAGTCATATTGGCATTATCATTTTCAGTAAATTTAAAAGATCATTGGTTGAGAGCAAATTTTGTTGTTTAAATTGAAAAAGTCTAGTGGTATTTTGCATAGAGAAATGAACCATTAATTTTGCCATAGAAATTCTCATTATAGAAGCATTGTAGATTGTAAAATCAGTGCATTGAAAAGAGCATTTACTTCAGTTTGGCTTGGTTTATAAATCAAAAAAGAAAAGAAAAATCTTTTACTTTGAGTGCTTGTGAAAATTGTTATGCATATTTGATCGAAGAACCTCTATCTTTACCTTAGCTAGATTTCATCGAAGACAAAGGCTTGTTTATGATTCATTCTCATTTGCATGGTTTGAGTCGTCATAACACCATCAAGTTTCACGTCCACTACCCGATTGAGTAAAGACAGCCACTAAAATTAATCACCCTAATTGAACCAACTTTAACCTCACTTGAGGAAATCAAAAGAATTTGGTAGTTAGGTAGGACACCGGGGATAGGCATCAAAATAATTCCCCCTTGTCATTTTCATCTGAGACATAGTCGTTGTCTTTAGGGAACTAAAATCCTCTAGTACTTATTGACACGGTCACAGCTAGTTTGTGGAGGGGCCTCCTGACTGTTTCCAACTGTCCAGGGGTTAAACGGCCGCGAGATTGAGAACCGGACGGACTCTGTGGAATACCGCACTCCACTTAGCCCTAAGGCAACATCGATCGCTGTCTTCTTCGGAAGGCTGAAGTGCCCAAAACCTTTTCCGACGTGTCATGAACGAGGTGGCTTAGTATCTATTCTACTAGGGCTCTTATACCCAGGATCCCTTTCGGTAGAGGGATATCCTTCTTATATCGGTCTCTCATGTTGTATTGTTCGACTTGGATTTCATCACCTTGCGAAGGATACAGCCTGTTGAGGTCTCCAGCTCTTAGTTAGGAGTTTGCTTGGCGTCTCACCTTTATAGAGGGTCATTTTTTCTTTGTAGGGACTGCTTGTTGGCATTCTGGCCATTTTCATTGATTAGCTCGCTTATTGAGACACCGGTCTCAGTATAGATTTTAGAGCTTGCTTTTTTGGCCTGTGAGCCTTGCTTTTTCTAGCTCCTCTTTTGCACACTCGGCTGCATTAGAGTTTTTGAGTTCTTTGTTTACGGTACTGCCCCCGATTTTCATTTTCCGGTCATCATGTCAGATCAACAACGAAGATCACGAAGACAACAGGGCCTAAGCCCTCCACCACCACCACCGCCACGGACTTCTGGTCCGCCTGCATCACGCATTCCTGCTCCTCCTGGCCACGGTGCTGGTCGAGGCAACATCCCACCGCCGATACGTACAACATCTTCAGTTACGCCTGTAACTGCCACACACAGCACAGTCTCAGAATCTATTGCAGCTTCTATGACCACTAGCATGTCTGAGGCTTCCACTGTCACCTCACCCACTGTCATTCCAGATTTATCTGTAACAGTGGGCCCAGTTACAGCAGCTGAACCTAGCACGACCCAGAGTACTAGACCAGAGGTCATCCTTCTACCGGATGCCAACACTTCTCGTCCATCAGACACTTTCCACAATGATATAGACGGATCTATTGGCACCACAGAAGGATCTGACCAGGACATACCTGGCTTAATTTCAGTCCCAGGCGGATACGTTGAGATCGTTGAAGATACTCGTCTACCTGACACACCTTTTGAACCTGATTATGGCTTCATTACTTCCCAGATGGAACTTCCGCCTGTTATCACTACGTCACCCAGTGTTCATCCTCAGGAGACAAGTTCTTCTAGCAACGTACCTCGCACTTTTCATCTACCCAACATCCCACCGGGACACGAAATCATGGCTTCCATTCAGTCTAGTATGGTTAGCCTAGCGAACTCTCCATTAGCATCGGCACAATTTAGACGCAACACAGAGCAAATGCTTTCGACAGCGTCTAGATACCCCCCTGTTTCTCGTCCTTCTGACTATAGGGATCCCAACGTTCCGTCTAGCACAAAATTTCATCACTCTTTTGCAGACGGCTCAGGACCTTCGGACTTTACTACACCTAGGTTCCTGCCGGATCCCCAAAATCTTTTTCAGGATATGAACTCGGACCCAGTTCTCGTTGGTCCTCCTATTATTGAACATGTTATGGACGACGCCGATACCCCTGGGCTAAATTCCCCACATTTGCTGTCATCACCAATGTTTGGTGCACATTCTATGAGGGATAACCCAGTTTTTTCTCCGTCCTCACCTGTCCAATACGGACGACCGCCTCCGCTAATCGGTACTTTTGGCGCCGTTGGCCAATCCATGCTATCATATTTGGCTAGCGGCGGAAGAACACCTAGTCATACTGCTGGATCTTCCGTTTCGACCGGAGGATCACCTTCAGCCACCATTTATACTATTTCAGGAGGTGGACAACCGACTGCAATGGTCCCTAACTTCAACTTACAAACCCTCCCTGGTGGGCCATCAACCCAACCAGCTGGGGGGCAACCTTTTGTTGGGAACCCCATCGTTAGTCAACAACCTCCAACTGGTGGGCCATCAACCCAACTAGTCGGAGGACAACCTTTTGCTGGGAATCCACTTCCTAGTCTACAGCCTCCTCACATAGGGCCATCCAACCTAACTGTTGGCGGACAACCTATTGGCTCGCTCCAACAAGTTTCCCAACCAGCAGTGTCTACTCAGTTCGGTATGTACAATCCACCTGGCAGTGGGCAACCTTATTCCGGTGTTCCAACCGGACCTTACTCTCAACCACCCCCGTCAGGTATGCTTCCTTCTTGGGATCATCAAATCCCACAGAGTGGGGGGTACTCACTTTTCAGAAACTGGAACCAAGCTGGGGGGCAATCTCAGATTTCCCCCAACTTGAATTTTGGTTTCCCTTACCCTTCAGCTGCTACAACTCCATGGAACCCATCACTTCAATTTCCACTCGTTCCTCAAGCAGGAACGAGTCTTCCATGGACACCACCGTCGCAGCCACCCCCCAACCCTGCTATGGGAAATCCTCCACTTACACAGTATGGTGGCAACATCCTTGGAACACAACAATTCCAAGGAACTTTTCCCCAACAAGGAACAGCAACCATTCCTGGGTATCAACAGCCCCAGGGTACTATACCCACTCAGCAGAACACTTACCAACCGGTTGCTTACAATCAACCGGTTAACCAGATGGCTTATTATCCACAGAACTTCCAGCAGTATCCCGCGGGAAACACATATGGGTATAACACACAGCAGCATGCTATGCAGGGCCCTCCAGGGTTCTCTGCACCGCATGGTTATTACTCATACCCGCAGACCAACCGTCAACTTCCTTTCTTGGCCACACTTGATCTACCTGATTTGTCGAGGCTTATTAACGATCCTATATGGCACGAACCTCACTGGCCACCTATCCCAGCCAAACTACCATCGGACATTCCCAAGTTCGATGCTAAGCCCGGGGAAGACCCCAAGAACCACGTGATGACCTTCCATCTTTGGTGTTCATCAAACTCCTTAATGGATGATTCCATCCGACTTCGGCTCTTCCAACGTACGCTTACCGGAACGGCAGCAAAATGGTACATCGAGCTGCCACAGCACTCTTTTCGTGATTTCAATACTTTGGCTATGCAGTTTTTGACACATTTCCAGCTTCCCATCCGGTATGAGACTGGAACAGAACTGCTAACTTCACTGCGTCAAACCACTTCCACACACATTTCGGATCACATCCACGAGTGGCGAAGACGCCGTAGGCTAATAAAGGCACCTATTCCAGATCAGCTACTAGCTGATTGGTTTACAAAATCCTTTTTGCCTCCCATAGCCAGAGATATTGCTATGCGCGGACCTGTTACGGAAGAACAAGCCATCTCGGCAGCACAATACATGGATTTAGTATATACTCAATCCGGTACTTTACATGAACTTCTTCCACATGCTTCCCGCGTTCACACTGATCCTACAAAGCCTACTACTGAACCACCCATTGATGGTATCGTTGGTTCAGTTAAAGCTCAGCCTACTACCAACTCGACGGGGCAACAAGCTTCTGCTTCCCCCGCTTTTACCCAGGCCACTTCAAAAGCTTCCACTTCTCCTGCTGTCTCCTCCGAAGTGAATGCAGTCCAATCTACATCACAACCATCCGGAGGAAAGAAGAAAAACAATCGTGGTAAACCTAAAAAGAACCAGCAGGAGAACCCCAAACCACAACCTACCCAGAATGACCAAAAACCACGTCGGAAAGCTAAGTTTCCCTGCTTGATTTGTCAAGATGATCATTATACGCGTGACTGTCCCTACAAGGACGAGGTCCATAAGTTCGTTAAAGGATCCTCTAGACCGGCAGTGCTAACTGACCCTTTCCCCCAACAGCAACAGCAAATGGTTGCCCAAGAATCCCCACAAGGGGGCAACCCGACCAATCCTTCCCGTGGAGAGACGTCCACAAACCGCGAGATCCTAATGACAAGTAATGAGGAGATTAACATCACCACTCGTTCAAAGACGTATGACAATCCTCCAAGTTCAACCAAACAATCGGAGACAGCCAAAGGCAAATCTCCTGTTGAAGATCCGATTCCTACTCCCCCCCCTAATGGTCATCTCCATATCGAGAGACCACTTATAGACACAGTGCTACGCCCACCCAAGGGCACTATACGAAAGGCGACATTCAATCCGAATGCGCGAGCTGCCCAAAACTACAACATTGTTGAAGATTTGGCTCAAGCACCTTGCGCTATGTCAACTCTCGAGGTTCTCCAACACTGCCCCACGTAGCGTAGAACCCTACTTTCAGCACTGGGGGCATTGGACCCAGATACTTCAAACTCCATCATGTTTAACTTGGAGCACGCTAAACCCAGGCTTTCTCACCAGTTAGCCTTCCAGGTGCATACAAAAATACGTGGAAATGTTATCCACCGCACAGTGTTAGATGAGGGTGCTTCCACGTCGATTATGTCTTTGAACTGCTGGAGAGCCGTTGGCTCGCCTGAGGTCACAACTTCTCCCACTACTCTTAGAGCGTTTGATGGACATGGTTTTCAACCATATGGACTCATCCCCTCAATCGGTGTTGAACTGGGGGGCAAAACAGTATCCGTACACATCGAAGTCGTAGATGCACCTTTGGATTACAACCTCCTACTTGGTCGGAACTGGTTCTATGCCATGACTGCCATAGCATCTACAGTCTTCCGGATTGTACAATTTCCTCATGAAGGGAAAATTGTCACTATTGATCAATTGGCTTACTGTATCCCAGACTCCCATCCGAACTCCGCCAATACCGTTCCGTTACTGGATCAACCTCGCTACCGGTTCCAAGACGTAGGTGTTGGTCTCATGAAGGATTCATCCCTCATTGGAGTTTTTCCAGAGCTGGGAACCCATCTTCAACCAGTCAACATGATTTCATCGCATGTCACCCCGTCCGATGACTCATGGGTGATCCCGAGTCCTACTCAGATCCAAGGCTATGGCAATTCCATGCCTTTGAACAGAAACCTTGCAGCATATGACGCGATCCAATCAGCCACAGATTGGGTCGACTGTTCTACTGATCACACAGTGGCACAGCTCTCGACTGAAACTCATACACGCCCACCATTGTTTGATCCTCTCAACTTGATTTTTCCTACTGACGAATCAATCATAGAGGTTATGTGCGGCAATGAGCCACCATGGGGAGATTTTCATCATCGATCTTCATTCCCCACCATTCAGTCACTTGAGCCTGATACCAAATCCAGTGCTTCACTTGGGATGGTTCAAACCAAGTTCCCCACTTCCCTCGACGAAGTATTTTCTGAAGGCAACTTGGCCAATCTTATGGCAACCACTCCCATCGACATTTCAGTACACATTGGCAAAACATGTACTCCTCTCGAGACAGAGTTCTATAATGCCTACTTTAAAACTTTCCGCGATGTTTTCGCTTGGAGTTATGAAGAGATGCCAGGAATCGACCCGTCGATTGTGGTCCACGAAATTCCAACTTTTCCTGGCGCCCGACCTGTTCGGCAAAAGCTTCGACCCGTTCATCCTCGTAAGGCAGCCGCCATTAAAGCAGAAGTTGAAAAACTTTTGCGTGCTGGTTTTATCTATCCTGTCCCATTGACAGAATGGGTATCCAACATCGTCCCTGTAGCCAAAAAACAGGGAACGATCAGAGTCTGTGTTGATTACCGTGATTTGAACAAAGCTTGTCCCAAGGACAACTACCCAACTCCGTTTATTGACCATATCATCGATAACTGTGCCGGAAGTGTTATCTTTTCATTTATGGATGGCTTTTCTGGCTATAATCAGATCGATATCCTCCCAGCCGACCAGCACAAAACGGCCTTTATCTGCCCTTGGGGGATCTTTGCATATCGGAAGTTACCTTTTGGCCTCAAAAATGCCGGGGCAACTTTCCAACGGGCGATGTCCTACGCATTTCATGACATCAAACATATCGTAGAGCCATATCTCGATGACCTTCCCGCTCATTCTCGAACTCGGGAAGAACATCCAGATCACTTGAGTGCCATTTTCGAAAGGTGCCGGCGCTACAATATACGTTTGAACCCGCATAAGTGCGTCTTCTGTGTAGAAGCCGGAAAACTGTTAGGCTTCATAGTCTCCAAAGACGGGATACGTCTAGATCCCGCAAAGGTAGCAGCTATCATAGCCCTGCCTTCACCTACCAATATTCCAGAACTTCAATGTTTGCAAGGGCATGCAAACTTTCTACGCCGTTTTATCTGTAATCTGTCCGAGATAACAAAAGGCTAAATGCGGCTTCTCAAGAAGAATGTTCCCTTTATATGGGATGATGAAGCCCAACGATCCTTTGATAATTTAAAGGCAGCCTTAACCAAAGATCCTGTGATTCAACCCCCGAATTACACACAGGACTACATCCTTTATCTTGCAGCCTCGATTTCCACCATTGGTATGGTGTTAGTCCAGGAAGACCACAACGGCATAGAACATGTGGTGTACTACCTCAGCAAGAGTCTCCTCGACTCTGAAACTCGCTACTCACATGTTGAAAAACTGGCTCTGGCAACAGTGTTTGCTGTCCAGAGATTCCGTCACTACATCTTACTCCGTCGGACCACCGTCATCGCCGATTTCAATCCGATGTACTATATCCTCACACGACAAGTGCTTGGGGGCAAGTACTCCCGTTGGATTGTCATCCTTCAAGAGTTTGACTTGGAGTTTGTCAAAGCCAAGTCTAAGAAATCTCTGGTCTTCGCTGAGTTAATTTGTCACTTGCCCCGTGCTACTGAGCAATCCGAGCCCATTGATTCTCTTCCCGACGAATCATTGTTCCTCATTAGCACGTCTGATCCGTGGTATGGGGATATTCTCTTATATCTCCAAACCCAACGCTTCCGTCCCGACCTCAACCGCGATGAACGACGACGTATCAGACATCACGCAAAATACTACCTTATAGTGAATGATACTTTGTATCGGCGTGGTGTCGACACTGTCCTTCGACGCTGTTTGACCTTAGATGAGGCGGAACGCGTTCTCAACGACTGCCACGCTGGAGCATGTGGTGGTCATCTCTCTGGGATGGCTACGGCCCAGAAAATACTGCGAGCGGGATACTTCTGGCCCTCGATTTTCAAAGACTGCATTGAAACAGTCAAGAAGTGTCCGCCTTGTCAATTCTTTCATAGCAAAGCATGCTCGCACCCTGCTCCACTCCATCCTGTCATTGCCGTCGGCCCCTTCTCCAAATGGGGCATTGATTTTATGCACTGTAAGCCCACTTCAGCCGGGGGGCATAGCTATGTCATAGTAGCTGTGGACTATTTTACAAAATGGGCTGAAGCGATGCCTACGTATGCTGAAGATGGCAAAACAGCAGCGCAGTTCATATTCAATCATATCATAGCTAGATTCGGTGTCCCACAGTCCATTGTGACCGATCATGGTTCCCATTTTAGGAATCATATGATCGAAGAACTAAGTGCCAAACTGGGTTTTCGCCATGAAAACTCAACCCCGTATTACCCACAAGCTAATGGCCAAGTTGAAGCCATCAATAAGGTCCTGAAACTAATGATTCAGCGCATTGTGGGCACCCAAAAATCCAATTGGCACTCAGCTCTATTCTCAGCACTGTGGGCATACCGAACCTCAGTGAAAAGTGCTACTGGGTTTACACCATTTCAGTTGGTGTACGGCCTGGAAGCCATTCTCCCCGATTGAATGTGAAATTCCATCACTCAAGATAGCCATAGAGCTACTTCCACACACTACTTCCGAAGAAGAACGGTTTCTATACCTAGCTAAGCTAGATGAAACTCGCCGCGACGCCGCTTTGGCTAATGAAGCTCACAAAAAAACGCGTCAAAGCTCAATACGACAAATCCGTTCAACCTCGGATCTTCAATGAGGGTGACCTCGTACTTACATATGATCAGATGCATGATAAACTTGGAAAAGGTAAGCTTGAATCTATGTGGTACGGCCCCTTCATCATAAAACGTGTCTTAGAAAAAGGAGCCTATGAACTAGTCGACTGTGATGGTACGCCATTGGCACGGCCCCGCAACGGGCTATACCTCAAGCGTTTCTACGCGTGAAGTTACCCCACGCGGGTTAATTCTTGTACATAATGTACTTAGTTTGCTTTTTGATTTATTTTTAGTGTGCGCGTGGATCTTATGTATCTACTCTTACTTCGACTCGTGCTTTATGCGCAGATGTCTACCTACTTTGGATTCGCTGACGGTGCAAGCCGACATACCCGGAATCTCGCTTCCGCAGCATGGGTGATCTATTCCCCCACTGGCGAGTTGATTTCTTCAGGAGCTATCTGTTTAGGTCCCGCAACCAACAATATCGCAGAGTACCATGCAGTCATTGGTCTCTTGACAGAGGTTGCCTCACTCGGGATTGACTCCTTATTGGTCTTTTTAGATTCCCAACTCGTGGTTTCTCATCTAAACCGTGTTTACACAGTTCGCGATCCTACATTACTTCGTTTATTCCGAAGAGTACGCCTCTTGGAACGGTCATTTGATTTTATCACATATCAACACATACCGAGAGAATTCAATTGTATTGCCGATTCATTGGCTAATTACATTTTGGACTGGCATCTTGCCCATACATAAACACATCATAAAAAATAAAAATGCACAAGTCATTGTAAATATTTAGGTCATAAATAGGTCCATATCACTGTATATAAAAGTGTTTTTTTTCCAAAATACATAAAGTTTGTGTCAAAGACAAAATTGGGGATTAAATCCCATATACAAAAATTGGCCCTCAAAGCCTACATATCGTGTACATGCCGCAAAAGAGACCAAAAGACCATCTATGGAGATCTAGGGGACCTATCGTGTCCCTCATCGGACTCCTCCTGCTGACGGTGATAACACATCACAGCTCGAACCACCTTGCGAAGAAGTCGACTAATACGTCCAGGTACACCCACAGTATGCCGCTGGAGGTGGTAGGGGACATCATCCATCCGCATAGCAGGGATGCCATGGGTCAATCCCTGCAGGTTCCTCTCAATGTCCCGGACACCCCCTGCCTCGTCTTCATCTTCTTCTTCGACAGGATCAGCTGGACGATCGACACCACCACGACGTAGTGGAGAGTATCCGGCTGGCCTCTGTGGTCCACGGTCTGCAACATGCATGCGAATATACATTAGAAGTCTTTTACACATTCTAAAAAATCATTAAAAAATTAAATATTCAAAAAGAAAAATACATATCCATGAAGGTCATACCAGAGTTGTCCCAGTCATCATCTTCTGGCAAAGCCAAGTCGATATCCTCGCGGAAATCTACCCCTGAATAGGGATAGTCATCGATCATGACTATCTGCTCCTCTAGCCAAGAGAAAAAATCCTCTCCAAAAGCTAGCCGCTGAGGTCCTCCAAGGCGCCCGGCATAGTCACTCCATCGAGCCATCCATGGCTCAGTAGGTGGGCGAGGATGCATAGATATCTGCGGATGCAGTAATGGCACCCTTGCCAGGAAGAAAGTGACCAAGATACTCCCATAGCCAAACTGGGTATTTTTCCCAGTTCTACATTTGTGCACCTGTTCCTTCATGTGGGACAACACTGCCTCACACCAGTTGAAGACTATCCCTCCCATGCACTCTGCTGCGAGATTTACCTGCGTGCGGGTTGCCTGATGTCGACTCACGCTTCCTGCTGCACGTGTAATAGTGAATAGCAAAGTTTTGAAAGGAAGATTTGTGACCTCTTTTATGGCCACTTTCCCACTCTTCTTACTCGAACCCGCCTGACAATATCGAGCAATCAAATCATCCGTACTTGAGTCTGAAGCACTGTACCCGGTAAGATTCGGCCGGGCCCCTCTTTTCGAGAGGCCCGTGAGAAAGTAGATGTCTTCAAGTTGGATTTCAAGCACGTGCTCTCCCACTCGGAAAGCTTCGATATCAGGGTCCCACAATTGAATAAGGTGAGTAAGGAGCTTAGGTTGTTGGCGGATCCCTTTAGTCTTGAAAAACTTTAGCAAACCGCATTCTCGCAATGCGGTCACGGTTGGTAAGTCATTTTCGGCCCTAAAATCGTCCGTTTCATGCTCCCTCTCTTTCCAACTCACCATTTTTCCTCAAACAAGTTGCAAATCCCTGCAAAAAGGCAAACAAAGTAATTAGTGACTATTTAACAACTTGCTTCTAGCAAAAATTTGAGGAAAAATTGATTTTTTGAACTCAATTTTCGCACGTGCCGCGCCTGGAGGACACCATGCCGCGCGGAAGTCCACAGTGCCGTGCCTCCTTTTGGAGTTACAGCGCGGCACTGTTCAACAGTGCCGCGTTTTTCGATATGGGACCCCCGCGGCAGTACGGCAGGCGATTTTTGCCCAAAAGGGCTTCCCAAAAAATTGATTTTCCCCTGGTGAAAGTAAAAATTTCTTACATGAAATGAAAGAGGGGTTCAAGCACTCTTACCTGGCACAGACGGCGGTCGAAATGGTGTCCCAGAACTCTCGGTATCGATCCTTGAAATTTTGCTCCAAAATGGGTAAAAATGTCTCCTTTGGGTAAAAATCACAAATGAATAGTAATTTCTATTTTTACCATGCTTTATATAGCATTTTTTCACATTTTTTAATTAATTAATTACTATTTTCAAATTAATAAACCCTTATTCATATTACTAATGCCCGATTTTTGAGCATTTATTGACAGGATCTGCGGTAGAAATGGGACGCATTCATACTGGTTTTTGTTCGTAGTTTGACCTTCATATTGAGCCCACTTTATCTTTTTCGTGCTCTGGATTTAAAACTTGAAAAAGATTCCAAGCGCTTTCACACCTGTGTCGTGCTTGTCAAACGCAAGTAAACGGTGTCGAGTACGGTCAGCTTTACTCATGCTCGTTAAACGATGAGGAAAGTATTATCCTGGTTGTATTTTATTCTTTTTTCGGACCAGAATGATTTAAAATTTACGAAAAAGACCATAGGAGTCCATAGTTAAGCTCTTTTCAGACTCCTTAAAATTGAAAAGATTGCCAAGTGATCTTGACTCTTTCACACTTGTAAAAGTATTTGAAAGGTCGTCTATTCGGTGATAGGTTACCCCTTTTTCGGCCCGTCTAGACTATTTACGAGAAAGGTATACCTCGGTCAATCTCGGCTGGGAGAGTTCTCTCGGGAATCGTTTTACACTTTTTCGGGATCGAGAGACTAAATTTTACGAAAAAGTACATTATGGAGCTTCCTTTAAGTTTTTTAGGCTCTCTAAATATGAAAAACTACCGAGTTTTCCTTCCTTGGGCTCGTTAAAATATTAACATCGAAGGACCCACTTTGGGACGAACCCCTCCTTTCTCAGGTTCGTAAAACATGTGAGATTGGACTCATCCACAAGGTGAGCTACACCGAGCATCTGTTATCCTCTTCAAGCTCGTAAAACAAGAAAGAGGTACTCGTCCATCATGTCGGGGAAATATGGGGGAACAAGTCAAGTTTATCTATGGCAGCTTGTCAGTCATTACCTTTGAACATGGCATGTGTCCATCTCTTGTCTATATTTGGGTATCCGTCTTTCATTGAGTCATAGTCATCATCATGGGTCGTCTCCTTGGCCACGAGTCCACTCATCCGGTGTCTATCCTCTATTCATCAATAATCCCTGCTGCCAAGTCTTGTTACATGCCGTTATATGTTCAAAGGGTTGCATTGTATCGAGTCATTCATTGTGTCAGGCCTCCGCTGTGTCAGTACATACTCTATTACTTCATCATCCTATCATATATGCCGATTTCGTGTCGATGATGTGGGAATCATCATGGCCCACCTTCGACGAGTCTATTCCTGTCGACACCAAATCACTATCCGGGAATTAGACTTAGGAATCAACCATTAGTACCTTGGTACCTGCATGCCTCAATGGCAGGTTTCCTCGTGCTTGACAGTAGGTTCACCTCATTAACCTCTGATCAAGCAATCTCTCGGATGCTCGACATCAACTCATTCATTCGCATTTCGTTGAGATGTACTATTGATACCTTGGGAATCATTGTCATTATTGGTGATCTCCCTCGCATTCATTAACGGTCCACATCATTGACCGGTAATCAAATGGTTTCTTCCATGTTCGACTTCAACACCTTGTAATCACATGGTTAGATTCGTATCTTTATGCGATCGGGTAGAAGACCCTGGGTGCATCACTCTATCTTGACTGCGTCCAGGCTGCGATGGAGATGTCTCTTGTATTGTCACACAGATCCACTTTTGTATTGGTCGTGGCTGTGTCGTTACTGTCTCATGGATCTACGATTGTTCATAGTAGCCATGATCTGTCCACAGTTTACATTATCTCAGTACTCATGGATCTGCAATGTATTGGTCGGCAGCCATGCTTTGAGTCATTTGTTTCCGAGCATGGGAATGCCCGCCTCGGTGGTATATCTAACACTTTGTTTCTATTTCAGCTCTGTGTCGTTCTCCTCGATGCTATCTCTGCACATTTTATTCGTAAAGTCTTTCGGCCATCAGTCCCTTCTAACCTCACACTTTAGGGGGCATCTGTTATACCTCTATGTTTCACAGTGTCGCATCCCCATCACAAAACAAGTTGACGACACTTTCCCTACTGTTTTGAACCATCCAGAAGAGACAGATGATGAGTCAACCTTGAAGGTAAATCTACCCTGGCAAGTTTTGACCCACCTTGGACTTTATTTTCACACACTACCGCGCCTTGCCATGATCCCAAAACGCGGCACTAGACACTGCCGCGTGCTACTTTTTCCTCAAAGCGCGGCAGTGCCGCGTTCTGCAGACTTTGCAAAGCGCGGCACCCTTTTAATAGTTTTTTGCCCTTGGCTTGTGGGATCTTGGATTTTCGAAGATAATGGAAGATTGGGTTCCTTGATTCGATCCCAACTCATCTTCTTCGATTAGAAACCCTGATCCACTTATCCCTCCCCTGATCCACTTATCCCTCCTTAGATCCACTCATCTCTCTTGTTGGTTAACCTCACCATCCATTATAAAAGAGAGGCATGCCATTGGGAAGGGGGAGGACTCTTGAGAGCACCGAACTTATGGTCTTGCAGCATTGTGGAGATATCTAGAGGAGAAGACACTTGGAGTTGGAGGATTGGCTTGGGCATCAAGCACCCTTTGTAAGTAATCTTCAAGTTGTAATGGAATAACTTGTCTTGTTTTCCCAAATCATTTGTGTTAATATTGTTTTAATGATATGATTTGTATCTCTCATAGATTTAGATCCTAACTCATGTTTTCAGACTGCTAGAGAATAGTACATGCTTGTGTTTTGGTTCCATTGTTAACAGGTTTACTTGTGAGGACTTGGAGCTTGGAGCAAATATCAAAGACAAGCGTTTGGACATAAGGTCAGTTAAAACTCCTTCTATTCTCTTCAGCATTTTAATTCTGAGATGTTTGTTAGATCTAGGAATCCAAGGTTACATTTGTTTTGTCTGTTCTTAGCCTAGAGTTAGTTAAAGTCTACTTTAGCCTAAGGGAATTGTGACTTATCCGTAGGGCAGAATTCCACATAACAGCAGGCAGAAAACAAACAACGAAAAACATAGAATTTGAATCTTACTGTGATCAAAATACTTGGAAAAATTCTAAGGAAAGCAGTATGATCAAGCTAAACAAAGGCATAAGTACAAGATTTGCAGAAACCAATCTCAAAATTCATATTCATAAGAACACTTGCATGAATATCTTTGTGCTAATTTGAAATCGGGGCTCTCATGCTTAACCGAAGCATGGGATCTGTTATGGTCACAACACATCTGTGCTCAACTGTCTCTTCAAAATGATTGATCAATATCAACACTTACAATGCTATGTCTATTTATAGGCTTGCGCCTTTACATTCATTGTCCACTTAGCTGACCGCCTAATTACTTCTTAACAAACTCTACAAAAATATGACCAAAAACCAACATATTGCGGTCCAAATGACCCAAAACCCGCATAATGCGATCCAAATGAACCAAAAAATACATAAACTACTATTGACTTGCGAGATGTTTTCTTTCTTGCATGACATCTTTGATCCTTCGCAACATCCGCGATGCTGCACAACTGACTCATCCAAACTGCCTTCCAATAGGGCCCCGACACAATCTTGTGGCTCTCCGTCGAGCCATGTCAGCTGGACATGGTGTACTCGTTGATCTTCAGCTTGAAGTCCTCATACTACTTTTAACACCCAAAAAGTGCTCACTAGCTCATTTCCTTTTCACATGACCACTTTTCCTATCATTTTAGCCTCTAAAACCTCAAAAAACCCTCAAATGGTCACCAAAAAGGCCAAAATCCATCTTTTCTCCTCAAAATATTTAATTTTCCTCAAAAAATACAAAAAACCCTCCAAAGGGGTCCAAAATTCCCAAAACTCAATTAAAAGGGAATAAATTCAAAAGTATATTCAAAAGAGGGAAAAAGAGGAAAAGAAAACCTAAACCATTTTTACCAATACCATTGGTTACCTTAAACCATGGTTGTATTTCCCATCACCCAAAAGCTATAAAAAGGTGATAGAGGCTCCCCATTATTCATCCACATTCATCCTATCCTCATGCTGCCAAAATTACTCTTGAGCTTTGCCCATCCTTTTTGAGCTTGAAGTTCTTCATTGAGAGTGAACCTTTGGCCCACCCTTGAAGCACAATAGTCTCTCTCTTCTCCAAGATGCTTCAAGGGTGGGCCAAAGGTTTACTCTCAATGAAGAAATTCAAGCTCAAAAAGGATGGGCTAAGCTTAAGAGTAATTTTGGCAGCACTGGGATAGGATGAATGTGGATGAATAATGGGGAGCCTCTATCACCTTTTTATAGCTTTTGGGTGATGGCAAATACAACCATGGTTTAAGGTAACCAATGGTATTTTGGTAAAAATGGTTTAGGTTTTCTTTTCCTCTTTTTCCCTCTTTTGAATTTTATTCCCTTATAATTGATTTTTGGGAATTTTGTATTTTTTGAGGAAAATTAAATATTTTAAGGAGAAAAAGATGGATTTTGGCCTTTTTGGTGACCATTTGAGGGTTTTTTTGAGGTTTTAGAGGCTAAAATGATAGGAAAAGTGGACAAATGGGTCATGTAAATAGGAAATGAGCTAGTGAGCAGTTTTTGGGTGTTAAAAACTGTTGATCGATCTCCCAGAATTGCTCCTTAGCTGTCGCAGCGATCTCCTGACTCTCTGTCAAGTCCTGTGCGGACAGGTGCTCAATCAGCTTATCAGCAACATTCCGCTGACCTTCTTGTACCGCCTACAGCACAGAAACTGCCTTGAGAGAAAACTGCATGCCAATCTCCTGGAACTCATCCAATTGCGTAGTGTGCTTTTGCTGACACTCTTGTGCCTTTGAAACCCGTTGTTGTAACTCCTTTAGCTCTGAAGATTTGGTGACCTGGACAACTGGTGGCAGCATTCACATCGACATTTTCAACGTTGCAAGATTTCCTTCCGCCTCCTACCGCAGCTTGTTCAGCTGCTCTAATTGCTCATCCTGGATGACGTTGCCCCAAAATTGCACAGTATCAATAGTGATTTTTGTCACTACTTTCTCTGGCTCTCCCAGCTGGGTCTCATACTCCTCTATGGCACGTTTCCCTTTCGCAACTTGCTCCGGCAGTGTGCTAGGTTGTACCATAGCCTGCAAGTTGGCATTGTCTCACTGTAATTGGGCAATGACAGCCCCAAGTCGCTGCGCTCTTTCGACTACATCCAACATGAAAGTGGGATCCAATACACATTGACAGGCCTCAACAATTGCCTCTTCCATCCACACTGTGCTATCCCAGAGGTTTGCTTTCTCTACTGTCAAATGGTCTTGGTCCTTCTTTAGCTCCTCAATTGTGCTAGCCTTCTCGACAATCATCTGCTCGAGCCTGTTCTCTAATTCATCGACCACCTCCTTTGTTGCTACCACCTTCGCTGTTAACTCATCTACTTCTTTTTGGGTCGCTGCCTCGTTCTTCTACGATCACAAGAGATGACTGCTGACGTCCTATTCCCCATTGACCATCTCCTAGATGGAAACCACCTGCACTTGCACTAACGTCTGCGAGGACAGCGCGTTGATGTCGATCGAAAACGCTTGTAATTGCTCCAGTGAGGCTTGGAGAGCCTCACTATCGATCGCAATCGCAGTGGGGGGAATTTGCACATTCCGAACCCGCAGCGTAGTGCTGATTGCGCCAACTTCCTGTACAAGCTCTACCTCTGGTGCCTTCTTCAAAACAATATCAAATAAGGAATCAAGGCGAGATTTTACCTCGTTGAAACCTTCAAATTCCTGTGTCCTCATTTCTTGGGCTATCACATTCGTTGCATTTTTTTAAGGCCGCAATAAGCTGTAATGTCCCTTGTTAGGAATTTTATTAAAATGACAAATTTTCACTTTTTTCCGTAGTTAGACCTTTGACTAGTTTTGAGCTCTAGGTCCCCAAATTGCTCCAATTGCTCCCAAATATTTTGAGAAGGTATATGGATGATTTTATAACATAAATATGTGTTTCAGGGATGCTTTTATACCTTTAAAATACTTCTGCAAATCCTCTTTCAATTCTGGCCAATGTAGGGAACTTTACTAGTAATTTCCCTTTGACTAGTATTGGTCTCTAGGTATCAAATTGACTCCAAATGCCTTCAAATATTAAAGGAAGGTGTATGAATGATATTAGGACTTGAATATGATGTTAAGGGATGATATATGGCCACCAAAAGACCTCTGCAAACTCTCTTAAGATTCTGGACCAAGTATGCAATTTTACTAGTAATTTGGGGTTCAAATCCCCCTGGGTTAAGTATTGAAAATGGCTTCCCAAATGCATCCAAAGCCACTCAAATTTATGAAAAGAGGTAGGGAATGTATTAATTATTTTATTAAGGTATCATGTGCACCATTAATTGATTATTATATCTATTCCAATCCTCTCCCATTCAGCTGCAAAAATCACCAATTCGACCCTTGGGGTAATGCAACTATTTCTTCTCCCAATGCAATTAAACTGAGTAAAAATACTTGAAATGCTCAAGTACAGTACATGAAACTTGTAAAATACATCCATGGAAGTCTATTAATCATAAATTTATCATAGAACCATCCATTCATTCTAAATCATCAGCATTATCATGCTATACATCAATGTAGTGGGGAAATGGCACTGTTCTTTCATTAAAAATGAGATTTATACATTTGTACTTGGAATTTAGACTTGAAATTTTTTGGAGATGAAGAACATAGTATTTAATTCATATTAAAAAATAAATGTGGCATTATAAGCTCCCCCAAAGAGTACAATATCTCACCAAAAATGCCCTCCCTCAAGGATCAAGAATATGCCATCAAAACTGGAAATGGTTGAAGGAGTGAGCTGCAATAGAAGAAACCATGAGTTTCCATGTAGCTTACACCTAAAAATAAAGACTCTATTAAAGCTCCAAATTAAAGGTATGAATGGAATTTCCAATTACCAACTTGGATGGGAATCTTTCACCCTCGAAATTGGCTAAGGTAAGAAACTAGTCATCCACTAGCTCTCCCTCTTCACAAATGCAATTGAAAATTATACAAATGATCAAAAGATGGTTTCATTCTTTTTTATTGACATTTATAAATTTATAATGTCCTCCATGGGTCGAATTCCTTTCAAGAGACTCATGCCAACTCAATTTGGGAAGAGATTCCAAAGAACGCCACTTGTACAACAATTCCTAGTCTCCCACTTCTACCAAATCACATGTGGAAGCATCTTAGTTGCCCTAACACCCTTTAGATCCCTCTTGGAGTCTATTTTTATCCCTGACATGTCATATATGTCATATATCAGCCTTCAGGTCTGATTTGTGTCATAGGTGTCATAGCATCTTCATCATTGTTGTCATAGAGCTAGGGAATCTAGCCCAAGTGTCTCACTAGCTCCAAATTGCCTCTTCCTCTTCCATGGGAGTTACTCTTCCTCTATATTTAGACCTTGGATGAGTCATTCCATAAATAATACCATTTTTACTCCCATAATTATGTTACCATTCACCTTGAATTCGAATTGGTGAGAGAATGATGCCAAGTGTAGTGGGGAAATCTAGCCATATGCGGGTCCCACTTTCTCCATGTGTCTTCATGATCAAATTCCACTTTTATTTTCACTTTTATATATTTATTTATCTCCTTTATTAAATATTTATTCCATTCTAATGTTCAAACATCATTTATTATCCCCATTATTCCAAATCCCAAAGCTTCCACCCCAAACCTAGGAAACTAGTAATTTTCCTCCTTGGCAATTATTTGACCTTTAGAATCAATTTGAAAAACTCTACTGAATAGGGCCAATGTAATTAGGCCATTGGGACCCAATTCCAAATTTGGGACATGACAAATCATCCGTTCCCAATATTGCTTGTCCTCAAGCAATTTTAAACATGGGTGTTGAAGAACCTGCTTTCTGTATAATTCTTTGAAGTTGCCATTGAATTGCCCAACCTTGAGTCTTTGAGTTTCCATGAAGATTTTAGAGAGGAACCACCATGCTTGCTGCTGCACTACTCTGATAAAAATCACTTTATTAAGTGGGAAATCCATCTCTCATACTGCTTGCTTCCCCAAAAAATTTGAAACCAATGAGATAAAAATTATTCCAGGGTCCCATTGCTTGTATTGCACCCCAACAATTAAGAGTGCTCTCCAACCCACACCATTAGATAAGAGGATTCCTGGATCCCATTTTCTTGTATGAATCCTTCCAAACATCATGAGTACCAAATATATATCATAAAAGTACATAACAACATAATGAAAATGTACATCAAGGATATGCTTCATCAAAGAGTCATGAAAGTGCTTATACCTCCAAGCAAGTAGACCACCATTTTCCAAGTGTATACAAGTGTCAAGTGACCAATCAAATCTGCTCCAATGACATTGGTGAGAATCCCATGTCCTATAATGTTGCTCCAAAAGGATGTGATATGCATCAAAATAGTCAGCCATGTATTCTTTCATCCAAGAAGTGAATGAAGAATCTCCACTAAAATCTGAAACAAATAATGAGCAGAAAAAACAAGGAGACTTCAAATGACTCAAAGAAGTCTCACCCATACATCCTTGAATGTGAGAATCATAAAGATATAACAAAGTATGTGGCTTGCAACAAAAATTTTCTCCAATCATAAATCTATTCACCCAAGTGTTGGATGAAGTTCCTCCAACATCAAATGAATCAAGTGTTGAGCAAGAAAAACCATGAGTCTTCAAGTGACTCAAATGCATATCATAGGTGCATCCATGTAGATGTGCATCATCATAAAGTAACAAAGGATGCTGCTGAAAATGTGAATAAGAATGTGCTCCAACCATGTCATCATAAAAGGTAAATCTAGGAGTTCCATACTCCTCATGTGGCACCATAAAAAAGAACCCTTTCACCCATACTTCATTGAGACTAATGCTGCAAAACATGGAATTGTAGGATGTAGGATAATGAACTAAATCACCCAAATGATAAAAAAGTGTAGATCATCATGGGAAGGATCCATATGGGTAGTATCATGTAGCTCCTTAAAAAGTGTGAAACCTTTGTCATAGATTGGTTCCAATGTAGAGGAATCATGCTCTTCTTTAAAAATTGCATAACCTTCATCAAGAGACAATTCAAGTTCCTCTTCCACCACATCAAGTGTTTGGATCTCTTCAAGTTCATCTTCAAACACATTAAGCACATTCAAATTTTCACATTTCCCATGATCCACCATGTCATGAGAATCCTCCAAACAATCTACCATTTGACAATCTGAAACATAGGAGGAAAAACAAGTATCTTGCAACTTTTCAAGAAGTTGCCCATTTTGAATTGCGAGCTTATGATTATCCTCATTATTCTTCATGTATGTATCATGTAACAATTCATTAAGCTCAAACAAATGGTTTCTATCAAAAATCAAAGACATGAAATTACTTTTGATGTGGCACATTGCTCTTTGAATCTTCTCCATGCCTTCAAGGAAGGATGTTTCCTCCAATGAAGTAGCTCTCCAACAAGAATTTGACACCAATGCTTGAGTGTCATGGAGAATGTTGAGGGACTCTTGGATCTTATTTTCATTCATCTTTAAGGACCCTTCAAGAAAATGAGGCTCTTGCAAATGAACCTCCTCATCTTCTTCATTTTTGCTTGGACCAACTTCATGAAGCTCAAGTGGTGATGGGGAAGTTGATCTTGGTTCTTCTTCAACTGCTACAAGGTCTTCATTATCATGATTAATGGAACTTGCGATTGTAGCAACACTTTCAAAAGTGATCTATATGTCACCAATGTAGAGGTGTGAGCACCCATCAGTAGGTACTCCTTCATAGTTTAAGCATCCATCAGTAGATGCTCTTTGGTTCATGTCTAAGCTAGAAGGTGTCTCAAAATGATCTTCCATATTTTCAATAGAATCTTCTTCATGCTCTTGTGATGTCTCTTCATTTTTATCCTTCAAGCAATATGATGCATTTTGCCCCTTGTTTTCCTTATGATCAATATCTTTGGAATCTCTTTTTGAAGAATTCCCAAAAGCTCTCCTCAAGTAGGACATCATTTCCTGCACACATATATGATATTATCTCCAAGGTTCTTTACAAGAAGGGAATAAACATTTCTTTACTAACTCCACATATTCATTTTTGAGCCTATTTTCAAAAATATGTTCAGCAAAGTACTCAAAAGACATGACATTTTGTGTATTTTTTCTCAAAGCAAGATATTCTTGATATTTTTGATATTGTTGGGGCAAGGTGTTATATGTTACTTTCCATCTTTGGAACTCACTCATAGAATTATCCTTGGTTGGTGTAACACACTCATATTCATCATATTTAAATTCATAAGAATAATCTTCATTTCTCTTGAAATTGTAAGAAGTGTTGCATGATGTCACTTCTTCCTCGTACCATTCACATTCTGCTTCATATTGCTCATAAGCATCTGCATATTCTTCATAAGAATTGTACTCATAGGATTCATCATAATAGTAAGACACGACTTCCAATTATTCTTGAATGTATGTACCTAATACACAGGTGCAAGGACCATTCTCTGATACCAGTGTACTATCCCTTGTTAGGAATTTTATTAAAATGACAAATTTCACTTTTTTCCCTAGTTAGACCTTTGACTAGTTTTGAGCTCTAGGTCCCCAAATTGCTCCAATTGCTCCCAAATATTTTGAGAAGGTATATGGATGATTTTATAACATAAATATGTGTTTCAGGGATTCTTTTGGACCTTTAAAATACTTCTGCAAATCCACTTTCAGGGATTCTTTTGGACCTTTAAAATACTTCTGCAAATCCACTTTCAATTTTGGCCAATGTAGGGAACTTTACTAGTAATTTCCCTTTGACTAGTATTGGTCTCTAGGTCTCAAATTGACTCCAAATGCCTTCAAATATTCAAGGAAGGTGTATGAATGATATTAGGAATTAAATATGATGTTAAGGGATGATATATGGCCACTCTTCAAACTCTCTTAATATTATGGACCAAGTATGCAATTTTACTAGTAATTTGGGGTTCAAATCCCCCTGGGGTAAGTACTGAAAATGGCTTCCCAAATACCTCCAAAGCCACTCAAATTTTTGAAAAAAGGTAGGGAATGTATTAATTATGTTATTAAGGTCTCATGTGCACCATTAATTTATTATTATATCTCTTCCAACCCTCTCCCATTCAACTTCAAAAATAACCAATTCGACCCTTGGGGAAATGGCACTATTTCTTCTCCCAATGCAATTAAACTGAGTAAAAATACTTGAAATGCTCAAGTATAATACATGAAACTTGTAAAATACATCCATGGCAGTATATTAATCATAAATGTATAATATAACCATCCATTCATTCGAAATCATCAGCATTATCATGCTATACATCAATGTAGTGGGGAAATGGCACTATTCTTTCATTAAAAATGAGATTTATACATTTCTACTTGGAATTTCAACCTGAAAATTTTTGGAGATGAAGAAAAGAGTATTTAATTATTATTAAAAAATAAATGGGGCATTAGAAACTCTCCAAAATAGTAAAATAGCTCACAAAAAATTCCCTCCCTCAAGGATCAAGAATATGCCATCAAAACTGGAAATGGTTGTAGGAGTGAGATGAAATAGAAGAAAACATGAGCTTCCTTGTAGCTTACACATGAAAATAAAGACTCCATTAAAGCTCCAAATGAAATGTCTGAATGGCCTTTCCAATTACCAACTTGGATGGGAATCTTTCACCCTCGAAATTGGCTAAGGCAACAAACTAGTCATCCACTAGCTCTCCCTATTCACAAATGCAATTGCAAATTATAAAAATGATCAAAAGATGGTTTCATTCTTTGTTATTAAAATTTATAAATTTCCTATGTCCTCCATGGGTCGAATTCCTTTCAAGAGACTCATGCCAACTCAAGTTGGGAAGAGATTCCAAAGAATGCCACTTGTACAACAATTCCTAGTCTCCCACTTCCACCAAATCACATGTGGAAGCATCTTAGCTGCCCTAACACCCTTGAGCGCCCTCTTGGAGTCTATTTTTAGCACTGAAATGTCATATATGTCATATGTCAGCCTTCAGGTCTGATTTGTGTCATAGGTGTCATAGCATCTTCATCACTGTTGTCATAGAGCTAGGGAATCTAGCCCAAGTGTCTCACTAGCTCCAAATTGCATCTTCCTCTTCCATGGGAGTTACTCTTCCTCTATATTTCGACCTTGGATGAGTCATTCCATGAATAATACCTTTTTAACTCCCCTAAGTATGTTACCATTCACCTTGAATTCGAATTGGTGAGAGAATGATGCCAAGTGTAGTGGGGAAATCTAGCCATATGTAGGTCCCACTTCCTCCATGTGTCTTCATGATCAAATGCCACTTTGATTTTCACTTGTATATATTTATTTAGCTCCTTTATTAAGTATTTATTCCATTCTAATGTTCAAACATCATTTATTATCCCCATTATTCCAAATCCCAAAGCTTCCACCCCAAACCTAGCAAACTAGTAATTTTCCTCCTTGGCAATTATTTGACCTTTAGAATCAATTTGACAAACTCTAATGAATATGGCCAATGTGATTAGGCCATTGTGACCCAATTCCAAATTTGAGACATGACATAAGCCACTGCAACTGCACTTCCATCGCTGGGGTTGCGCCATTGGTCATACCCTGCTCATGATGCATCTTCCTTCTGCACTCTTCAACCTCGCGCTCTATCTCTTTGTCTATAGGTGTCTACGACGACTCTTGATTTGAATCAAGGTGATTTTGCTGTTCCATTTATGGTGCATATAGTGGTAGCCCTGTCGATTATTCTTCCTGAATAACCGATTCTTGCCATTCTACGGGCTAGTTGTCGATGATCGCATCCAGATCCTCATCAAAAAATTTGTATGGGATCTGCAACCACTGCTTCCCTGTATCACACCGCGCTTGCACATGAATGCTGTGTGGGCCAATCGCAAACCAGGAAATCCCTTTATATTTCGCAATAGCTACCTGAGACAACCATGGAACTCGCGTAGCTTCCACCTGCAGTGCTTCCTAGTAGAACTAGAACTACGATGCACAGTCCTTTAGTCGCTCAGGTTCCTGTACCCACCAAAGGTTATAGTAGCCTGCTCCCTTACAAACTTGTACCGCATCTACATCCATCCTTTGATAGTCATCGAGCTCCATCCAAGAGACAAGCGTGACTTAAATCAACAACCAACTGTATGCAAATTGTCTCTTTCCCGCCCGAGCCGCCATTTCATCCTCCGTCAATTGGTTCAGCAAAAAGGGTGACTAGTTCATCTGTACGCCTTCCACACATAGCTCAACGCATGTAACAACCCCTGAGTTGCCTTGGTTGGGTCAGTTGTTCCTGACTATTTTAGTAGCCCGGATCTGTGCCCCGATGCGAACCACTGGATCATTGATGCTGGTAAGGCGGTATGCCCATCCATCGCGCTGCAATTCATAGCACGCCCTCAACCTTTCCGCGAGATTCTTGTCGTTGTTTTTCCCCTAAAAATACTGCGAGGGGTCTGTCCCATCCTTTGGAAACCTTATGATCTCAAAAATTAGGTCGACCGTGACGGTGACTGGTTTGTCCAACCATAAAATTCTGCCATGAAAGAAGGCCAAAAGCTACTTAACGCAGGCATTTGCCTCTATCAACCGCCCAAAGTGCGGCATGTTCATCAAGCCCAACAGTCCGGCTTTGTCCAAGCCGCGTGCCCAATCATGTGGAATGCGTGGTATCTTTAGCTCAACCTTGCACAAATCAACACAACACTATTCAAATCAATTCACTTATTGCAAACATATGGCTTTCGACCAGCCTTGGCCCATTCTTATAGCGTCAAATTGATCCCTCCATCATTATGACCAAATCACGCCAATCATCATGACCAAATCATGCACTAACTGACCAAATTCGTTGGCGATCCTGTCAATCTAACGGTCGGATCCGCCATAACTACAGGTCACTTCACCGAGTGCTGTTAAATTAACAGCATTTAATTGTCTGCATTTATCACTGATTTGACTGTGTCGCAACCTTGCAGTTGTCGCGGCATGACTCCCTAATTGCACTATCATCGTTCCTACGTGCACATTCTGTTCCTGCTGGTGCGCCATCTTGCCACCTAGCAGCCTGCATTTTTTTTTTCACAATGTTATTCAAGCATCATGTGGCTTCGAGCCTGTCCTGTAGGGCTTCAAACTGCTACCATTCACTGGCTTTGGGAGCATCACTCCATCTAACTGCTTCAGTTGTACTGCGCCTCCTAAAGTTATGAAACTAATACGATATGGACTGAGCCAATGCATTTGTAACTTCCCTGGATGCTTCATGAACTTGTTGTCATACTACAGCACCAAGTCGCCTTGCTGAAACTGTTTTTTTTTATATGGCGATCATGCCAATATTTTTGGCGATCCTTCTCCACGCGCTGGTGAAAACTTGCAATAAAGCGGTCTTCCTCAACCTGTACCAGTTGCTCCAGTCATTCTGTGAACGCTGCTTCATCATTCATGCCTGTCGCTGCCATTATGCGGAGACTCAGAACAATGTACTCCATAGGCATAACCACCTCTTTCCCGTACACCAATTTAAATGGTGTCTGTCCCATCAATATTTTACAAGTAGTGCGATAAGCACACAAGACTACTGGAATCTTCAAATCCCAGTCATCATGGTTTGCGTTACAAACCTTTGTAAGCGCATGCTCCAACACTTTGTTGAAGGCCATCACTGTGCCATTAGCCTGCAGATGATACGACATACTCTTCTTATGTTGTATTTGAAGCTCTTCTGTTAAGGCAATGACTGTGCGATTGATGAAGTGACTCCCCTGACCACTCATCAATATCTTCGGGCATCCAAATCGAGTAACAATATGGTCAAACAAGAATTGCATTGTTTTTGCAGTGGTGCAATCTACAAATGGTGCGGCCTCCGCCCAATCGTCAAGTAATCAGTCGCGGTAATGATGTACCGCGCGCCAGTTCTCTTCCCAGGTGGGTTGATTGGTCCCACGAAATCCACAACCCATTTATCAAATGGCTGCAATGTCACTTGAGGTATTAGTGGCATCTCATCCCTCTTGAAGGGTTTTCCAGTTCTTTGATAGACATCGCAAGTCCATGCATAATCCGCCGCATCATTGTGAAGAGTGGGCCACTAAAGCCCTGCGCGAAGCACCTTCCTGATAGTAGCACGGCCGCCATAGTGTCCACCAACCACTCTCACATGTGCCTCTGCCAATATCTTCCCTTGAGCATGAGGCAAGACACATTGCCTCAAGATCTCGTCTGGTCCTAGCTTATAAAGTTGTCTGGCGATCAATTGGAAATCTGCAGTCTTAACCGCCAGCTGCTTCTTCTGGCTTGTGGTAAACTCCTCTGGTGCGGTTCCCATCCCCAAAAACTGAATTATTTCTTCATAGTAGTCATCAGCCACCTCGACATTGAATAGCTCCGCATCTAACAACCCATCCTCAATGTTGGTTGGTTCCTCCCTTGTCTCAATTCGTGATAGATGATCTGGCCCCGCATTCAAGCGACCTGGCTTCACAATTACCTCAAAATCAAATTCTTGAAAGAGAAGAAGCCAACGGCATATCTCCCCCCCCAACATAGGATTATTGACCAGGTATTTCAAAGCAGAATGGTCTGTGAACGTCTTGAAGTGACCCCCCAACAGGTAATGACTAAACTTCTGTAGTGCATGTTGGGATTTTCCTATACTCCATCCTAGTCCTAACAACATTTTCCATTTTTGCATTTTCAGTCATGCATGCATTTTGCATGCAGTCATGAAATTGCATGCATTCATGCATTTGCATGCATCCCATTCATCAGTCCCAACACGTAGCCCTCAGTTAGCTAGCCCTGAGATCTTCTTTCTAATCATTTTTATCCCTCCTAGTGCTTATTGTGCCCTCCTTTCACCTACCACTTGTGAAAGGCACCCTCTCTCACCTACCACTCAGTTGCACTTTAGTTAGTTGAGTTATCTTTAGATCTTTCCTTGATTTAAGGCTAGATTGACTCCTCAATTGACTGTATCACTCCAATGGAACTCTAGTGAGACTAGACTACCTATTTTGACTCCAGTTAGCTCCTCATGCACCCTCCACTGAGCCTTCTTCATTCCATTAGTGCCTCCATGTGCCAGTTACACCTACCACACTCAGTTAGACTCAGTTTGACATCTAGTTGACAGTTACTTATGCATTGATGACTCCATTGATGATGATCAGGACTTGTAGTTGTGCTTTGATGACACTCTACTGATATTTTGATCTATCCATGCAGGCTAATTCGAATTACACCTCTAGTATTTGAATCTTGTGCATTGTATCATTATTGTTTATTATTCAGATTGATGAAACATGTGTGATTATTCTGCTCCTATCTGAGTTCCATTGGATCTATATCTACTGCTCCATTCTTCTTCTATTTTCCTAAATTATTTCATTGTGAGGTTTACATCATCTCTTGGATCCATTGTGAGTATTTTCACATGGTATCAGAGCCATTTGAGAGTATATTCTACCTCCATTCTTGAGAGTTTTTTGCAGGTAATTCAAAGTTCCAGCAGTTGCAACAGCAGTAGCAGCAATTTCACTTTTTTCATTCGAATGCTCCCCTCTCTCCTAGAATCCTCACTCCTTTAAATTACTTTGATTGGAAGGTTGATATGGAAATGTGCTTGAGAAATAAATCTCTACACAGGATAACAATGGGAAGAGAAGTCGAACCAAATTCAGCTGTGGAGAAAGCCAAGCATCTAAATTGATTAGATGAAGCCTTTGGTTACATGTGCCTTCATATATCTAGAGATCTACTATTTCATCTCGAAGGGTTGAAGACTCCAAGAGAGTTATGGATAAAATTAGAGGGCCTCTTTGGAAAACAAGATGAGATAAGAGGCCATGCTCTAGAAAATGAATTGGTTTCCCTACAATGAAGCAATTTTGAGACCATTCAAGAATTCTTCTTGAAATTTAAAGGCTTGGTTATGCAATTGAAGTATTGTGGCATTGATAAAAAGGATGAGAAATTGATGCTGTCCATTATGAGTAAGCTAGGACCTCAATTTTTTGTTTTGTATCTACCTTCCACTCTGGGCGAGTGTCAATCCCTGGATGGAAGATGCCAACCTTAGAATTTTTTACTACAGATCTCATTCAAGAAGAAGACAAATTGATTCAAATGGGTTCCATCAAGGCCTCCAAAGATCTATCTCTTCTAGCTGGAGAAGAAACTAGTGCGAATGTGAAAGGGAGGCAAAAAGGAAAGGATAAGAAGCCATCTAAATCCAAGCTAAATGACAAGTCAAGTCCATCAAAAGGAGCCTCCAGCTCCAAGAAGGACAAACAGAAAAGATCTAAGTGTCCCTACTGCAAGAGAGGAAACCACCCTGAGAGATCTTGCATGCACAAGAAAATAGATCTACTAACCAAGCTTCTTGAATAGAACAAAATTGCTATTCCAAATATGCAAAAGTGTCTGATTCTAGAAGTGGATCTGATGGTCATGAGGATTGCCATGGATTGATGGTTGTATTTTCAAAATCAAAGGCCCTCCTCATAGATTTTGGAGCCTCCAACCACATGGTTGCCTCAGAAGAATCATTTTCTTCTTTAGATCTCAAAGATGGGCCTACTATTCACATGGGAGACAACTCTCATATCTCTGCCAAAGTGTTGGGTACAGTACATATGGAGCATGGCAAGTTCAAGAATGTTCTATTCGTTCCCTCCTTGAAAACAAATTTGTTGTCTGTATATCAGATGACTCACACTGGATCACCAAAGAAAATGACCTTTGGTCCTAATACAATTGAGATTACAGAGATCTCTGCCGGGGAGACTATAGAGAAAGGGTTTGCAAATCATGCCTCTAAGGCATATGAGTTCTCACATTTTCTGCCCTTCTCTCTTCCTACTCCTTCGGAATCTGTTGAAGATCCGAGTCAATCTTCTTCTAATGAAGATGAAGATGAATATCTTGATGTTGAGATCAAATTTCAAGAACATTCAGATTCAGATCCAGAACCAACACATGTTCTCAATCCAGAGCCAAGGCCAATATGGGATCACACAGTTTTTGCAGCTACTCGGAACACACTTGAGGATTCATCTGATCACAAAACTACCAGATTTCAGCATCATGCCAACCTTGCATTATGCCATCTACCTCTTCCTGAGAGATGCAGCATGATGGTGGGTTTCACTCTTCCATCCCTTAAGAAGACTCATCATCATCCATTCGTTCCAGTAGCAGAAAGGTTTCTTGAAAGACTTGCTTCGTCCAATACATCCTCTATGTAGTGGGAGGCACATCAGAAGACCAGATCCAGATCTAGCACCTGCATTGGCATCGTACAGAGGATTAGCTTGCCAAGTTTTTTGCAAAAGTTTTCACTGAGGAAAGCTTCTTCCTTTTATTCTTAGTATGATGGTTCTTTGAGTTATTTTCCGTTCTTTTGAGGGAGGGTATTTTTCCCACGAGGTTTTCCCCATTTCCTCGGTTTATGGACAATTCTTATTTTTTTTATCATTTCTTTGATTGTATGGGTGACCTTTGGTCCTAGTTACCAGGGCCCAGGATGGATTAACGAGGGGTGTTGGGATTTTCCTATACTCCATCCTAGTCCTAACATGATTTTCCATTTTTTCATTTTGCATGTAGTCATGCAATTGCATGCATGCATCCCAGTCATCAGTCCCAACACCTATCCCTCAGTTAGCTAGCCCTAGGAGCTTCTTTCTGATCGGTTTTATCCCTCCTAGTGCTTAGTGCACCCTCCTTTCACCTACCACTTGTGAAAGGAGCCCTCTCTCACCTACCACTCAGTTTCACTTCAGTTAGTTGAGTTATCTTTAGATCTCTCCTTGATTTAAGGCTAGATTGACTCCTCAACTGACTGTATCACTCCGATGGAATTACAATGAGACTAGACTACCTATTCTGACTCTAGTTAGCTCCTCATGCACCCTCCACTGAGACTCCTTCATTCAGTTAGTTCCTCCATGTGCCAGTTACACCTACCACACTCAGTTAGACTCAATTTGACATCTGGTTGACAGTTACTCGTGCATTGATGACTCCACTGATGATGATCAGGACTTCTAGTTGTGCTTTGATGACACTCTACTGATATTTTGATCTATCCATGCAGGCTAATTCGAATTACACCTCTGGTATTTGAATCCTGTGCATTGTATCATTATTGTTTATTATTCAGATTAATGAAACATGTGTGATTATTCTGCTCCTATCTGAGTTCCATTGGATCTATGTTCTGCTGCTCTATTCTTCTTCTATTTTCCTAAAATCTTTCATTGTGAGGTCTACATCATCTCTTAGATCTACTGTGAGGATTTTCACAGCGCATATACCATTTCCAGACCTTCCCTCTCGGTAGTCATATAATTTCGTTCCGCAGATGACAACTTCTGACTCGCAAAGGAAATTGGGTGATCCAGATATCCTTCCCCTGGTTGCGCGATTACTACTCCTAGTGCAATTGATGATGCGTCCACATGGACATGGAATTCCTTGCTCCAATCAGGAAATACCAGTATCGGTT
Organism: Larix kaempferi; assembly: GCA_027924585.1. NCBI lineage: Eukaryota > Viridiplantae > Streptophyta > Pinopsida > Pinales > Pinaceae > Larix > Larix kaempferi. The sequence continues at coordinate 10,041,722 of BSBM01000207.1, forward strand.
CTGAAGCCATATTAGCCTTCAACGTCTCAAAACTTACTTGACATTCTGGACTCCATAAAAATACCACGTCCTTCTTTAACAAATTCTCCATAGGGGTCGTGATCGCTGCATAACCACAGATAAACTTGCGATAGTACCCTGTGTGCCCCAGTGTCATTCTCAACTGCTTGAAATTTGTAGGCGGTGTTAAGCTCAAAATGAGCGCAATCTTTGCAGGGTCAACCAACAATCCTTGCTTGCAAACAATGTGACCCAATAACATCCCAAATGGTGCACGGAAAATGCACTTCTTCAAGTTTAGCGATATCTGATGCTGTCTGCATCGCTCCAACATTAGTCGCAGGTTTTCCAGATGATCGCTGATCAATCCATAAAATTTCCAGTCATCCATATAAACTTGCAAGAAATTTTGAATAAAATCTCTGAATGCAACGACAACAACCCAGGAGAATACCACAGGTGTGTTCTTAAGCCCAAACTGCATCATGGTGGAAAAATTTGGGTTCTCCTCCGTCCCAATGTTGACCTTCCTGAGCTTCAGTGGCTGACTGATCGGATCGGTCGGTGCGTCAGGTGCTACGACATCCCGACTCCCTTCTGATTCTGGAATATTGATATTCCGTGGGTCATCACCATCTTCTGGCCCTCCAGTAATATTATAGTATTCCATCATTGACTGCATCTGACAATGTATATGCAGATCCATAGGGTAGGAAACTGGAACCACCTTTAGAAAAACATCGCGGATGAGCTGTAGGGCATTGTGAACATTCAGATTGGCATCCGTGAAACTGAAGGTATGAGTAAAGCAAACCGTCAACTCTAACCAAATGGTAATCTACCTGCACAACTCAGCTATGGTATACCATGATCATGACATTTCATACAGAGTGTGGACAAAGGCATGGACCCATTCATCCCTTGGTCGCGAGACCCACAGAGTCTAACATTCCATCAGATGACTGCTAGGGTCATTCCTCCCATTGTACCTTCCAGTGTGGTATATTTCTGTGTCACTAAAGCGAACTGTCATCAACCTTCGACACTATGACCATCCAGTGATCGAATTCTTATGGGTCGCCCACCAACGTGCTTGAGCAGCCTTCAACGCCTCCTCCAACACCAGCAACCACTATGGTTCTAACACCCTGTCTTCAAATGCCACTAGAAATTCGGACAACCCAGGAAATCCTTCGTATATTAGTAATTCAACAATCTTAGGCATAACATGACGTACTGACTGTGTGATCAACCCACTTTTTGAATGGCACCTCATGCATGCGATTCTTCCAGTTCTCTAATGCGTCATCAGAATCAGAAGATGTAGAACTAGAGTTGCGCCAACCGAGTTCACCCTCAACAGTCGGATGTATGTAGTCCTATGAAATATTATATGCGTGATCCTATTCTCTTATCACTTCGTCCTTTACTGGTTCAACATACCTTCTCCCTTCAGCGAGATCCAACGGAGCTATGACTCCGAGGTCTTGATTTTCAAAGGTCATCACCCGCTTCTTGAAATTAATGACTTCCATACTATCATTGGCCCATCTAATCCCCAACAACGCAGGATAGGAACTTCCACCCTTAACAACTTCAATAAAATCAAAATCAGCATATGTTTTCATCCCCTCAATATCCATAACAAGGCGCATAACTCTCCCAATTGGTGTTACCTTGGCCTGATTAGCCAATTGTAGCTGCACGGGAGACCAACTCAGCGTTGGGCTCCCCATTTTAGCCATGCCTGCTTTGTTATAATATTGACGTATGATCCTAGATCCAGAATAACTGAATCTACGTCGTAGTCCCCAATCTGGACATTCATGCACATCTCTTTTCCTGTCTTCTTCTGCTGTAAAGAGTTCACCGCGGACTCTTTCCATCCCCTGGCCAGTCGATGCAACAGACTCTTGATTTCGGCAAGAGCATTGGGATATATTTCCAGTGATAAGAAACTTTCAAAGAAGTTCTGCAAAGTACCTTACTGTCGCGATGGTCCTTCTCCTGAAGTTGAATCAAAAGCAGGGGGCATGTTGTAGATAATAGACTTACCAAGATCTCTTCCTATCGCATCACGCGCTTTAAAAAACGTATCTCACTCAACATCAATATCAAACTGCACCTTCTTCTTTCCATCTAGTTGGATCAGTGGATGCAAACCATCTTCTCCCATCGTCTCACCTCTGCAAGTGATAACAGCAATAGCAGCATCCTGCATTCTTGGTTCTGCTGAAATCATCACGACAGTCGGGACCTGATTCTGGTTCGGAGGTGGGTTCGCAGGCTGATTCACATTCTAATTTGCATTCTGATTCTGTCGCTGGTTATAGTTCTACATTTGATTCTAATTCTACAGCGGTGGCTAATTCTAAACTTGATCTTGATTCTGAAATTGGTTCAGGTTCTGGTTCTGTAGCTGCGGAACATTTTCGGCCTGCCATCTTGCGATCAGCTGTGGATAGTTCTCAACAGTGGGATTAATACCAAAACAATATGTACACTGTGTTTGCAAGTTCAGGCAATCTCTTTGATAGTGTCCCAATACTCCGCAATTATAACATTGGACATCTCTATGACCTCGTCCTCCTCCTCGAACAAAGCCTCCACCTCGTCCTCCGTGGAATCCTCCACGGAATCCTCCTTGTTGCTAATATTGCGGTTGATTAAATTGTTGCTGCAAGGGATTATGTTGCAGCTGAACACACTACCCTGGTTGAACATACGACGATGGATGAACGTATTGTGGCTGCTGTCGAGCCATCTGCATCTGATTATAATGCAGTTGTGGTACAAACCGTTGTTGTAGTTGCGGTTGCGGTACAAATTGCATCTGCGGTTGAGGTGGCGGATGGACCACTTGTGGCTGCAGTTGCGGTTGCTGTACTGCATGATGGTCATCCTTCACATAGTATGAGTCGTACATTCTTTCCTAAAGTAGGCCATATGCACGACAATCCTTATCTTCATGCCCGACAGACTTGAAGAATGTACAGTACAAATTCATCAGCTTCGTGACCATCTTCTGCATGTATTGGCACTCCTCATGTCGATGCTCATAAACTTGACAGATGCGACACCATGGCATACATCCACCACTCAATGGGTTCGGCACTCCGGATACCAGATAGTTGTAGAAATATGGGAAGCTATCCTTTAGTATGCCCCTCTGCACGACATTGTGTACACCAAGCCTCTTTGCGGTGTTCTTTACCCTTCTTAAGATCTTGTAGCTGAATTGTCAGGTTGGCCAGCTGCATCTAAATCTGAGACATGCCAACTGCATTCTCACCAATCGGCAAAGCTTCTAACCGGATCGCAATCTCCAGAGCCTCATTCGGTGTTGCAATGTTTTGCTGCATCAACGAGAGTCGAATATGAGGTAGTAATGCCGTGATGAACCATTCCTTATGCTGAACATTGCTCATCTCAAAGCTTACTCTTGCCATTAGCGTTTTGAGTCTTTGGTCAAAGTCCCAAACAGTTTCATTCGGATATTGCTTGATCTCCTTCAGTTCTGTAATGTATTGCGCTTCAGACTTCAGTTTTCTGAACTCTACGATTAATCCTTTCCTAACTTCATCCAATGTATTCTCGGGACTTCCTGCAGGAACTTGTACAAATTTCATGAACCAGTCTAGTGCGCAACCCCGAATAGTCGTCGCCAATTGACCTTTCTTGGCTTCATCATCCGTAATCTACTTAACAGTCCACACATCTTCACATAAGAACTAGTATTGCTCTGGGTTTTCAGTTCCATTTCCATGGAACAGAGGTAACTTCACATCTTCACCCGCCATCCTAGGTTTCCTTCCTATAGTCGTTGATCCGCTAGTAATTGAATGTTGTTGACACGATGAACACGACAGTGTCAAAGGCATATTTCTTCCTGGTTGTGAGATAGTGAGCGAAGGTGTGGGTACGCTACTACTGGGGGTTGGTCTTGCCTCTATACTGGGCATAGCCTGGTTGTCCTTGTCGGCACTGTGAGGTCGCTTCATCCTGTGTGGTCCTCCTTCATGGTTTTGCGTTTCGATCGCAGTAGGACCTTCTCCTGTCCTCTGCCTCTTCTCTTGTCAAAACCTTGCTCCTCCCCTCGTAAGACCACTCTCTTCCTAGGATTCCTTCATAGTCTCGTCATAACTTGCACCCATCTACCCTGTATCATTCCATTCACCTCCCCCCTACTGTCGCGGTATCCACAGCCTCCTCCCACCAAGGTTCTTCTACTCGAGGTTCATCTTCAGTATGCCCTTTTCACAGATGAGCATCTTAATCGACAACTGTAGCGACAACAGGAACCTGCCTCTTGGTCCGTTGAAAAATTCCCTTTTAGCTTCGCTATAGGATTTCATTGTGTCAACCGCGAACTCGGTGATATATCACTCCAATGTACTGTCGAACCAAACTTCAACAGCCCACGATGCTCTATTGTCGACTTCTTGCAACTCCTGGATTAATTCTGGGCTCTAGGAAGTTGGCTCATCGCCTTGAAAATTTACCTTGCAGAAGGTCAATTGCGCCAACCACTCATACAAGATGATCAGGAATTCGCAGAAAAAATATTCGTGTGTACTGTCGGGTATGTACTTTTCCAGCCACCAATCCATCGTCAATCCAGGGTTCTGATTCTCTTTCTCAGCAAACTCTCACAACTTTTGATCAAACCAATCTTGAATTTTCATTCTTGTCGGATGCCACAACATGTGCTCCCTTCGCTCCGCACTAGGGTCCCGACAATGGAACCATTTGTTGAAACAAGCCTAGTCGACAGGGGTTCCTCACTCTGTCGACACCCAAACCCATCGCGACCTCCCTGAGCACTGGCCCAGATAGGTTTTACCTTGTCTAGAAACTCCTGGGGAGCAGATGAAGTCTCACCTAAGATGTTTGAGGGAGAGTTGACAAAACCGCGTTTCCTCCGAATGTAGAAGGACCATGTGTGGTTACTTATCAACTTATCGTAGCATTCACAAGCATATATAATATTTCAACTTATGCATTTAGACATAACCGCATCATCATTCAACAGATATCATTATCACTAAAAACCATTAATCCACAACACATCTAGCAACAAAACATTATTTGGAATAAGGAAACATTGCATCATTCACACATTCATGGTAGAAAAATAGAAAGAGACACAGTGATTCTGCTCAAAACCTCATCATATCATATTAACCTTCGCAACATAACTCAGATACAGCAATATAATTCTTCCGTCGCATACCCAGATTAACAGACAAAAACAGGCAAAATTCTCTTTTATCATCCGTGCTCAACTGTCTCTTCAAAATGATCGATCGATATCAACACTTACAATGCTATGTCTATTTATAGGCTTGTGCCTTTACATTCATTATCCACTTAGCCGACCGCCTAACTACTTCTTAACAAACTCTACAAAAAAGATGACCCAAAACCCACATATTGCGGTCCAAATGACTTAAAACCCACATAATGCGATCCAAATGACCCAAAAAATACATAAACTACTATTGACTTGCATGCTATTTTCCTTCTTGCACGACATATTTGACCCTTCGTAGCATCCGCGATGCTGGGTAGCTGACTCACCAGAACCACCTGCCAATAGTACTCATCTTCATCGTCATCCATCCATCATCATCATCATCATCGTCATGAAGATGATGATGATGATGATGATGATGAAGATGATGACGAATATGGTGATGATCAGAGGAATATGATGATGATGATGTCATCATCATGAAGATGATGATGATGACGATGATGAAGATGATGATGATGACAACGAATATGATGATGATGATGATCATCATCATATTCGTCATCATCAGCATGATTCATCATCATCATCATCATCATCATCATATTCGTCATCATCAGCATGATTCATCATCATCATCATCATCATCATCATCATCATCATCATGCTCATCATCCTCATCATCCTCATCATCCTCATCATCATCATCACCCTCTTCCTCCTCCTCCTCCTCCTCCTCGTCATCATAATCATCGTCACCACCATCCTCCTCCTCCTCCTCGTCATCATAATCATCATCACCACCATCCTCCTCCTCCTCCTCCTCCTCATCATCTTCATCCTCGTCATCATCGTCACCATCATCATCATCGTCACCATCACCATCATCATCATATTCATCCTCATCATCAAGAAGATGATGATGATGAGGATGATGATGACAAGGATGATGATGATGAAGACCATGATCATATGGTGATGACGACGACGACGACGATGATGATGATGATGATGATGATGATGAATATGATGATGATGAAGATGATGATCATGATCATGACTAATATTGTCATCCTCCTCCTCCTCCTCCTCCTCCTCCTCATCGTCATCGTCATCGTCATCACCCTCTTCCTCATCATCATCATCATCATCATCATCATCATCGTCATCATCATCATCGTCATCGTCGTCACCATCATCATCATCTTCTTCATCATCATCATATTCATCATCATCATCATCATCATCCTCATCATCATCATCTTCATCATCATCATCATCATCATCCTCATCATCATCATCATCCTCATCCTCATCATCTTCTTCTTCATCCTCATCATCATCCTCATCATCATCATATTCTTCATCATCATCCTCATCATCAACATCTTCGTCATCATCTTCATCATCATCATCATCATCATCTTCATCATCATCATTGATGATGATGATGATGACGAAGATGATGATGACGACGACGATGATGACGAAGATGAGTACGAAGATGAAGATGATGATAATGATGACGAATAGAATCATCCTCATCATCCTAATCATCATCATCATCCTCGTCATTGTCATCATCTTCATCTTCATCATCATCATCATCGTCATCACCCTCTTCCTCATCATCATCCTCATCCTCATCATCATCATCTTCGTCATCATCATCATCATCATCATCATCATCATCAAGAAGGGGGAATCAAGGTTTGACCTAGAGTGACCCCTTTTAATCATTCCTAGAGTTATGTTGTTGATGAACCAAAATTAAGCACTCCAACTAACTATGGGCCAAATCACAAGGTTGGATCCAAAGACAAAACCTAGTAAGTAGGAGGGTTCCCCAAAGGGTCTAGTAGAGTCAAACTAATGACTAAAGTTATAATATTGAAGAGGAGGAAATATCAAACACTACTTAAGCACTAGACATCACAAGGAGTTCATGCATATAGGGTAAGGTAAAGTGACACAATAGATATTTATCTAGCACATAAAAAACTTTGTATGAAGAGAGAAAAATATCAATGTTAATAATGGGTAGGTCATGTATATCAAGGAAATGGAAGTAGGAAACACCCTGGTACCTATAAGTAGGTAGGTGTATGTGAATACTAATAAATGCATACACTACAATCACTCTTATGCCTATGTTTTGATTCATTCAATAGGATTTTTGTAGGGATGCATATGTGCAATTGAGCTAGGGTTTGGTCAACACAATGTATTCATATTGGTGTGTTATTTGATTTTTGTTGTACATTAGGATACCAAATCCCAATAGTTTCCATTTCCAAAATCCAATAGTCATGCAATTTAGTTAGAATTTGGTAAATCCATTGTATTCATTAAATAAGATATCAAAGCCTAATAGTCACCATTTCTTGCAGTCAATAGTCCACCACCTAGGTACTGTAACGTCCCCTCCCATGGACCCAATTCGAGGAAGGGAACACGATGACAATCTGTGGGGCGTTTACATAAACTCAGCCTGATTCATTAGATTCATACGAATTAAAACCAATGTTTGCAGATGCAATTCAATGAACATGCACATCGGAAATAAACAAATCGTCCACACACATTTCATATGCATACAACATATCAATACAATCATCAAATTATAACATTTCAGAAGTAAAACATATAGACAGAGAAACACTTATCTTTAGGTGAAATGGTCCCAAGCTGAACTAGCTATGTCGCTGCAACGTTCCACCCAACCATATGCCAATTTTGTTCATTAATTCTCTCAACACAACTGCCACCCTCGAACTGGGCATGATTCTTACAAGGAAAATGGGACATTCCGCTCATGCACAGCCAATTAATCGTTTCATCTGAGCCAAGCCAGTCCATAGCTAGGTTTATCAGGCTAAATTTGAACCCTGGATGCTTGCTTAAGCTCAAGCCAAAACAATGGATTTACCAACAGGATGGCCATGGGTTCCCCAAATCATTTCCAACCAAAAACGAGTTGTGGGATGGGGAAAAACATTCACAGGGAGGAAAATGGTTTCTCCCCTACTATATAAGCATTTAACAGCCAAAACAGTCTCTATGGAACCCCAATTCGGTTCCCCCTTCTTCCTCACTGGTATACAACACAAAAACACCCTTCTCTTAGCTGAGAATGAAGGAAAACACAGGAAAACATGGCTGGAAAACGCCCAGGTAGCTGCAAACTTGTGAGGGAGAGAATCTGGTTGATGGGTAATGAGTCTGGGAGCAATTCATGGCTCTTTTCTTTCCCAAAGAGCAAAACATGTTTTCCCATGAAGGGTGGCTTGCCCATACTCAAATTTGGAGCCATACCTATCCATTCCTAAGGCATTAACTACCTCAACCAACTCTTGGGAGAAATGAATGATTGGGTACAAAATTAAACATGGGTAGTTGAGGGTTTTATGGGTTCTCTCATTGACACTTGGCTTGATCTTGATTGGCTCCAAGGGTTTGAATATTTCCATGATATTCGCAATTCCATCGTGCATGGATAGCACGTAAACCATATGCATCAATAAATCGATGGCGGGGCCTTGGCCTTGAGCTCCTCACCATGATTTTATAACAATATTACATTGTTTACAATTTTAATGCCATAGGGTCAAAATGGGGACATTACATTTCCCTCCCCCTTGGAATAACACCGTCCTCGGTTTTCCAACACTTAGGAATAAATACCCACTTTACACATGCCTCAAAATTCACAAAAGGTGGCAGGTCTGTCCTGCGTTTCATCTCTTTACTTTCAACCTTCAGGAACAAGTACTTTGGTTTCAACAGGCTGCTCCTACTGGCTTTGATCTTCCAGCTTTGCAGGTGGGCATTGCTCCACAACAATCCCTTCCTTTTATTTACCTTCCAGCTGATCTACAAGTCTGGAATTTCTTGGATGCCATCTTCCTTGCTGTCCTAGCAACTATTTGAGGAAGATTCTCAGCCAAAGCAAATAGTGTTTTGGTCTACTTCCATAATCAATGTGCACAATTGACCCACACTTTGCTCAATAGCAACACTTGGCTAGTAACAACTACAAACAATGGCTTTCAATTTCTCACCTGTGAGATTCATCATGGCAATTCCTGTTAGGACAAGCATAACACAATATTAAAATTAGTCAATTATTTTTCCAATTGACATGGAGAGTCCATTTTTCACTCATGAGACTTCCACATTTTTCATGCTTTCCCAACATACACATGAACTCCTTCATGTTCATCCTTTCACATGGAAATGACTATTTCATCATTCACAATTCATTTCAAGAAATTTAAGCACAATCTATTTTCAACCATGACATGCACTCAACAATATTTTATTTCTAAGATGCATCAGTCAAAAGGAAAGAGAAGATTAAGAGTTTCTCCCTCTTAGTCTTGTTCCAATCTAGAGCCACACCACCACTGTGGTTCTATGATCCTTAGCCTCTTTCACTTCAATGTGAATGCTTGAATTTCCCTTTCTTGGATATGACACTTAGTATCTAAGGTCTGTCTAAGGATTTTCAACTAGGGATCCCTTCCCCATTGATGCCTAGAGAACCTTTGGTTGCTAGGACCCACACATGTCCACTAGCACCATCTTTCATTATTGCTCATACTGAGCTCCTTAGGATGATCACATGTCCACATGAATCCCTATGATGCCTTCATAGTCCTTGCTTCTAGCAATACCTATACTCAAACATTGAATCAATTCACATGTTTAGTTTATTTTCATAGGGTTTATCTCTAAACAAGAGTTTGAGAAAATCATAACCAAATCATATACACACGTATATTCATATGCAAGAAGTTGCAAGGTAACCAAATACTTATCTGCATTGGATGTCTGCACTTTGTTTCACAGGATCCTTCTTCTCTTTATAAGCCTTGGATTGCCTGCGGATACAATAATGAATGTTGGGCCAGCACACAGGCTATTCCACTACATCACGTAGTTAATGCCCAACCAGTTACTCTCTGGCTTTACTAAGAATTTTATAGCACCCAACCAGTTACTCTCTGGCTTTACAAAGAATTTTATAGTGCCCAATCAGTTACTCTCTGACTTTAGCAAGAATTTTATAGCGCCCAACCAGTTACTCTCTGGCTTTACCAAGAATTTTATAGCGCCCAACCAGTTACTCTCTGGATTTACCAAGAGTTTTATAGTTCTTTCAGGGTCCTTGCTTCCTGCAATGACCAAGGTTTCCAACAAAGAAACAACAGTGTATCAGCTTAGCTGTTAGAAAAATTATACCTGAAATCTTCATTATTCCAAGCAAGAAATAAATGAAAATTGAATACTTATTTGTATTGTGCATTTCCTTGCTACTCCACAGGTTTCCTTCTCTGCTTTACAAGCCTTGGATCACCTGTGGGGTGGATGCTTGGCCAGTACACATGCTGCTCCACAACATAATCTAAATAGGCAATGCCAAGCCAGTACGCCGACTGGGTTTATCAGGCATCCCTAAAATCAGTATGCTAAGCCAATACGTTGATTGGGTTTATCAAGCAGTTCAAAAATTAGTATGCTAAGCCAATACGCCGATTGGGTTTATCAAGCATACAATGACCATTTCCAAGCTAGTTCTCCGACTAGGTTTGTCAGGAAATAACACCCTTCACCAATACCTCCACAAAATGCAAATAGCCAATGCCAAGCCAGTACACCGACTGGGTTTGTCAGGCATCCAATTTAACAACATGCCAATCTAGTACACTGACTGGGTTTATCAGGCATACAACAACCATTCACCACAACTTCCAAATAACCAATGCCAAGCTAGTACACCGACTGGGTTTATCAGGCATATAACATAATATGATTACGTGGCTCCTTTTCCTATGAAAACCAGTGGTTCCCTCCAAGAACTCCATAGGTGACTCACTTGACTGCAGGCTAGCATGGCCCCACAATACCCACTCACACTACACAAGGATGATACCCCTTTTCTCCTACACAGCTCCTCGGGCCTATCCATCTCTTCTAGTGTCCTTTAGTGTGAGCGTAGAAAGGTTACCACTGCCCATACAGTCCTCTTGAGCACCCTTTCTTCACTTTGCCTCTTAACATGCATCACCAAATTGCATCTGTGTAGCTAATAGCACAAGAAGGATAAGCAGGCTCATCAGTATTACTGCTCTAAAATTGTAATCATATTTCATAACATTCACTATGAAGTATTGAAACACCAGGAATGTGTCCATTCCCTTAGGGTGTAGTCAATATTGACAACCCTAACATAACCCATCACCTGAAAGGTATGCATCCCTTTCCGATGTGAGCCATGTAGGCCTTAGTCACACTTCAAGAAGTCTGGAATAATAATGAAATAATAAAACATGCTTTGCTTATTAAATCTAATAACCATGCATGTATAACCTCAGTTAGGTTTACAGAATACTCATCCATTTCACAGATGTATCTTTTATTCATTTGCGAAGAATGGGGGCTCCCTTCTCTGAGTCAACAGTCCTTCGGTTTGCCACCCCAATATTTTCACGTTCCATAACCCACACATGCCTTCTTGGCATAATTTTACTGTCTCACTCACATGCCTTACCAACATGCAGTTCGGTTGAGACATTATAAACATTTACAATGGCGTTTCACCCGAAACCCATTTCCAAAGCATGGGATCCTTCCCATTTAGTTTGGTTTCTGCAGGCCATCACACATGGTCTTCCTGCAATGTGTCATCCTAGCACACTTATCAAATAGCCAAATAGTCAACAACATTTAGCAATAAACTTCAAATCTGATTGTTCCATAACCAATCAATGTCATTAATAATTAAATTCAATATGACTTTGCAATTCCGTCTACTATAGAAATTGATTTGCTTAGCAATGAGGCTATCCTCATATTGTTTGGCTCTCATAAGTGGTATCACTCTGTCCATATGGTTTCACCCTTGCTACCATACATGAACATCCACCTACAACATGTCCTCCTGACACAATTCTATATAAGCCAAATAATCGTTAGCAATTATTAGAAAAATTTCAAATCTGAAATTCACAATTATGTTTCATGGATTAGTTAAATTCCACAACCATGAGAACCTTCTCATAACCTTTGGATTCTACACATGGTAGATCCTGGTCTCTACTATGGACTTATCCTCATTTCCATACACAATACTTTTCTACCTGAAATCTAAACTTCAATCAGCCAACACATTGTGAGTATCTATGCATATAATCATTTCATTGCTGCAACAGTCACTGAAGTGATCTCAAAATTATAACACTCAATAGTTTAAACACCTTCAGCTATTAACATTTGAAATGCAATGAAACATATATACATCTGTATAGGCATCATTATCATAATAAAATTGCTAGACACATTCACATTATCTGTGCAATTTAAATAAACTGTAAATACTCATTACTTCATATTTCATGCAACTCTGTCCTTCCAACAGAGCACTTCGGTAGACCATCAACGCCTACCTCCTTCATGCAGTCTTTCTATTGCATTCATAGCAGCTCATGAAATGGTCTCAGTATTAACAATAGCTCATCATTTCATCTATTATCTAATTGTATTAAAACGTATATCTATCTATATCACAACCATGCATTCACACAATGCATCTCAACATGTGCACCCGCACATATGCATGCACATTCACAACATTTACATAATATTTTGATGTGCATTCACTCAATGCATAACCCCTCAATACAACCTTGCATTAATCCATGATTACTATGCATTCCAGCCTATTATGGCCTAACCATGGTTTTTTCATATGGCATGCACTATCACAACATGACCATAAGTCATCACTTGCTTTGGTTGTTAAACTCACAACCAATATACACAAATGGCATGATATAGTTTCATATGAATGCATTGAGGTTTCTAAGAAACTATAGGGTGTAAGGATTCCTGCCTTCACTTACCCACGCCTCACCATCCTTGGTAGGCTGACATTCACATTCAGACACTCAATACCACATGCAAACCAAATCAATCATAGTTTAACCATAGTTGAAGGGATCTTACCAAATCCTCTTTCAACATTCATGCAATTGAGCATATATAACCATTACCTACATGGATGTTGTCAACATCGCTTGATGTTACCTGATCAGTCGGCCTCTTACCAAGGCTTCACAATCCTTTTTCCAACCTTGTGATCGTAGATTTGTTGCCCCAACCTTTCTTCATAAGGTTGCTGGTCATAAGCAACAACATCATCCACATCCTTAGCCATGCTTCGGTTTTCTTTGGTCCTACAACCAATGTGAACACAACTAATTATTAGCAACCATCATAATGATCTTAAGTGGCTCATTGCATATGTAAAACCTCACTATTTTACCAATATGCAGTATCATATACATGTACAAACATTTTCACATGCACCATGCAATGTCTGTTCGTATTCCAGCTAGTACATATTCACTTCATCTATCTATCCTCTTGCATTTTCAATCATGCTTCTGTGGTCTGATTCGTACAACCATTATCAACAACATTACTGGTGATCAACCATAGGCAATACCATTAATGGGATATTGCATGTGTAACTTTCACTACCTTTACCCATATGCAACATCATGCTCATGCATAAGCAATTCACATGCACTATTCAATGACTCTGTAATCATGCCCACTAATTTATATTTAATCTGCTATTCTCTTGCATTTCTAGCATTCTCATGCCATAATTTTTGTGCGTATAAAACTTGTAAAATACAAATACAATATCAAGAGAGGAGTTAAGGAATTCTCCCTTTCCAATTCCTCATCGTGACATGGAGTTCCTCTTCCACATCATAGCTGATCCTTTTCTTGGCTTCCCTACCAAGCATACATGCAATCATTAGCTATGATCTTCTCATGAATTAGCAATTCAATATATACATATGTGTAATCATTCATTCTTGATATTTTCCAAATATGCAATTCTTATGCTATAAACAAAAATAGTTTAAGGTGAGGAATTTCCCTTTCATCCTCCATAATGGATATTACAACCCATTACTCTTACTGAGATTCCACAACCCCTTCTATGAAATTCCTCCTTCTCATTCCAAGCATAGAGAATGCATTTCACACTTTCAACGACTGTCTTCGGGGGACGACGCGGGTCAAGGGGGCTTGCCCCCTTGTGGGCAGGGCCGGTCGAGGGTAGCGCCCTTGTTTTTTTTGTTTGTAAATCTTTCCATTTCTCGCAATCTGGCTCATAAGTTCCATGTCATTTTTCAACTTTTGGCACCTGAAAAATCTCCCTAGAAAACAGTTGAAATTCCCTATTTCAGTGGACTTAGCAATTTCTCCTCCAATCGTGTCGCGACAATTAAGGTTAAAATCGACGACCACGTCGCAGAATTTAAGGCTAAAATTTCCGACCACGTCACAGTGATTAAGGCTAAAATTGTCGATCGTGTCGCAGAAGTTAAGGCTAAAATCGCCGACGATGTCGTAGCATTAAGCCTAAAATCGCTGACTGCATCGTAGAAGTTAAGGCTAAAATCGTCGACCACGTCGCAACAATTAAGCCTAAAATCGCCGACTGCGTCGCAGAAGTTAAGGCTAAAATCGCCAACCGCGTCCAACAATTAATCCTAAAATCGCCGATTGCGTTGTAGAAGTTAAGGCTAAAATCACCGACCGCGTCGTAGGAATTAAGTCTAAAATCGTCAATGACGTTGCACAAAAACTTCGCAAAAATTTTGCGAGAACACATCGCTGGGACTGAGCTTAACTCGCCAACTATTTTGGCATTTTTTGGCTTATATTTGTCGACACAGTCTTGGCAGAAAACTCATAAACACTTAGAAAATTTTTAAATTTTCAAAATTTTTGAAATCTTTCTTAATTATCAGTGCTGAACAGGAAGCATACTTACCTCTGCAACTGTAATAGGTATCCCATGAAGGCCCAAATGTTGCAACCTTCGCTCTGATACCAAATTGTAACGTCCCCTCCCGCAGACCTAATTCCTGGAAGGGAACATGATACCAATCTCTGGGGCGTTTACATAAACTTAGCTCGATTCATTAGATTCATATGATTTAAAACCAATGTGTGTAGATGCAATTCAATAAACATGCACAACGGAAATAAACAAGTCGTCCACACACATTTTAGATGCATACAACATATCAATACAATCATCAAATTATAACATTTCAGAAGTAAAACATATAGATAGAGAAACACTTATCTTTATGGTGAAATGGTCCCAAGCAACTAGCTATGTCACTGCAACGTTCCACCCAACCATAGGCCAGTTGTGTTCATCAATTCTCTCAACACAAATGCCACCCCTGAGCTGGGCATGATTCTTACAAGGAAAAGGGGACATTAAGCTCATACACAGCCAATTGATCATTTCATCTGAGCTAAGCCAGTCCATAGCTGGATTTATCAAGCTACATTTGAACCCTGGATGCTTGCTCAAGCTCAAGCCAAAACAATGGATTTACCAGCAGGATGGCCATGGGTTTTCCCCAAATCGTTTCCAACCAAAAACGAGCTGTGGGATGGGGAAACAAATTCATAGGGAGGAAAACGGTTTCAGACCAACTATCTAAGCATTTAACAGCCAAAACAGTCTCTATGGAACCCCAATTCGACCCCCCCTTCTTCCCCACTGGTATGCAACACAAAAACGCCCTTCTCCCAGCTGAGAATGAAGGAAAACATAGGAAAACATGGTTGGAAAATGCCCAGGTAGCTCCAAACACGCGAGGGAGAGAAACTGGTTGATGGGTAATGAGCTGGGGAGCAATTCATGGATCTTTTCTTTCCCAAAGAGAAAAACACGTTTTCCCATGAAGGGTGGCTTGCCCATACTCGAATTTGTACAGCCATACCTCTCCATTCCCAAGGCATTAACTACCTCAACCAACTCTTGGGAGAAATGAATGATTGGGTACAAAAGTCAACATGGGTATTTGAGGGTTTTATGGGTTTTCTCATTGACACTTGGTTTGAGCTTGATTGGCTCCAAGGGTTTGAATATTTCCCTCCCAATTCCTTGTAAAATCATGCCCCCATCTCTTGTTGCATTGCATAGCTAGTTGTGGGTATTTTATTAAAATGCATATTTACATGATATTCACAATTCCATCATGCATAGATAACACGTAAACCATATGCATCAATAAATCGATGGCGGGGCCTTGGCCTTGAGCTCCTCACCACGATTTTATAACAATATTACATTATTTACGATTTTAATGCCATAGGGACAAAATGGGGACATTACAGGTACTAAATAGTGCGTACACACTAAACAACGTGTACGCACTAAACAATGCGTGCACGCTGTTTAGTGCATATGCGCTATTTCTGCGTACGCACATTTAAAATAACGCGCACGCACCATTTAAATTTCTAAATTTTGACGGACAATTCCTTTCCCACCAACGTGGTGGATGACTTGGCCGTTATGGTTTTAGGTTCGGGTTGCCAAACCAAGTGGCTTGGACTATGTTATAACAAAATACATCTTATTCTATAACTTCTTATGTTTCGAGCATGATTCTGCGTATGCTACACTTGTCCATTGCTAATGAAATTGCACACACTTGTAGAACTATGTGTGCAGATTTCGAATACGTAATTTTTTATTAAATCTATTATTTTTTTTCTATTTTTTAATTAATTTTAATTGCACTAACCTCAATCTTACACAAAAAGTAGGTTATTTCTTTCGTCTAAAACTTTTTATTGGCTCACTTATTTTGAAAACAGAAAAGAACCCGCATAAGTACACAGAAAGACCTACATCCTAAAAAAAAAACAAAGTTCATTGATTATGTTAAGACCATGATGTCAGGGACCAACGCTCGACCTAGTCATTTTAGGGCTTGGCTGACTTCCTTAATTTAAAAATAAAATAAAATTAACATAAATAATTATGGAAAAATAGTGGTGCACTAGAACGACCTATTATCTACGACTGTATATAATTTTTTTCACAAAATTCCACCATTTGCATACCAACCAGGGGACCAACTCAAACATATTCATTATTGTTTCTTAAAAGAATAACATACCAACCTTAGGAGGACCCCATTTTTTGGGAGTTATACTTAATTTCCATAAATAATATTTATATATTCCGAAAGGTAATTTCATCTTCTTGCACCATATTCCAAAAAGTTGTGTAGGTAGTTCTAATATTGCTTTTTGACGTTCAGATTTCTGTTTTTCCAGGAGTCCATTGCGACTAACATGCCATGAATGGCTATCATTAGCTTGCACCATCCCATTGATTTTATCTTAAAAGGCTAGATATATCAAGCACAAGGGATCAAATATCTTAATGTGTAAAAAATTTGAGATATCAAGAAATTGGATCTCTTAGTGCTCGATAGATTTAGGTTTAAGGTGGATCTCTGCTTGATAGATTTAGGTTTAAAGTGAATCTATGCTGATAATATAATTAAACCACATATCCACGGGAGGGGATAGAAGTGCATGACCCCCAAATTCAATTCACTTTTAAAATACTATAAATTAAGATTTTATAAATTAAGAGTTCAACAACTTTTTCATCATTTTAACCTTTTTGGGCAGAGAGGCTCATTCTAAACCCTAGGGTGATGTGTAACTCTTTCCATGCTCATTTTGGAGATGACAAGTGTCCTTTATAAAAAACTATAAAATATTATAAAAATAACATGTATGGAGTTGCATATCTAGAGATTTGATCCCTTTGGATGCTTGGTAGATCCTCTTTTAAGATTCATCTATACTAGTTTTATTCTCATTCTTGACTTTATTCCAAATACTAAAGCACCATCATTGTTCTAAGATAAGTGTTTAGTTTGGTTAGAAGAAGTTCACTTAGTGCATTCCACCCAAATCCAGTGGGTTTGGAAAGATGATGTGGAATTATGGGTTATACAAGGTCTAATCTTATGCACTTTTGTCCCCTCGATATGTGGTTTAATTATCAGCATAGATTCATCTTAACCAATTTCTTGATTCCTAAATTTTTGTTATGCTAATTTTTTTACACATTAAGGTATTTGATCACTAGTACTTGGTATACATATATTTAAGATAAAATCAATATAATTTATAGGAATGGCATTTTACATAATGTTATAAATAAATATAGTTTTTTTTGGGTATAAGAATGCCTCTTTCCATACTCTTTTTGGAAATGACAAATTCCCTTTTTATATATATATATATATATATATTACAAAAATAACATGTACACGGGTTTGCTTGTCCTTTGATAAATACCCCAGTAATTTAAAAAGGGTTTACTTGGCCTTTTGATAAATCCCTAGTAATTTTGAACTCGAGTCCAAATACTAAAGCAAGATCTCATTTTGGTCCGAGGAAGTTTTCACTGCGCGCGCCGAGAAGAATACCCAGTAATTTAAAAAGGGTTTGCTTGGCCTTTGATAAATCCCCAGTAATTTTGAACTTGAGTCCAAATACTAAAGCAAGATCTCATTTTGGTCTGAGGAAGTTTTCACTGCGCGCGCCGAAAAGAGGTTCACTTCGCCGAGAACGACGAGTACTAGCGGGAACATCAACGGTAAGAAAATTAACTGTTATATTCTTTGTGAGAAATAAATATAGTATTCTGTTATATTTCTAGAATGAAAGCAGAAATCTGGAAAAGGCTCCCAGCAGAGTTGTTGTTCATGATTTTAGGGAAGCTGCCCATCAGAGTTCTGGGCAAAATGAGGACTGTCTGTAAACACTGGAATTCTCTGTTGTCTTCCCGTGATGCCCTCCAAGCATGTGTTCCAAATTGGTCGTTGCACTCCACTCATGGGTTTCTGTTTCAGGTCCACTGGGTTTGGAAAGATGATGTGGAATTCTGGGTTATAGAAGGACATGGTTCGTACATTTACAAACTTCCTTTGCTCAATCGCATTGTTGTGGATACTTGCAAGAGCATCTTTTGTTGTCATACAAAAGAGGACAAGTTGGATCTTTATATAGGCATTCCTGGTACCATGAATTGGAGACACCTCCCTCGTCCTCCTATACCTGATTTCTGTTTCAGTGGATTGGCCTTCGACCCTTCCACTGGGGTTTGCACCCTTCTGCTCGGCTATTATCGTATGGTCCGGAGGGAACGACACGGTCAGCGTGAGAATAGAAGAATTCTGATGGCTATTTATGATTCAGAATCCAATGTGTGGACTGGACTTGTTTCCATGATGGTACCCCACCATGTTCAGCCTTGGGGTAAGGCTATTTTTTCTAAAGGAAAGTTTCACTGGGCGGTGCTCACTCTCGATCGCTGTAATCTCATCGTAGCCTTCAACATTGCTGAGAGACTTTGGACAGATATTCCACTGCCGGAGGGATGCGGAACGATTTTTTGTGAAAGTTTAGGTGGCCATGATGGGAAACTGGTGCTCGTAGAAAAGAAGGATGTTGATTGTCTTCGCTTGTGGAAGTTGAATGAAGAAGAAAAATCTGAAATATGGTGTGACCTAAGTGCGAGCGGTTTGACAAAAGGTGACTTTCCATTATTTCCTATCGTGGCAGTGAACAACAGTGGTTTGATAATGGTAATTAATAGGAAAATGAATATGTTGATATTCAATTCCCAGGGGAAGTTGAGCGTCCTGAAATTGAGATTACCATGGCTTCACACTTCTAAACGACGACCAATTAAAGGATCTGCGTCAACCTTTGAATCCAACAACCTGTGGTGGCCTTAGTCCTTATTTATACAGCTATTCTTGATTCTTATTTTTATTCCCTGCTATATGGTAACCGTTCGAACACCATGCAAAGGTAATAATTACACTTTTAACCTAAAGTTTGAATTAATTTATCCTAAGTTTTTCTTATTGTCTGAGCACAGATTTTAGTTTCAGCAGCACTGACATCTTACATCCTTGCAGGAGAACTGACATCTGACATCCTTGTACAGCACTGCCATCCTAGCCAGATCACTGCCGTTAGCGCTCAGTCTGCTGCACCTCGTTCTTGTAGCTGAATGCCTTGGTGCTCTGTCCGGAGCGGCCCTTGTGAGCAGCATTCAGGGGAACTTCTACGTCTCCAGTAGAGGAGTATCAAACTTTGTATCTCCCCTTTATTCCAAGAAAACTGTGGGGTCCAGACAGTACGCTGATAAATGTTGGATACTGTAATGCATGGAATCGAATTGTCTAAACGTTGATATTAGTTTGAAAATCCTGTTGATTTTAGTGTGTTTACAGCATGATTGTATTTGGAGGCCTACAAAGTTGCCCAGAACATGATTGTATTTGGAGGCCTACAAAGTTGCCCAGAATTTGATAAATATTCTGGAAATATAATATTGTTTTGGATTTGAATGTTGTCACACATCATATCTTTCTGAGATTCGTGGAAGAAAACTGCATAGATAAAAACAAACTAAAATGTTCCGGTGGCTTTTTAACCAATTCCGGTTTAAATCTAGTCTGAAAATTACAATTTCGGTATAGCTGGGATTTCAGTAATCACAATGAGTAGTTTTAAATTTAATTTATAATTTTAAAACTACCTAAATTGTCGAAATAGCGATTTGACCAACTTAAATTGCAATTTGGGTAATTGTTGATCTACCTGATTCAACTGAGGCGTTTTGGTTGTTCCTTATACTGCTGGGAAGAAAACAAGAATCAATCTTTTCTATTATTACTTTTAGCATCTTCAATTATTATTTTAGTTGTGATCTTTCACATGTGGGTGTCAATTAATTTGATCGATATATTTTTGTTGGTTGAGTTTCTAGAGTAGTGGTTTATCAAAATGAGTTTGCATGGAACTAAACTTTCAAACCTGCCAATTGAATGCAACCTATTGGTGTGCAGATTTATAAATAGTTGGGAGCATTTCTATTTGAAAACTGTGAATATGTTGTCATTAACATGTTATAAATAAAATTTTCCCTCACTTTATGCAAGTTTGTATTTGTTGATTAGTGGTCATGCTTGAAGTCTCTGAAATGATAGGATTTGAAAGACATTATTGGAAATAGATGGACAATGTTTATTTGATCCCAATTGGGAGGTTATCATTTTATCAGATGACTTGAAAATCGAGATAAAATTATATAATTAGGCTTGTGATTTAGGGAGAAATCCGTTTCGGAACTTGGAATTCTAGTGAGTTTCATCGTTACTGATAAGGAGCTGAAAATTTTTACAATGTATCCAAAGTATGGGATCTCCTCAACGGGTAACAAACATTTGAAGCAGTGAACTTCTAGTTTGTGTTTAGGGATAGGCGTTGTTAGAGATAATGCTTCTATTAATGTATGTAGATTTGGTTTGAGATTTGTTAGGGTTGTTGGACAACAAGCCTCCAGAATGGAAGAAAGGAAAGACATACATGACTTAAAGCTACAACTTCAGAGTAGCCATATGGAAAGGGTTCAGGACTTTTGGGAACATACTCCGGGCAACAACACTTCAGGAAATGGAAGCCGAAGCACTGGTGGAAAGCCTACACCCCAGATAAGAACCTAGATAACTTCTATGAGGAACTCTGTTCCCGTCAGATCCCAATGGTAGAAGGACTAGATAAATTCCGCTGGGGTTACACCAAAATTGGGAGTTTTAACATTGATGAGGCGGTGAATTTGCTCGAGGAAGTCGAGAGGTTACCAAGGGAAGAGAAATGGAAAAAGGTTTGGTCCGGGAACCTCTGGCCAAAAGTTGCAACCTTCAGTTGGCTTCTCATCCATATGCGCATCCTAACCTGGGAAAATCTTCTGAAACGGGGCCTGAAAGGGCCTTCCCGTTGCTGCATGTGTTTGAAAGATACTGAAACCATCAATCAGATTCTCCATGATGAATGCCCTTTGGCTTCTTTGGTATGGGGCAAAGGTGAGGCTAGATTCAGGAAAAAATGCAAGAATTCAAGGGTGGCCAGATCTTACACTAGTTGCATGGCCTCCACAACCCTTCAAAAACGAAATTCTTAACAGAATTTAAGAATTATTCCTGGGATTCACCGTCTGAGAAGTGTGGAAAGAAATAAATCGATGTACATTCGAGGGAAAGGAGCAGAATGTCGAGGCGGTTTGGATGCTAATGGAAATACACCTTAAGGAAACACTCAATATTAACAAATGGTCATTCGAAGCAATGAAAGCAGACCTTGCGGAAAGACAAACTCTAAATGAATGGGGCATCTTCAACATATCGACGACTATTGAAAGGCTTCGTGGGAGGAAGATGCAGCCCAAAGCCCTGACTTCTGGGAATACCCACCAATTGGCACCTTGAAGCTCAACTTCAACGGCGTTGGGAAGGGGAATCTTGGACCAGTAGGTTTTGGAGGTGTTATTCGCAATGACGAATGCATAGTGCTCAGTGTCTTCTAAGGAGACATGGGTGAATCAACCAACAACGCAGCAGAATTAGAAGGCCTTGTTAGCGGATTGAGATGGGAATTACAACATAATTGTTTACCCTTGATAGTAGAGGCAGATTCTATGATCATGATCGCCATTGTTGATCATATACAACGATGTTCAACCAATATCTCTAAGATCTCCCACAACTGGAAATGGGAAAGCAGACTATCCCAATTGCAACGACTCCTGCTCACCACCTGAGCTGTCAACTTCATGCATGTTCAACGCAAAGGAAATAAGGTGGCGGATGAGTTAGCAAATAAAGGGGTTAGAGCACGTGTCTCATTCCAGGCTGGCCCGATAGACGACACTCGCGATCGTGCTCTGAGATGACGGTGCTTAGAAATCCCTGCCACTGACAAATCCCACTTGGCAGGGATCTCAAGACAAAAATAATGATATGCCACTTGAGGCAGAAGACACGCGGTCACACATGGGACAGAGGTCCGTTTCCATTACTTATCAAACGATCCACTTAGCCAGTAACCCCGATGGCATTATTTTTTTAAGTGGTGACGGGGAAGATAAGACAGATGCAATCACTAGCACGAGGCTCACCATTTAATTGTTCATACGAAAGCCCTGGGTTTCTCTTCTGTGAGATGGAGGTTCGACTTCCCGGGCATAAAAGGTTGGACTTCTCCAGTACAACAGTAATGTCCGGACGGGACGCAGCATGTGGGATCATTCCCACCTTCAGCAAAGATGAGATGGTAATTGTTTTTGGGCATGGTCGAACCCATGGAAGGGACGATAATTCAATTATTCCAGAGCGTGGAAAATTAATAACAAGTACCATGGTCAAATCCAGAAGTAGGCCTCGGGATTTAAAGTTCGTAAAGCCAAGAGGCACAAGGACAAATCGAACTGTTATTTTTGGTTGCCTCATTCGAAAGGGTGGCATGCTATTTCTGCTTCAATTCGAGAATCGGTGGGTGTAGTTGGTGGGAGACATCTCCGTTACGTCTACCACTATATTTTTGTATATCATGGCTCCCCACATGCAAATGCAAAGCCTCATAGGCTCTATACATAGCACCATGGGAAGGAATCGACATACAGGGGAAGGTACATCCAACCAGGATAGTAATGAGCCTGAGGAAGCTCACCCTTTGGCTTTTGATTGGGTTGTCCAATAGCTGAATGAGACTTCTGGTGTCACGGAGACGTGCATTACAAACATGGATATTTCGCTTCAGCAACAGTATGAAACGCACGAGGAAAGACCAATAGCAGCAAATCCGTTCTGGGTTGGGTGAATTTTGCTGGCTCGTGAGCTCCAGGCTCGGGACCAGATGGTTAGAGAGTTAAGAAGCTTGGTTGAGAAAATCAAGTGGCACCAACTGAGAGGCTAGGTTGAAATTCGCTCGTTGGAGGAAGTCATAGAAGGATTGAGCACTCCACTCCCTTCGAAGAAAAGGAATCGGTCTACCAGGAACACTAATGACACTGTAGCTCAGTAGGTCACGACGCTCAGGTTCTCAGGTCGTCTTAGTCTTGCCCTGTTTTGTTTCTGTTTCGAGCTTCTCCTTCAGCTCCTTTTGGTTTTTGATCTATTTTAGCAGTAAGCTCTGTAAGCTTGTATCCCTACAGTTAATAGGATGTGAAGAACAATTTTGGTTTATTAGTTTTGAAACTATGGATACCCTATTTTCCCAACTTGGGAGGTGTTTTTGTGGCTTAAAGCCTCCTTTTACTATAACCTTTGTACCATTATGTACTTTATAATATAATGTTCCTATGATGCTTACTTACAAAAAAAAATAAAAAATTGCTCCTCTCATATATCTATTCACCCAAGTATTGGATGAGGTTCCTCCAACATCAAATGAACTAAGAAAGGAGCAAGGAAAATCACGAGTCTTCAAGTGACTCAAGTGAACATCATAGGTTTATCCTGTATAGACTATATGTTCCGCTTTATCCTATTAATTTACCCTGTATAGAAACATTTCTAAAATTTGATTATAGTTTACCAAATGTTGTAAGAATTTATCTATTTATTTGTGTTTATTTAATAAATGTGTAAGTCTTATTGGTTGAAAGTGTTTGAAAAGACAATTTTTATCATTGGCATGCCTTAAGAAAAATAAAAATAATATGAAAATACAAGAAGACTTTAAACTTGCTAATGTTAATCGAAATATTTTCTTTTTAGTGGACTGACAAGCATTTCCCTCAATTTGATAAGAATTCACAGGTCTGCAAGCTCAAGAGTTGACAGGTTTGCAAGGTCACAGTGCAACATGTTTATAGTCTTTTCTACATTGAAATCCATTTTCATTTTGATGCATAGGCATTATTTCATTGTTATGGTTTGTGAAATCTCTCCTATATTGAATTATATGTTTATGATCCACATATTAACAAGTCCAGGTCTAGCTATGCATTGGGATGTTTTTGTTGGGTTAAGAGTATCAAGCATTATTCCACCTTTCATCAAATATCATTAGTTTGGATAAGGAGAATTTTCTTTTTCTTAGGCTTTGGCCAATGCATTTGGATCTGCAGAAATTTTTTGTTGTTATTTCACCCCCTTTTTAGGTTTTAGGTTGATTTTTACTTACAGAATAGAAGATGCTTTTTACTTACATAACCGAAGATGGGCCAGAGCATGGTTTTTGGTCGAAATCCGCTCTCGAAGTTCAGTTTTCAGGTTTTAGGCTACCTTTTACTTACAGAATCGAAGATGCTTTTTACTTACAGAATCGAAGATGGGCCAGAGCATGGTGTCGAAAGGAGAGGGTTTCTGGTTGAAATCCGCTCTCGAAGTTCATCATTTGAGATAAATTGAGTATTTGAGATGAAATTGAGGAGATGCTTTAGGTTGTGAAATATAAGTTTTAATTGCGTCATATTCTTGGGGTAGTGGGGGTGTTTGTGTTGTCTTTGATATTGAGGAAATGGAATGAATTGCAGTTAATTTCTGGGCCATTCGTGTCTGCATTCTAATGGTGGTATTGGAGTAACATGTTATGAGGGTTTTGTGGTTTTGCATTGAAATTGCGTGTTGGGATTTCATGTTGGGGAGGTTTTTTTAGGAAGCTTCGGGAATGTGCTATTTTGAGGGCCAGCTTTGTGCATCGGTCCGACAGTGTTGATTTTCGGGTTTTTAGTGGGGTTGTCTACAGGATTTTCTATATTGTGATGGGAAAAAATGCCAAATGTTGCGGGTGGTCTGCCTATCTATTCTTAGAAGTGTTAGACGGCTTTGATTTTTGAATCAGTGCAGAATATCTGCAAGGAATTTGAATGCTGAATGTTGAGAAGAAAATAATTGCTGGGATGTGCAGGCGTTGAACTTCATGGATATTTACCCTCTCCATAGCATCAACCTCTCACCTAGGGACTTAGGTATTGGTCTCATGATTCCACTGGTTCAAATCCCAATCAATTTGACCATTTGAGCCACTATAGAGTTTCCTCCATAGCTCCAAGGGACCAATATGGTATTTATAGGTCATGTAACCATCTCTTTATAATGGTCCAACTATTTTTTGTTGTTGAGGGTTCATTCCTTCTTTTAGGAATTATTTCCCTAAATTTGGGATGCTACACTGCAAGTTAGAGTTGTAGAGTGAATCAAGGGAGTTTACTCCAATGTTTAGGGACTCCAAGGTGCCTCTCCAACTATTCTGAGCTAGTAGTGCACCTCTTGAGGCTTTTAGGATCATTCCACACATGCATGAGTCTATCATTCAGTTGTCCCTTGCATTTAGGTGTCTGAGTACACTTAGGTTAGGTTAGTTATGAGGTTGTTAACTCACCTTTGAGAGATTGCATGGCTAACAAAGGGCATTTGAGCTATGATACCATATAAGATTTTGGAGCACAAGATCTAGCTTCTAAACAATGTAGGATTACAGCTTGCAAGCAATTAATTAAGTGACAAAATAATAGCAATCATCATCTATAACAATAAAGATATGCAAAAGATATTTCACTAACACATTAAACCATTGTACTCCATCAACTGTGCAAGAATGAATCAATCTATCATTCATCATTCTATTTTTAGGGGAGGCCTTTTTCCATGAGGTTTTCCCTTTTTCCTCATTTAATAAGAGAATCTTTTATGTACATGGGTACCTAACATGACTGCAAATTAGCGGGACCCATTTCTTTTTTGCATTTATTTGCACCTTTTTTGGCTTATGGGGGGGTGTTAGAGCATATTTAATCTCCCATTGCATTAATTTCTCACCCAGGGACTTAAGTATTGGTCTCATGATTCCACTAGTCCAAATCCTAGCCGATTTGACCACCCAAGACACCATACAACTTCCTCCCTAGATCCAAGGGAGTAATATGCTATTTATAGGTCATGTAATCATCTATTTCTAGCAGTCCAAATATTTTTGGCAGTTGAGGGTGCATTCCTTCTTTTAGTGATTCTTGCCCTAAATTTAGTGTGCTACACTGCAAGTTAGAGTTGTGGAGTGAATCAAGGGAGTTTACTCCATTATACATGGACTCTAAAGTCCTCTCCAGCTATTTTGAACTAGTAGTGCACCTCTCAAGCCTTTTAGGATCATTCCAAACATGCATGAGTCTATCATCCAGTTGTCCCTTGCATCTAGGTGTCTAATTCCACTTAGGTTAGTTATGATGTTGTTAATCCACCTCTCAGGTATTGCATAGCTAACAAAGGGCATTTTGAGTTCTACTTAAGGCTAGCTAGGTTGTCATGTTCTAGAGAACAATTTGAATTTATTTTATGTGAAATATTGATTCATTCTTGTATAGTTGATGGAATACAGTGGTTTAATGTGTTATTGAAAGATCTTTTGCATCTCTTCATTGTTTAGGATGATGACTGTTATGATTTTATCACTTAATTATTTGCTTGCAAATTGTAACTATATTGTTTAGAATATAGATTGTGTGCTCAAAAATCTTATCAATATGTAATCAATAACTAACAAATGGTTACAATACATTACACAACCTCCATGCTATCAACAGGAGGGTTTATCAAGACAAGGATTCCAAAGAACTTTCAACAGCATAATAGTGAGATTAAAACTAACACTCTATTTTTCTCTGACCCTAGCACTCAATAAAAAGGCATAACAAAACCATGAATCATTTATGGTTTTCTATTTCTACATGATGGAAACCACCAACAATTAATTGGACAACTATTTTTGCTTAGCATTCATTGCTTGCTATTGATCAACATTTATTGCTTTCCACTACTCAACATTTGTTCCTTGCTACTACTTAGTGATTATTACATGCTTTTCTAGAGTAATGTAAGGTGTATAACACATGTCCCAACATTCTCCCACTTGTCATATACCTTGCAAGAGTATAAGGGAGAGAATGCATCAAATTGTGAGCTAACTACTAGGGGCCATAAGGCCCATAGACTCACAAAAACATTTGAATTTACCTAGTGTCACATGATTTCAATGCATCTACCACATTATGCAAAGTGTCAAATTTCTCTAGTATCACCTTTCCATCCTTTACCATTTCCCTAATGAAATGGTTCTAGATATCAATATGCTTTGTCTTGGCATGAAAGGTGTTAAGTTTAAACCAAATAGCCAAGCAAGATCACTGAAAGAAGCATAATCACAAGATGACACACAATATATCCTGGGAAACCCTCATGGGGTAGAAAACCCAGTAAAGCTTTCCTCAATAAGATGATCAACCAAAATACAAAGATGTGCTCCTTCTCCTTGACTCCTTAGCAGATCTCCTCAACTAGTGCGCACTCTTCCACAAGTGAGTGAATGATCTAATGAGGAGATCACCTCCTCTATTTATACTTGACTTTCAACTCACTAAAAGACTGTTGGGGCCGACCTCACCTGGAGAAGTCTAATAACCCCTAAAATATAACTGCAGGGCCGACCCACACATGGTGGGTCTAATAACCCTAGTTAATATCAACTCCTGGAGGAATAAACATCTCCAGATACATAGTAGGGTTACCTCGGAGGAATGAAACATCTCCGGAATAATTAATGTACAAATATAATATTCTTAGAAGTTACAATATTCAACACTCCCCCTTAACGAGAAGGATATTATAACAACATCTGTAGGAACAAGGAGTCATTTACTACATCATCTATATATCATCGGAAGCTTTCTTCAATTCATCATCATCAATAACTTGACTAGTTATTGGAACATCAACATCATCATCAGCATCGTCGTATGATCATTAGTATCGTCATCACACGATCATCATCATCATCGTCACATGATCATCAACATCGTTATCACACGATCATCATCATCATCGTCACACGATCATCAGCATCGTCATCACACGATCAGCAGCATCGTCATCACACGATCAACAGCATCGTCATCACACGATCAGCAGCATCGTCATCACACGATCAGCAGCATCGTCATCACACGATCAGCAGCATCGTCATCACACGATCAGCAGCATCGTCATCACACGATCAGCAGCATCGTCATCACACGATCAGCAGCATCGTCATCACACGATCAACAGTATCGTCATCACACGATCAGCAGCATCGTCATCACACGATCAGTAGCATCGTCATCACACGATCATATTTACAGGATGATCAATCCTGCTCCCTTTAGGACATGAGTCCATGGATGATGCAATCCAAATCAAGTTCCAGGATGATCAATCCTTATCACAGCTACAGAGCCAGCCCTTTTTCATGCTGGATGTATCACAGCTACAGAGCCAGCCCTTTTTCATGCTGGATGTATCACAACTACAGAGCCAACCCTTTTTCATGCTGGATGTATCACATCTACAGAGCCAGCCCTTTTTCATGCTGGATGTATCACATCTACAGAGCCAGCCCTTTTTCATGCTGGATGTATCACATCTACAGAGCCAGCCCTTTTTCATGCTGGATGTATCACATCTACAGAGCCAGCCCTTTTTCATGCTGGATGTATCACAACTACAGAGCCAGCCCTTTTTCATGCTGGATGTATCACATCTACAGAGCCAGCCCTTTTTCATGCTGGATGTATCACATCTACAGAGCCAGCCCTTTTTCATGCTGGATGTATCACATCTACAGAGCCAGCCCTTTTTCATGCTGGATGTATCACATCTACAGAGCCAGCCCTTTTTCATGCTGGATGTATCACATCTACAGAGCCAGCCCTTTTTCATGCTGGATGTAACCTAGAGTAATTCTAGGATTTGTCACGTACATTTTGAACCGAGGTCCAGGGACGATTCAGTCCTGTCATTCAGTTATCGGAGACCTCACGTCTACGGCTCTCTTTAGGACTGAAAATCCAGGGATGATCCAATCCCCTCAACTGTCCACTAAGGACTTCATTCTCGGAGACCTCACGTCTACGGCTCACTTTAGGACTGAAAGTCCAGGGATGATCCAATCCCCTCAACTGTCCACTAAGGACTTCATTCTCGGAGACCTCACGTCTACGGCTCACTTTAGGACTGAAAGTCCAGGGATGATCCAATCCCCTCAACTGTCCACTAAGGACTTCATTCTCGGAGACCTCACGTCTACGGCTCACTTTAGGACTGAAAGTCCAGGGATGATCCAATCCCCTCAACTGTCCACTAAGGACTTCATTCTCGGAGACCTCACGTCTACGGCTCACTTTAGGACTGAAAGTCCAGGGATGATCCAATCCCCTCAACTGTCCACTAAGGACTTCATTCTCGGAGACCTCACGTCTACGGCTCACTTTAGGACTGAAAGTCCAGGGATGATCCAATCCCCTCAACTGTTCACCAAAGCAGAACATGTATCCTCATCATCAAAACATGTATAACTACAACATGCATCATCATCATCAAAACATGTATAAACACAACATGTACCATCATCATCACAACATGTATAACATGTATCAACATCATCAAAACATGTATAACCACAACATGTATCAACATCATCAAAACATGTATAAACACAACATGTATCAACATCATCAAAACATGTATAAACACAACATGTATCATCATCATCACAACATGTATAACCACAACATGTATCAACATCATCAAAACATGTATCATCATCATCACAACATGTATAACCACAACATGTATCAACATCATCAAAACATGTATAAACACAACATGTATCAACATCATCAAAACATGTATACATCTGTCATCTATCA
Source organism: Larix kaempferi (assembly GCA_027924585.1). Taxonomy (NCBI): domain Eukaryota; kingdom Viridiplantae; phylum Streptophyta; class Pinopsida; order Pinales; family Pinaceae; genus Larix; species Larix kaempferi. The sequence goes on from BSBM01000207.1 coordinate 10,072,435, forward strand.
TCAAAAGCATGTATACATCTATCATCAAAACAAATAATATAAGAGTCCTAAATCTAAATAATTTTAAGTAAATAAGAACAAAAAAATAGGTAGCCTCATCATTGATGAGATAGGCTGGTTTGTCAGATACTGAGCTACTCCCCCTTTCGAGGAGGGTTCTTCTGAACTACACCAAGCTTGTCTCGGAAGTGTTCAAACTTTACTCGAGACAGAGGCTTAGTCAGGATATCAGCAGTTTGATCCTCAGTGCTTATGTACTCCAGCTTGATAGCTCCTTTCTGTACCATATCTCGTATATAGAAGTATCGGATCTCTATGTGTTTTGACTTATCATGAAATACAGGATTTTCAGTCATCTTGATACAGCTTTGATTGTCACACATAATCACAGTGGGATCCATTTCTAAGTCAAACACTCCAGATAAAAGTTTCCGAAGCCATACTGCTTCACAGCTAGCAGAGCAGGCAGCTATATATTCTGCTTCAGCAGTACTGAGAGCCACACTGGATTGTTTCTTGCTGAACCAGGAAATCATGGCAGATCCAAGACCATAACATCCACCAGAGGTACTTTTTCTGTCTGAGACACTTCCTGCCCAATCAGAATCTGAGTAACCATGTAATCTGAGTTCATGATTTCCAACATAAAATAGGCCAAAATCTAATGTACCTTTTAGGTACCTCATTACATGCTTTGCAGCTATTAAGTGAACCTTTCTAGGTTCTACTAGATACTGACTTAGGGTATTTACAGCAAAGCATATATCAGGCCTAGTATTAGTTAAGTACATCAATGATCCAATGATTTGTCTATATAAAGTTATGTCCACTAGTTCTGATGAATCATTAACTAATAACTTTAAGTTGGAGTCCATGGGAGTGGCCATGGCTTTACACTCCAACATATCAAATCTTTTGAGAATCTCCACAGTGTACTTACCTTGATTTAGAAAGATCCCTTTTGGTTCTTGCCATACTTCTAAGCCTAAGAAGTAGTGCATCAATCCGAGATCTTTCATCTCGAATTCTGAAGAAAGCTTCTTCTTGCTTTCAATAATCTGTTTCTCATCTCCAGTTAGAAAAAGATCATCTACATATAACAGCAATATCACTGGTTCATCATCCATCACTTTGAGATAAAGATTTGGGTCAGCTTTACTTTTGGTAAAGCCCATGCTAGTTAAGAAATTGTCAATCCTTCCGTACCAAGCCCTTGGAGCTTGTTTCAACCCATATAATGCCTTCTTCAATTTGCAAACATGAGTTCTTCCATCATTAACCTCAAACCCTTGAGGTTGCTCTATGTATACTTCTTCTTCAATTACACCATTCAGAAAAGCTGTCTTAACATCCATTTGGTGTAATTTCCACTTCATCATGGATGCAAGTGCCATGATAGTTCTAATTGAAGTATACCTGGCAACAGGTGCAAATGTTTCTTCATAGTCAATTCCCTCCTTCTGAGAGAATCCTCTGGCTACAAATCTTGCTTTGTATTTTTCGATGCTTCCATCTGCGGCATGTTTTATTTTGAAAATCCATTTGGAAGAAACCACACTTTTATCTTTCGGTTTGGGAACAATATCCCAAACATCATTTTTCATTATTGACTGGTATTCTTCAGTCATTGCTTCTACCCATTCTTTCTTTTGAGCTGCTTCTTCATAGCTAGTAGGTAGTTGATCCACAAGATCACACATTAAGGCCATGTAGTTGGATACCAATTTTGGCTTCTTCCTTTCTCTAGTGGAGCCTTCAGGAGCACCATATCTTTCAGCTCCTTGAATAATGTCTCTAGCCCATGCTGGTATTCTCTTCCTGGATAATTCTGCAACAGGGGGTTCTTGTGGTTCCATCATGTCATGATCTTCTGGTGTAACTTCTTCAGGGATGTGAACAGTCTCTGAAATCCTGGGTGATGAATCTTCTTCATAAACTTCTTCGAGTTGACACTTTCTGGATTTCTTGAGAGCTGCTTCCTCATCAAAGGTTACATCTCTACTTATTTCTATATGATGGAAACCTGGTATGTAGATTCTAAATGCTTTGGAAGTTTCACAATAACCAACAAATATTCCCTTCTTACCTGAGGGATCCAACTTGGTTCTCTTTTCTTTTGGAATGTGGATGTACACAGGACACCCAAATATTTTAAGATGACTTACCTCAGGCTTCTTACCTGTAAACACTTCTTCTGGAGTTTTGAATTCAAGGGCACTGTGAGATAATCTGTTTTGCACATGAACTGCAGTTTTGGCTGCTTCAGCCCATAAGTACATGGGAAGATCTTGGTCATGGATCATGGTCTTCACAGCTTCCATGATTGTTCTATTTTTCCTTTCAGCCACCCCATTTTGTTGGGGATTATAAGGAGTAGTTAGTTCCCTTCTAATCCCAACTTCTTTGCAAAAGTCCTCAAAATCCTTTGAGGTGAATTCTCCGCCATTATCTGTTCTGAGAGTTTTGATTTTCTTGTCTGATAGATTTTCTATTAGAGCCTTGAACTCTTTGAATTTTCCAAAGACTTCATTCTTACCTTTCAGGAAGTATATCCAAGTTTTCCTTGAAAAGTCATCAATGAATGAAAGATAGTATTCAAACCCACTTAAGGAAGTGGTGGGCATAGGTCCACATACATCTGAGTGTATGAGCTCTAAAATGTTCTTAGTCTTTGTTTCACTCTTTGGAAAGGGGTTCTTGATATTTTTCCCTTTCTTACATCCTTTACATGAGCCATCATGATCAGTTTTCAAAACTGGTAAACCTATGACTACCTTGCTTACATAGGGTAAGGCTTTATAATTGATGTGAGCTAATCTTCTATGCCATAGCTCACTGGGGCTAGAGATCTCATGTGCAAGGGCAGCTTCTGGATGGCCTTTGAGTTTATAGAGACCTCCTTCTTCTTCACCAATAACAACTGCATCTTTAATTGTCTTTCCTTTGGACCACATGAGTACTTGTCCATCTATGAAGGCTACTCTAAAACCTTTCTTATCTAGTGCTGAAATAGAGAGAAGGTTCTTCTTTAAACCTGGTACATATAAGATGTCTTTCATCTTCAAGGGTGTTCCAGAATCTAGTTTGTAGCTAGCTTCACCAATTCCTTTGATGGGATATTGGTAATCATCTCCTAGAGATACCTTTTGTGAGGAAGACTTTTCTTCAAGATTTGAGAAGGTCTTCCTTTGACCTGTCATGTGCTTGGAGGCACCACTGTCAATTAGCCATGTATCTTCTCCAGGAGATACAGATCCAGAGAGTGCAGAGAATAGAACATATTCTTCTGGATCTTCTTTCTTCACCTTGTTTCTTTTCCTTTTAGGCTTTACCTCTACCTCTTCTTCTTCTTCATCTTCTTCCCCTTCTTCTTCTTCACTATCATTTTCTGCCATATGAGCATGGTGTCTTTTGTGGGCAAACTTCTTCTTTTGAGAGGGACAAAATCTGGAGATGTGTCCTGGCTTATCACAGGTATAGCATTTGATTGTGGAATAATCTCTTACTGGAAATGGTCCTTTTCTCCTTTTAGAGAAGTGTTGAGATCCTTTGTGGTCAACCTTCTTGAGATGGCCTGTTCTTCTTCTTTTGGTATGGGTGGCCAAAGCTTGGTCATCTTCTTTGAGAAGAGCTTCTCTGTTGGCAACTCTAGCTTCTTCTTGAACACAATCCTCCCATACTATATCAAATTTCATGCTTTCTTTCCTAGCACACATGGTTTGAATGAAGGATTCCCAAGATCTAGTGAGGCCATTAAGAGCAGTCATCACTAGTTCATCCTCATCAAGAGTATCACCAATTGCATCTAGTTGTTCCTTGATTTGATGGACTCTTGAGAAGTAGTCTTGAATGGATTCTCCTTTGTGCATCTTGGTATTCTTCAACTGAGTCCTTAGATTCATCTTCCTATTGATGTTCTTTCCTTCATACATTCTTCCTAGGGCATCATACATTTCCTTTGGAGTCTTCTTGGAAGACACTTGTGGAATCAAGTGGTCTTTAATGGAATCAGCTATGATTCTCTTTGCCCTAATCAGATCCTTCCTGTGTTTCTCTTTGGCTTCATCTTCTTCTGGTTCTGCAACTTCCTCCTTGACATAATGAGCAAGATCATTCTCCTCGAGAATTAAACCAATTCTGTATTTCCATGCTCGGAAATTCTCTATGCCTTCTAGCTTGTCTTCAAGCTTAGTATTTGGAGCCATCTTCTCTTGGGGGAGTCCAAGAGACAGAGTAGACTTACCTGGAAAGTTACCTTTTACTTTTCCGGAATCTGGAGCAGAATTTTATCGCACTTTTGGTAGAATTAGGGTTTGAAATTCCCGGAGTTCTACCCAACCAAAAAGTTCGATCTATAGCTCAAAAGAATGCTCTTGAGAAGAGCTACCCAGCCATGTAATCAGAAATCAAAAATTACAACTTTTTTCTGAAACCAAAATCTGACGTATCGCACTTTTGGTAGAATTAGGGTTTGAAATTCCCGGAGTTCTACCCAACCAAAAGGTTCGATCTAGGGCTTAAAAGAAAGCTCTTGAGGAGGGCTTTCCAGCCATGCAACCAAAAATCAATAATACCAACCTTGGGCTGAAAACCCTAACTTTACCAAAAGGGGAGAGAGAGATAATCTTACCTTGTGAAAGATGTCCTATTCAGTCTAGCTCTGATTCCATGTTAAGTTTAAACCAAATAGCCAAGCAAGATCACTGAAAGAAGCATAATCACAAGATGACACACAATATATCCTGGGAAACCCTCATGGGGTAGAAAACCCAGTAAAGCTTTCCTCAATAAGATGATCAACCAAAATACAAAGATGTGCTCCTTCTCCTTGACTCCTTAGCAGATCTCCTCAACTAGTGCGCACTCTTCCACAAGTGAGTGAATGATCTAATGAGGAGATCACCTCCTCTATTTATACTTGACTTTCAACTCACTAAAAGACTGTTGGGGCCGACCTCACCTGGAGAAGTCTAATAACCCCTAAAATATAACTGCAGGGCCGACCCACACATGGTGGGTCTAATAACCCTAGTTAATATCAACTCCTGGAGGAATAAACATCTCCAGATACATAGTAGGGTTACCTCGGAGGAATGAAACATCTCCGGAATAATTAATGTACAAATATAATATTCTTAGAAGTTACAATATTCAACAAAAGGTTAGGTTTTTGGCCAAATATTATTTCTATCACACTGAACTATAATAGCTCTCTAACTTAGATGTACATTTGAACACGGTTTCATAATCCAAATGGATTCCTTACAGGTATAAGTAGCTACCATATGCTTTGCCTCTACAATGGAAAAAGTCACACCATAACCTACTGCTTGCTCATCCAACTCACTGCTCCACCAAATAGTAGAAACACATATATGTTAATAGGTCTCCTTCTATTTACATTACCTACCTAATCAAAATCCATATAACCCTATATATCCTCTGACTGTACCCTAAAACACTACTATGATAAAAAATGGAATATTCAGAAGCACCTCGTAAATACCTTAAGACCCTCTTCACTATAGCCCAATGTTCACATCCAAGATTAGCCATGAATCGACACAAGGATCCTTCGTGGACAATGCCTAATCTAGTATAGACCATAGCATACATTAAACTGGCAATTGCACTAGCATAAGGAATTGAGTCCATGTCCTCCATATCTACAGGTGTTGCAGGATAATGCTTAATCAATTAAAGCTTAGTTCCCACATAAATTAGAACACTCAATGGCCTGAAATCTATCATGTGAAAACACTCCCCCGTATAGTTCACATACTTTGGCTAAACCAAAGCTTTATGTTCTCTCTATATCTCTTGATCCCCATTCCTAAGATTTATTTTTCATCCTTTAAGTCCTTCATGCCATATTGTACTGAAAGATGAGACTTTAAATCACAAATACAATCCTTTCTATTACCAAAAAGTAACATATCATCTACATACAGAATGATAACAAGAAATGACCACCATCTTGTTTGTAATGCACACAATGATTTGATTTGGATCTCAAAAATCTCAATCCCAACACAAAGGGATCAAACTTTTGGTGCCACATTCTGAGTGACTATTTGAGACTATATAAATATTTTTTTCATTTTCAAACCATTGATTATTTACCTTTTTTAATGTAATGTTCTAGGTGTGTCATATAGATTTTCTTCTTCAAGTCACCATGTTGGAATGTTGTTTTCACATTCAACTATTCTATCTCTAAATCAAAAGTTTTTTTTTCCAGGAAAAAAACGTAATTTCATTTCATGAGTGGTGAACAAAATTACATTATGTATATATGCACATCCAGTGTTCATTTCTGTGATAACCATTTCATCCCATGTATATCTTATCTTGTATTTATTTATGCTTTTTAACAAGCCCATTTTCAAAATTACATTTTTGTTATACAAATTAAATTAACAAGATATTATATTACATTAAATTAAATCGCATAATATTTAAATGAATGTTAAATATAATAAATAATTAAAAAACACACAGGTTCGAAGAATGAGTACACGGTTAAAAACTATTTGTAAAGCTACTAATTAAGAATCATGAATCGAAATCCCTATAAAATTATGCTATTGTGATTTAAAATATTTTATATAAATAATAATAAAAAGTTATAAATGATTTATAAGAAATCAAAATGATTAATAATATTAATATTAATGTAGGATACTAGTATTTATAAATTGACAAACTTTTTTATATATTAAAATTTAGGAGTATTTTACATATTTTATGTGTGTTTGTCTGTATTTGTGTTTTTTTTTTTTCTTTTGATAATTTTCAACAAATCTTAGAGTTATATATATTAATATTGGAAATTGCATAATTTGAGTGTTAAGAAGGTATTTGAGAATGTTGAATCCATTAATGCGTTCAAAATTACAATTTTTATGCTTCCAAATTTGGATTTAAATTTTTTAACCAAATTTCGACCAAAAAATCTAAAACATATATAGAATAAATAAACTACTCCCTAAAATTTATAAATTTATAAATATATATTTTAAAATTTATAAATTTATAAATATATATATTTAATATAATTAGATTCAATATAAAATATCTTATTGATATTGATTTCTTGTTTCTGGCTTAGTTTACCATCTAACTTTGGACTTGAATTCAAACTTCGATAATGTGTCCTTCTAGTCTCAGTGGTCTACACCATTTAATGAGGAGTTAGGGAAGAATATGAAAGGAAATAGGAGCTCTGTTTTGTTCTTGCATGATTTCAAGACTCTTGAAACTATCACTACCGATTTGAGAGACATAATTTAAGTGATTAGAAATGGAAATCATAGTAGTACTATGTAAGATCTTGGGCAATTTCACAAGGTATTCAATCGTTGAAAAAAAAGTCTTTAGCCTTCAAAGAAGATTTGGAAAGTATTGACTAGCTGGTAAGAAATTTGTTTGATGAGATTGGTCAAGGCAGAATCACTTGCTACTATGTAAGTAATTTTGGTATATTTGCAGTTGTTAGTGACACCAAAGATTGCTATGAATCTCTGACACTGCATTAGAATTTCTTTATATTTTTGTATTTCAGTGTATTTTCGTTCATCTATATGTGTTGTCATGTAAGCAAATGATCAATGAACAATGAAATTTCAGTGCTTTGTTGCAATGATTTTCAAATAATAAGATCATATTCTTTATGCTTCATGCAGCCTAGATTATGTTTCTCATTATGCTATTTCCATTATAGCTAATGGCGTTCAACAATGGAAATATAATATTTTGTCTTGATATACATATAGATATATATTTTCACTCTGTACCAAACACTTTGCAGCAATGCCAACACACACACACACACACACACACACACACACACACACATATATATATATATATATATATATATATTTCACTATGTACCAAACAGTTTGGACTCAACTTTTTATGAACAAAAGTTTTAAATAAGAAGAAAACTGTCTTTCCTTAAAATTATATAACTGTTTTACTTTGTAATGTGAGTGTTTGGTTATTGGAGGGCTTCTTAGTGTCAACTATTTTCTAGATTATTGTCCAAAACTTTGGTCAACAAATTTACTTACCTGGAAATAAAAGCTCTTTGCTTTATAATGTGAATGTTTATGTTATTACATGGAACATGGCTTAATGTGCATGCCTTTGTTATCACATTGCAGGGCACCTTTGTGCCAAATGTTTTGTAGTTTTTAATCAAAAGGTTTAGCAATTTAAAAAATCATATCATTTCCATGCAACCATAACATATTTAAGAACTGCTTTAGAAAGTGAAATAAATTCTTTAGAAAGTGAATGTTTATGTTAGCACAGGGCCTATTAATGGTAATTTATAGTTTTGTATTTTAGTTTGTTAAGTAGTTTAAAACTTTGAAACATACTCTTTGTCTACACAATCTCTATCGTTGGAAACATCGAGTGAGGCTCTTTCATAGAGGCAATCACTTCAGAGACTCAAATGCATGACCTCTTATTTTCAATTGAAAGCTTTCAAAAACCTCCATAGATTATGGTCACAAAATCATAACCATAATTTAACTTCTTTGTTCTCAAGTATTCTTGCCACTCCTAAGGAATGTTAAAAAAAATGTATAAATATTAGAAGCACAATCTTAACAAAGTTGGATGGAATGTTATTGTTTTGAAAGATTAAGAAGTAGAATTTGATTAATGAGTTTATTAAAGTTGGGGAAAAAGTAGTTTAAGAACCAATAGTAAAGAAGATGGGAGGAATCAATATTATATAGACAAGTATGGCATATGTTCATAACATGTTAAATGTGAAGAAACAATGTGGCTTAGATGTAATGTTATTATTTTTTGAATTGCCCCTTCTAAACTGAAATGACGCAACTTGTTAAGCAATACAGTTATATTTTGGATTTTTTTGAAGAAGGTTGTTGATCATATTCTTCTAATATTTATAGTTCATTATTTGACATATATAGATGGGCTTTGAGTATATCTCAATAATTTTGATTCATAATATTTCCATATATGTTATATGTTAGTTAAGTGTAATTTTATCAAAATTTAAACTTAAATAGGTCGCTACTTCAATCTAATCGATATGTTGTTTGCTTTGCGCTAGTGAGACATTTATGAGTCATCATTTAGTTCTAACCTTTTAACTTTAGTCTACTATATGTTATTTTTGTAAAAAAAAAACATGCATTGAACTTCTTTTTCTTTTTGTATTTTGAATTTTTGAAATAAATAAAAAGTAAATTAATAATATATTTTATTTCTAGGTTAAATAAAATAATTAGTTTAGATATAACTAAGGCAGGGAGTAAGCTGCACGCAGCTCTTGTTATTTTATTCATAATATTTTTTATTATCTATATTATATTTTTAGTTTATTTATATTTAATTTTGTCACTTTTTATTATTTTAAGTTTTATGGCATTTTTATTTGAATTTTATTTCATATTTATGTTCAATATATAATGTAATTCATCCTTAACTTATAATATAAATATTTTTACCTAATGAATAATTGTTTTTAGATAGATGGTATTTTTTTTTTAAAGATTTGGAATTATATTATATTATATTAGAGACAAGAACGGTACAAAAAATTGATAATGTTGTCTATAGTAAAGTTAGACTAGATGACAAAGACGTGGACAAGTTTAAACTGAGGTTCCCTCATAGGCTGGGGGTTATGACAAAAAAAAATGGGTGTAAAAGATAGCAGCCTAATGGTAGCCTACTAAACATAGAAGCCAAACTGGAAATATCAATTTCTAATCTTCATTAGAGATGACAACATAGGAAGGGTTAGTACTTGTGTTTTCCTTCTTGGTTGTGCACATGATAGCCTTGGGGAAACGATGAAAGACCAACTGCGTGGTATAGGGATGAGCATGAGATGGCCTACTAAAATTTTTCCTCGTGATCTCCCATGCTAAGGCATCTCATTTTTTGTTGATATGTTCATCCGCTATCACCTGGTTGTGGGATAAATGGCGCATTCAATCCTCTAGATGATCTATCCTCTCTTGAACCAATGTGTTAGCATCATCCTCCTATAATTTTCCGCGGATACAATAATCCAAATCCATGTTGAATAGGGATTTTACGTTCTAGAATAGCCTCAGGGTCCGGGTCTGTTGGCTTGGTTTTGCAACCAAGCTTGAGTGCTATGGGCACCTATCAACAAGTGATAGCAGTTTCAAAGATTGAAAGCAAAAAACAATTAAAAATTTAAATCTAAACTAAACTAGCATGTGCATATAACAAATAAAATTTTCTAAAAATGATTCAAGAACAAGAAATAAAAAGAATGAGTATTTTGTATTAAGATTCCTCAAATGGTGAGGATTTGTGTTGAGCAACTTCCAAGGTGAGTAGCTCCAAGCTCCAAAGGTCTCTTCTCCAAGACAGCTACAATGGTCAAAAAATAATGAGAGATTTTGATAGCATGAGGATAGGATGATGGATGGATGGAAAGTGAGGAGCCCCTACCACCTTTTTATAGTTTTTGGTGGTGGGGAATACCATTATGGTTTTGAGGAAACCAATGGTATTGACCAACATGGTTTAGGTACCTTTTCCCTCCTTTTTTTTTTTGAATATTTTGAATATTTTTATTCCCTTTTTAATATTTTTGGGAATTATGGACCCTTTTTGAGGGGAAAAAGGGGTGTATTATGGTCTTTTGGTGACCTTTTGATGGCTTTAGAGGCTCAAATGGTGGAAAAGTGGACAAATGGGTCGTGTGAATAAGGAAATGAGCTAGTGAGCACTTTTTGGGTGTTAACAGGGTCTGCCTCATCTTTTGGTGCGAGTGGAGCTAGAGTCATCCACCATGCTCCCAAGTTCTTCCTTTAGTTCGTGGGCATTGGCGTCAAGATGATTTATTTCTCTATGAACCCATTTTCAGTGTGGCTCCGAGCCTACTAGCTGATATTGGTTTCAAAAAACCCCCAATCGTTAACCATTTCCTTCAAGTAACATGCCATGTGAGATTGTCGAGGGTCATGCTCTATTTTGCGTTTGGTAGTCTTCATGTATACCGACTCTCAGCAAGCGGAGAAGATTGAGATGAGTTCCCCGATTGTGAAGTAGATGAGAGTGATTCCACCAAGTAATTTGAGAGCCAGATCACAAATGACAGAGCCTTCTAATACCAAAATATTGGAAGTGAGTAACCTGCCCCCAGTGACGATTATAGAAAAGAAAGATTGCCTCCTCACAACCTAGTTTCCCATCATAACTAGGACTATCTCTAATTTCCATGGATGTCTACATGGAATAATGATTCGAAGCCTGTAACATGAACCAATTGAGAAGCAGAAGAACATACATCACATGGAGGAGATTCATTGTAATGAAGGTGGTAATGAAAAGGCCAATGGAGTGATAGCTAACACTTTCCCTAATTCTGGGTTTCCCATGTTAATTTTTCAGAATTTACTTCAATCTGATCTAGGATCTAAACTGAGAGAACAACATGTACAACATATCTACAGCATATCAATCAGGGACACAATAATTCAAGCACACAAGAGACACAGAGTTTACTTGGGGAAAACCATAAAGGTGAAAAACCCCAATAACTTCCTCAGAGATAGATAGAGCAATGATACAACCCAAGCATAAGAGATAGACATCTCCTAGTAGCAGCTTCTCCTCCTCCACAAGTGCCCCACTCTCCCGAGAGTGAGAGAGAGAATAGAATGATGAAATAGAGTGCCTCCCGCACTCTATTTATGCTTGACTTAACTTGCCTAATAACCTTTACTAGGTCGGCCTTAACTTAACCACATAACCTAATGCTGATTGGGACGACACCCAATAGGGTGGTCTAATAACCCTTTGACCCACATGGCCGACCCCCAATATAGTGGTCTAATAACCCTTCGACCCACATGACTTATACAGGGACGACCCCAACAAGGTGGTCTAATAACCCATCAAGTATAAGTTACGACACTTACAATATAAATGACGAAACTTCCGTATAGAGGAATAATAACATCTCTATAGGAATACAAACACTTCTATATAGAGGAATAATACCATCTCTATAGGAGTACAATATACATATATGAAATACATTCTGAAGTTACATATACATCAACACTCCCTCTTAACTAGGAAGGTATTTCTCGACACGGGTCTTCTAGCACAAGTCATCTTCTCTGGATCATCGTCACTAGATAATCGTCATCGAGTCATCGTCATCGTCACTGCTGCTGCTATCTCAATCAATCTTTGAATCTACTCGTCATAGGAAGTTGTACAGAGCCAGTCCTTTTTCATATTGGATGTAGGCCCACCACCTGCAGGTCTTCATCATCAATGGCCATACTGTGGATCCCAAGACTGATTACGTGGGTCAACAAAACCTAGCATAGACTATAGGTTATTTTACATGTTGACCTTCACAAAACCTACTTAGAGCATCCCAGGATGTTACGAGCACACAACTCTACCTGTCTGGATCACGATAGAGCATCCCAAGATGTTACGAGCACACCGCTCTACCTGTCCGAATTTTAAAGGATCTTTTCTAAGTGAACTTTCGCAAAACCTACTCAGAGCATCCTAGCACAGACTATAGGATCTCGATAGAGAAACCCAGGATGTTACGAGCACACTGCTCTACCTATCCGGTTTTTAAAGGATCTTTTCTATGCTACCTGTAGCAAAACCTCGAAATAGCATCCTAGCACAAACTATAGGATCTCCCAGGATCTTTTCTATGCTACCTGCACAACCTATCCATGGCCACAGAGTATAAAACCGATACTCACCATACATCATCCTGATGTACATAATCACATGATCAACCTGATCATCATCATAACATCAACCTGATGCATATCATCTGGAGCGACATCCTGAAGCTCGTCATCTGTGATCATCCCAATCATCATAACATCAACATGATGCATATCATCTGGAGCAACATCCTGAAGCTCGTCATCTGTGATCACCCTGATCAAACAATATATCCGTCTGATGCATACACAGTATCTACCTGATACATATCATACATGATCCACCTGATCATACAATGCATCCATTTGATATACATAAGTACATGATCACACCGATCATATAAGTATCCACCTGATACATACATAAGTACACGATCACACTGATCATACAAGTATCCACCTGATACATATACAAATACATGATCTACCTGATCATATCCAGCATCAACATGATGCGTACATGCATACATATAAATGATCCAACTGATCATATAGAGTAGAAGCTAGAACATCATCCTAATGCTCATCATCCAACGCTTACATCCATAGCCATGTGAAGGGTCCTCCTTCCACCATGCTTGGAATGGCTTCAGCAAATGTGTCCATCATTTCTTCCTCGAAGTGTCATCGATTTGAAGAACGCCAAGCCTCTCTCTGAAGTACTCAAACTTCACTCTGGCTAGTGGTTTTGTCATCACATCTGCAATCTGCTCATCCGTCGCAATGTACAGGAGCTTCACTGCTCCTCTCTGCACCATATCCCTGATATAGTGATATTTGATCTCAATGTGTTTCAACCTATTGTGGAGCACTGGGTTCTTAGATAGCTTCACACAACTCTGGTTGTCACAAAAGATACTAGTAGCCTCTAGCGGGAGATCAAATAACTTAGACAGTAGCTTCCGGATCCATACTACCTCACAACTAGTTGAACATGCTGCAACATACTCAACCTCGACTATACTCAATGCTATGCAAGACTAATTCCTGCTAAACTAAGAGATCACACCTGATCCCATACTGAAGCAACACCCAGATGTGCTCTTCCTATTTGCAGCACTGCCTGCCCAATCCGAATCAACATTACCCTGCAAGTTAAACTTTTGATTCGCATCATACTTGAGCCCATAAACAACTGTACCCTTCAGGTACCTCAGAATATGCTTTACAACAACCAGGTGAACACTCCTCGGATCCGTCAGGAACTGGCTCAATGTGTTCACTGCAAAGCAAATATCTGGTCTCGTGTTCGTTAGGTACATCAAGGACCCAATCATCTGACGATACATAATGATATCAACCGGCTCAAATGAAGCATCACACAGAAGCTTTAGGGTTGATGCCATAGGTGTGGCCATGGCCTTGCAGTCCATCATCCCGAACCTCTTCAGGATCTCTACTGCATACTTCCCTTGTCCAAGGAAGATTCCATTTGCACTCTACCACACCTCCATACCTAGAAAATAGTGCATCATCCACAAGTTCTTCATTTTGAACTCGGCAGCAAGCTTCCACTGCGTGTCGACAATAAATCTATCTTCACTTTTAATAAATAGGTCATCCATATACAAAAGTAGTATCACTGGATTTCCTTCCTCAACCTTGTAGTAAAGGTTGGAATCCGCTTTACTCTTGGTAAAACCCAAACTGGATAGAAAGCTGTCTATCCTAAGTTCTGCACATATATGACTCCCTGTCATGTGTCTCAGAACCAAGTGATTGCTCCACATACACTTCTTCTTCAACCACACCATTCAAGAAAGCTGTCTTGAAATCCATCTGGTGTATCTTCCCTTTCATCACTGCAGCCAGAGCAAGCACTGATCTAATGGAAGTGTATCTAGCTATAGGAGAAAAAGTCTCTATGCTACCACCTGCAGCATGCTTGATCTTGTAGATCCTCTTGGAAGTCACTACATACTCCCCTTCAGGTCTTGGGACTGCATCTCAAACATCTTCATGATCGACTGGTACTCCTCGATCATGGCATTCTTCCCAGATCCTGGGAACTTCAATATCTTCAATGTTTTCAATAGATAACTTTGTTGCTGAACAAATGTTGTAGTCCTTCTTTTGTAGGTGATGGTATATGATCTTTCCTACACAACAAGTTAAATTGCATGATTAGAAAACATCTCATAGTTTTCAGAACAAATTCTTACACATAAAAAAATATGTCATACAATCATGCAATTATCTTAGCCAATGCTTCAATACAACATTTATCCATATCCCGTAACTTTCTAGATGCCTTCCAATCTCTACCAAAACATTGTTAAGAGTGTGCACAACTCCCAACATGTCAGCAAAGAGGTTTCATTCTAGATAAGTAGCAATGGAATGTTGTACAGTGCCATAGGCCACTTACCCATGTATATTAGTAGTATACTATTCATCAATGCAACTATTCAAATATGCATAATACACAACCTAATTCTAGGAACATGAGTATATACATTATTGAACAGTATTATTTAAACAATAAAATATGCAAGGAATGATAATTCAAATACTTATCTTTGTTTGTTTGTTGGGTTGACTCCCTCTCAGTCTTTGCTTCTTTTCTGCAACTCCATTCTGATGTGGATTGTGAGAAGTGGTCAACTCCCTCTGAATATTTGCATCCTTGCAGAAACTACTGAAGTGTGCTCCTTCTTGATCTTTGCTCCCTGGATTACCTATCCTTGAACTTATATCCATCACTATGCATTCTTATTAGTATCATCATTGTGTTATCCTCGAGGTCTCATACATAATCACACATTCATTAGTATAATCTTAATACTATCAAAACACAATAATCTTAAACATGTATAGTCATGATCATTTCAAACACAGATAATAAACATTAGTATTCAAGGTTTCAGGGAAGTCTTCTTTTATTCATGCATATTCTTATTTGATCATAGGTTAGTTAAATCATCAATCAAGATAAGAGACATAAAATGCATAAACCCTTGATTACTTGCATTTCTAACTTTATGAATAAACATAACCAATCATACCAAGTATACCAAGTATACTTGATTACTTGCATTTCTAACTTTATGAATAAACATAACCAATCATACCAAGTATACTTATATAAGGGATCCTAACACAAGGTAGGATTCTAACTTGATATAGGAAAAACATACTTGGATTGGTATGTTAGCTAGTTATGTCTAACATACCCACATGATGTCTTCTTGTTCTCTTCAATGACTTGTGCTAGTAACCTGCATATCTCATAGGTTAATCATTATAGAACCCAGTTATACATACCTCGTAAGTAGATCTTCTAAGTGATCCATGACAATGGATGAATCTTTGTCTTCAAGTCATCATGATCATATGTTCTTGAACTAGAACCATGATTTGTCTTTCTTGGTGTACCTTTCATGTTAGCGGACAACATAAACCTCATACAACACCATAATGCATTAGTACAATCATAAGTGTCAACACCCTAATCAATGAATATCTTCTATCATGCATTCATACTTTTATTAAGGTGATACGACAAGTCTAAATTTAATCAAGATTGTACTAACCGTAATAACATGAAGACAAACATACCAAAAACTTAATCATGAACAAATCTTGAAACATACCTAGATAAGTCATACCTATCGAGATTGCTTGTAATTTTCTTATGTAAGGCCTTAGCCTCATCTCCTTTTGAAACAGGAACTTCTTCACTTATGCAGGTGACCAAACCATTCTCTTCTAAGATTAACCCAATCCACTTGATTTGCAGGAACTGGATCTGGAGATGGATTAGGGTGTGTTAGAGAAACCCTTAAAATTCAAACTTTGAATTTCAAGCTTTTGAAAGGATAGAAATATGCACCTTGATGAGTTGATCAAGTTGGTATACTCAGAATTTGAAAACTGCAAAGTTTCACCCCTCAAATTTTGCTTTGAAACTTCTGGATTCACTGGACATGACCTCGAACTAGAGTTTGATAAAGCCCACCCTTCTTCCCAATCAAAAGGTTTGATCCAAAGCTCAAAGCTTCTAGTTTTCTAAGGAGCTTCCAGCCGTGGTCACAGATTTCAAAAATTCGCATTTTTGCAGAAGCCCTAATTTTCCACTTTTCCAATCAAAGTCCCGAATTAGGGTCTGATCAAGCCCAGCCTTCTGTCCAACCAAAAATTCTGATTTTGGTCTCTAAATTTTGATTTTGATGAGTAGCATTCAGCCATAGTCTCTGATTACAAAAATTCCAACTTTCTTTGAAACCCTAAATTCCGGAAGCCATCAATGAAGGTGCTAAAAAATAATTCTATTTTGACAGAAATATGTACTTGATTGTTTTTGGTGTAACTCCAAACTTTTCAATCCACAGGGTTTGAAAACATTTCCTGTGATAGACCGACCTGTCATCTTTCCAACCCCACAAATCTGACCTCAAATGGATTCTTTGAGAGAGAGTTATGCCAAGTGTTGCAACGTGACCTGTTTATCGGATAAAACAGGAGAGCGAACTTGTACGGAATTCCACGTGTCACTGTTTTAGTTTCGGCCTTTGAAAAAGTTACCTGAGAAAGCACAGTCCGTGCACTACCTGTCACTTTTTACGAAATTTCATTTGGAGCTTCCTAGCCCAAGTTATGACCTTTTTTCCAAGGTCACCTATTTATGACTGAGATCTGGAAGAGGCAGAAACCCTATATTGTACAGATCATAAATCATAAAGTACAACGAATTAGAGTTTTTCCTTTGGACACAGGGTACATGGGGATCTTAGATTCTTCCTGTATGATTTTCAGACCCCGAAACCTCGCCTAAATTTATTTATAGTGAAAGTGCGACGATGACTAGTTTTTTCTATATCAAGCCCTATCATTGCAAGTGCAACAAGTGTCATACATGCCATACCATGCCTTCTTTCAGGCTAGCTATGATACCATGTTAATTTTTCAGAATTTACTTCAATCTGATCTAGGATCTTAACTGAGAGAAAAACATGTACAGGATATCTACAACATATCAATCATGGACACAATAATGCAAGCACATAAGAGACACATAGTTTACTTGGGGAAAACCATAAAGGTGAAAAACCCCAATAACTTTCGCAGAGATAGATAGAGCAATGATACAACCCAAGCATAAGAGATAGACATCTCCTAGCAGCAACTTCTCCTCCTCCACAAGTGCGCCACTCTCTCGAGAGTGTGAGAGAGAATAGAATGATGAAATAGAGTGCCTCCCGCACTCTATTTATACTTGACTTGACTTGCCTAATAACCTTTACTAGGTCGGCCTTAACTTAACCACATAACATAATGCTGACTGGGCCGACACCCAATAGGGTGGTCTAATAACCCTTTGACCCACATGGCTGACCCCCAATAGGGTGGTCTAATAAACCTTCAACCACATGACTTATACAAGGCCGACCCCAACAAGGTGGTCTAATAACCCATCAAATATAAGTTACGACACTTACAATATAAATGATGACACTTCCGTATAGAGGAATAATAACATCTCTATAGGAATACAAACACTTCCGTATAGAGGAATAATACCATCTCTATAGGAGTACAATATACATATATGCAATACATTCTGAAGTTACATATACATCAACATACCACACTTGTTTTCATATCTACGGACCATGTCACTATCCTAAAGGCACCTATCATGGGGACAAAACTTAGTGACAAAACTTGTTAATTTTGAAGTATTATATTATTAATATCTATATACAGATAATTAAAAATTAATGAATAAAATTAATTTTTAATGTATTATAATTAAAACCAATATATAGGATCATTTTATATATATATTGAATCATTTTATATTTTTATTTTATACACAATTGATATTAGAATATTTTATTTTTAATTACTTTATAATATATCAAGTAGATATTGAAATATTTACTTTATGGTCTAAATTGAAATATGTTTTCTAAATTTTACTATTAAAGAAAAGTAAGTATAATAATAATAATTTTAATTTGTAAAGTTTTGAATCTAATTTTTTGATGTGTAAATTTGTATATATTAAATGTAATATAACCATTTATCCTCAATATTGTTTTAAAGCTATTATTAAATTTAATAGATTAAGATGCCATTCCCAATAAAGATTACCTTGAATACCATTCATGATTATGCAATAAGTCTCTAGTTTGTAAGGACATTAATCATTAGAGGATAATAGATATCATGAAGGCTAGTATTCGAGGTCAAATAGTTTACTAACTACTTTATTACACAACATACATATACATACTTACACAATTACATTTAGGTTGACGAATACATTAACAAATATATGTAAGCACATATTAGGATAACTTACTACATAACTATCAAAATTAACAAAATCATTTTGTTTTCTTTAGCATAAAAACAATTTGTATAATAGTCAAATCACATTCATTTAGCATTGAGAGTGAAATGTTATTATGATCAATCGATAATATAAGTTAATGTAATTATACTATTTATAATTTATTTTACTCATTTTTCTTGTGATAGCTAATAAGACATTTTCAACAATTATATAAGTATTAATAACTAATTAAACAATGTAAGAGATTTTGATATCATAATGCATTTTATTCATTTTCCTTGTGATGTTAATGAGACATTTTCAACAATTATATGATTATTAATAATTAATTAAACAATGTAAGATAATGTAATTATACTATTTATATTGTATTTTACTCATTTTCCTTGTAATGATTAATGAGACATTTTCAACAATTATATGATTATTAATAACTAATTAAACAATGTAAGAGATCTTGATACCATAACTAAAGAACTAATTTATTCATTTCAATATCTAATAATAATCAAACAAAACAAATTAAGAATATTCCAACGCAATTTAGTTATTAATAATGAAATATAAAATAAATACTTAACTTGATCAAAATGTACCTCGCCACTGAATATACTCCCTTAACTTATACTCTTTCAGAGGCCACCCCAAGCTAGGCTAGGTATCCACTAGGATGAAGGGTCAACCAATCTTTACCAAGATTCCTCAACATAATCTTGAAGTTAAACCCATAACCGTGACTAACAAAAAATGTCTTCTTCAACAATTAAACTCAACCTCCTAATTTAAAAAAATCTTATTCTATAAAGGATAATCTTAACTATTCCAAAAAAAATGTATAATGTTAACATAAAATGATTTCTGGACTCTTTTTTTCTTTTTTTTTCTCTTTTTTTTCGTATATTAATAGTAAGTTATATTTTTTTGTGAAAAAAAGATTTCTAGACTCTTTATCTATTAGAGTTCAACTCTACATGATTAAAGGAAAATAATTCTCAACTCTTAATTATCCAAACAATAAAAGGAGTTTAACTACGAGCATTTAGCACACCACGAATAATTAGGCTTTTGAGTATTCAACTTTTAACATTTAGATATTTATAATAATAATAAAGCTCTCCTTATCCCAACAATAAAAAAAGAGTTTAGCTAAAACATTTGGCATACAAATAATGAGTATTTAACTTTTAACATTTAGATATTTATAATAATAAAGTTACCTTTTATAATTCAATAAAAGAATTAATTTATAATTAATATATTTTTTTTCTAAACTATACAGCTTTATTTTAAAGTTTTCTCTTTGTTGAAAGGAAATCATAAAAACACAATTTTATATTTTTTTTTATAATTAAATAATATAATTTATTTTCTAAACCATACATCTTTTACTTTAAAGTTTATTCTTCTTTAGTTAAAAATAAATTCATTAAAACGATTCATAAAACCAAAATCTTATATTCTATAATAAATTTTATCGTCTAAACCATAGAGCTTTACTTAGTTAAAAAGGAATTCATGAAAAAGATTCTTACGTTTTTCACTTATGGAAGTCTATGTTTTTTTTCACGAAGGAAACGGTCTTCGTTCTTTAATTCTTTTTTAATTCTTTTTCACGAAGGGAACGGTCTTCGTTCTTTAATTCTTTAATATTAAATTGGTGTACAACATTGTTATCGATTGCCAAATCCATTTGAAATCTATCAATTAATCTATTGATTGTCAAATCAATTTGGAATTGAAATTCATGAATGAGCGACCAATTCAAATAAAACATTACCTCGGACAACATAAAATTTGAAAATCTAATTATAAAATGTTATGGAGATGTGGGTTTTCCTTTTTATATTGATATCTCCATGTGACATCACCACTAAATACCAAAAGATAAATTAAATCTATTAAAACAAAAATTAAAACAAAGTTTGCACAATTATACCTCTTTCATATTTTGGAACCTTTTTTTGAACTTTCAACCCTTTTTCTCATTGTATAATTCTTTGAAGTTGTCATTGAGTTGCTCAATTTTGAGTCTTCAAGATTCCATTAAAATTTTAGAGAGGAACCATCATGCTTACTACTGTACTACTTTGATTACAATCACCTTCTCAAGTGGTGACTCAATCTCCCATCCTACTTGCTTCCCCCAACATTTGAAACCAATGAGACCACAAATGATCCCTGGGTCCCAAATGATCCTGATACATGCATGGTGTGAAATGTCTAGTATGAAATGCCATGAACACCAAGCATGTGAAGATTGAATCCATCTCTAAAAAGTTCTCCCACATAGGAAACTCGAACACTTCTCTCTCAATCCAACAATCGAATTGCTGCTCCAAGTGAGCTGAAACCAAGCAACACTAGGATCCCATTGCTTGTATTGCATCCTTCCAAACATCATAAGTACAAAAGATAGATCATCAAAGTACATAAGAACATCATACAAATGTACATCGAATAGGTGCCTCATCAAAGAATCATGAAAGTGCTTGTACATCCAAGTAAGTAGATCATCATGTGCCCCATACACACAATCATAAAGTATTATATCAAATGTGCTGCAATGACATAGGTAAGGATCCCATGTCCTATAATGCCGCTCCAAAAGAATGTAAGATGCATCAAAACAATCATCCATGTGTTCTTTCATCCAAGAAGTGAATGAATAACCTCGAATAAAATCTGGACCAAGTAAGGAGGAAAGAAAACAATGAGCCTTTAGGGGGCTCAAAGGAGTACCATATGTGCATCCATGAGTATGTGCATAATCAAGAAATAACAAAGGATGTCATTGCCAATAAGAATGTGCTCCACTCAAGTCGCAGAATGCATGAGGTGGTAGGAACTATGGAGAACTAGGGTTTCTGGACTGTGCAGGCTTGGGCTAGTTCCAAGAGGAAGGAGGTTGTGGGATTAGTGCCTTAGGAGTCAGAAAAGAAGAAGGCATGAGTGAAACCACGGATGGTGGGGTGGTGCTCCCCTCCCAGCAGAATGACAAAGGGAAAGGAGTAGACAATGGGCCAGAGACAAACCTCCAATCCGGGAAGGGAGGAGAAGAGACTAGTGGAACCACCAATTCAGTTATGATAACAGGAGAAACAATGAAACCGGGGCAGTGTGCCAAAAACCCAAAAGATCCCAAAACTGCGGATTAACTCGCAAAGAGTTGGAGATGATATAGAGTATATGAAAGACCATGCGCTTATACGCAAATTTGTGGGAATTTGGGCAGTGGAGAAGGCTCTTGTCTAGTGGATTAACACAACCTGGAAACCCTAGGGACACTATGACCTACAACTTGGAGCTAAAGGTTTTTTCACGGTAATATTTTTTAATGAGTCCGACAGAACTCGTATCTTCGACAATGGGCCGTATTTCTTTAACTCTATAGGGCTTTACTTACGCCCCTAGAAGGAACACTTCAACTCGGACAAAGAGAACTTGACGATTTCCCCTATGTGGATCTGTTTGTATTCTTTACCTACAGAGTAATGGAAGGAGGAAATTCTGACTGACATAGGAAATACTCTCGGAGTGTTCGTTAAGTTTTCTGAGCAAACCAAGAAATAGAGATACACTTCATATGCCCACATATGCCTCTATATGGATATCTCTCAAGACCTTCCAGAAGGAATAGAACTAACCTAGGAAGATGAGGACTGGTTCCAGGCGATTGATTATGAACAAATTCCTTTTCGATGCCGACGATTCCACGAGCATGGACACCTTTCCAGGGATTTCCCACAAAACAAACAGCCAGGAGTCACCTCCAATGGGGATGGAAAAGATTCGGAAGGTTTCACCAAAGCGGAAAGCAAGAAACGTCCAGCCAAATGTGGAAATGGGCCTGAGATCCACAAAAAAACCCAGACGCACAACCGATTTGAAATCCCGCAGACAGCAGGGGAGACTGCGATCACTGAGGATGGTCAGTCCAAAGAAACAACGGCTAAGGAGATCACCCCTATACGGGATAAGCTCACCCATGAAGCAGCAGTGGGGGAGGACGTATCCATGAATGGGGAGGAAGGAGAATAGATGGAACTAGGAGAACTCGATCTGGAAGGGTTAGAGGCAGCATGCACATACAATGTTCCAACCTCCATACCCCCGCAACATGTCTTTTTACTAGAGAAAGCTTTAATCAAAACCAAAGCACTCAAGTATTTGGGCATAACCTATGAATCTCATAAGGAAAATGAAGGGAAAAAGAAAGGTAGAGGGAGAAGTGAGGAAGACATAGTAACATTCAAAGAATCCAAATAGTTGGGGAGAAGCTGGTAGCCTTAGGCCAATATCCCACAATTGTTGCAGCACTACCCTCCTCCTCACCTAAATTGTTATAAGATGCGGATCATATCTTGGAACATTAGAGGTTGCAACAGTCCTCTTAAAACCCATCTTTTGAGATGGAAGATTGATATAGAAAGGCCATCAATAGTTTTCCTTCAAGAAACAAAGTGTTCGGAAGCAGAACTCTAGGTCTTTGGGAAGCGAGCCTAGAAACACTGTGAGGCTATAGCTATTGACGCTATGGGAGTGGCTGGGGGGATTGGAATTCTTTGGAACCCTAGGGAGGTAAATCTATCAGATTGGATGGCTTCCAAATTCATCCTATCAGCTTCCTTTCATGTGCTAGGAACTAGTATCAGAGGCTTCATATCTAACGTCTATGGACCCCCAACAACCAACCAGAAAAATGCCTTTGTGGATTCTCTGCTCAAATTAAAGAAGGAATCCGGTACACACCCCTGGATCATGGGAAGAGACTTCAACCTGATTTAGAGACTTAAGGAGAAGCAAGGAGGAATTCGACGCTTACACCCCATTAATGATCAATACAATGCAATAATTGAAGCTCTAGACCTAATTGATGTCAAAACTTCTAACAACATGTTCACCTGGTATAACAGAGGAACTGGGGATAGAAGCATAGCTTCTCAATTAGACCGATTTCTAGTATCGGAAGCAATTATGATGGCGGGGGGAATATTGGCTATGCTAATGAAACCAATCAGTATGGAAGAATTGGATGAAGTTGTTAAGAAAATGGCAGTAGATAAAGCCCCAGGACCAGATGGGTTCACCACTAACTTCTTCCACTCCTACTGGGATTGTTTGAGAGAAGAAGTTCTGGCACTGGTCGAAGACTCAAGACACATTGGAAGTATTCTTAAGGCCCTCAATGCTACCTTCTTGACGCTTATCCCTAAGGAAATGGGCACTTAATACCCAGGCAAGTTCAGGCCTATTTCCCTCTGCAATGTTATATACAAGATTATAACTAAGGTCATTGCAAATCGGTTGCGTCCTCTCCTCCCCATGCTCATTTCACCCGAGCAGGTTGGCTTTGTCGAAGGATGACAAATCCTAGATGGGATAATCCTGGTCCATGAAACTATACATTCCTTGAAGACTGACAAGATTCCAGGTATGCTTCTAAAACTGGATCTTTCTAAAGCTTATGATAAGCTGAACTGGACCTTCCTGGTAGCAATGCTAAGAACCTTTGGTTTCAACGACCTCTGGATTAATTGGGTAATGAGTCGGGTCTCCTCGACCTTTTTCTCGCTTTTGATCAATGGATCACCATCGCATCCCTTCCTGGCCTCACGAGGGATCAAGAAGGGGGACCCTTTGTCCCCGTTTATTTTCATTATTATTGCCGAGGGGCTCAGTAGAATGCTCACAACCCAACAACAAAGCAATGACATCTGTGGTCTTACCCTCTCTGCAGGTATGAATCCCCAAACCCATAAACAATTTGTCAATGATACTATGCTAATGGGCCCTCCCTCTATTCAGGAAGTGAAAGGTATAAAATTAATCCTCGACACCTTCCTCAAAGCCAGTGGTCTAGAGATCAATAAAGAGAAATCCCAAGTATATTTCTTCAATACCCCGAAAATCAGCCACAAGAATATTGTCTGTATCCTAGAATTTACTGAAGGACAAATCCCTTCCAAATACCTAGGCACCCCTCTGGATGATTCCATAGTCCGTCAAATCTCTTGGAAGGACCTTCTAGATAAGCTCAAAAGAAAGATGGAACTTTGGACGTATAGAGCCCTTAATTTTCCAAGCCGTCTCATTCTGGTCAAATCGGTGCTTCAAGCTATACCTATCTACCTAATATTTGTTTTGGCTGCCCCCAAAGCTGTTCTAAAAACAAATCCACACCATCAAAAGGAATATTCTCTGGGGAGGAAACCAAGAACATAGGAAATGGGCCCTGGTAAAATGGGAACCCTTTGCACCCCAAAAGCGGCAGGAGGCTTGGGTCTGAGAGACCCGATAAGTGTCAACAAGGTCATGGGAGCCAAAATTTGGTGGCAATGGGTGACATACAGTGAGAAACCCTAGGCACTATTGTGGCATCAAAAGTATTCCCCCCACTAGCACCCTAAGCAAAATCTGATCATATTCGTGTGATAATCTACAGGGATCTAGCAACTGTAACAAACTCATAATCTAACTCTCAGGATTATTTGCAAAGAAGAAGAAGCATGCATTCAATAATCACTCATAAACAAAGAATAATGGGCAATGTCAATATCAAACAATGAATAATGAATGTAGAGAATGTGTTTACAATAATCAATGATGAGGCATCATATATGATTCAAATTAGCTAAGTAGGGCATTAAAATTCTGAGCTCAAGATCTAGCATGAATAACTATAGAGATATCATCCACTCGGTAGTATTAGTCACAATTGGTAAGAGCCGGTCAAGTGTGACCAACTGGGTCCAACAGAACCATCTAGCCATAAATTAGGGAATGGAGACTCCAAGGTGGGTGCATGAGGCTGTCTAACTCAAAGTCTAGCTTGGATAACAATGAAGACATCATCCAGTCAATAGTATCAGTCATGAATGGTAATAGTCAGTCAAGTGTGTATAATTGAGTCTAACAGAACCATCTAGGCATAAATCAAGGATGGAGACTCCAAGGGGGGAGGATGAGGCTGTCAAATAGTCAAGTGGAACTCCAGAACTAGCTAACTAGGAGCTACAAGCAGTCAGCATGAGCAATCAGTGGAAGAACTACTCAATTTGTTGGCTATCAAATGCTGACCAGAGGTTTTATGAAGACCCATGTTTTGCGCGGTGACCTTAAACCAACAAAACCCCTTCGCACCGACCCTTTGGGCAATAGCCTGCGAGCAGGCTAAGGTCTCACCCAAGGTGTTTCTAATGGGGCACTGCAGACTCAGATGTCCACAGTGAGTGATGAGTTGATGACTGTAACAAAGCTCGCGGCAGCACACCGGGTGTGTGCTGCGAAGGTTGGATTGCACGGTGATGGTCAACACTGCGGTCCGCCCCACGACCTTCCTTCCTATTGTGAAACTTGAGACTACACTACGAACAGTGTCGCTTGATCTCCTATACTTGAACTCAATGCAAAGATGCTTAAGGCAGTGAGCTGAATACCACTTATCCACTCAGTCATACACTTAACTAACTGACTATTTTAATGCTCATAACACACACTTAGAATGTTACTATTTTAAGCATAACCCTTAGGTGTGAAATAACTATTATACATTCATCCACTGCATCCATTCAAATACATAACCAACTTTCTCTATGCTCAGGCAGATGATAGATTCACTGTCCTTAGAAGCAAAGCTAATATTAATCATACATCTATTCATGCAAACTTAACATATCATTCCACCCTCTCTTGATGGCAAATGCATATAAAAGCCTCCTCATAATAGACTGTAAGCAAATATTCAGACATTCAACTACGAAAACAGATAAATGCAAACACAAACATAAACATTTAGTCACTCAACACACTATTTAACGTGGTTCACTCCCCTGGGTGGGAAGCTACGTCCACACGAACTGTGTTTGATATTTCTTTTAAGGAAGGGTTCACAGTTCTTAGCCGCCCACTCAGCTGTGGCTCTCTTCCTTCTTAGGTAGGTCTCTTCGCACTCAGCTGTAGAGCCTTTACAATCTATTCTTGATTCAAAGATATTACAATACAATATTATCACCAACAATGACCAATGGCCAACCCTTCCTATACAAAAATGGTCTTCTTAAATAGATCACGCCTGAAGGTCGTGTCTTCACAACATTGAAGACCGAAACCCTTAGGGTTTCCAAACCACTACGGTCCCTCTGGCCCATCATGCCGACTTCTGATAGCGATCCTGCTGTCATGGCAGTCCGCCATGCCTTAGATCCATCGCTTTCAGCCTCCCTGTTGCGCGCACACCAACATATCATCCACTTCGAGCCGCCCTTCCACTAAATGACTTGTGCGACTAGCTCAGCTCCCAGTCACTTTCTCTGCAGGCCATTCGTCCCTTAACGACCACGTACAACTGTCTCAGCTCCCAGTCACTTTCTGTCCGCCGTTTTCCTCTTTAACGATCGCATACTCTGTTGCACGCCAAACTATCACTTTCCCGACCCGTCCTCTGCTTAATGGACTCGTACAGTTGGCCACCTTCCCAATCTGCTTATGCCCGCAACTCGACATCTTTTCGGTAGTCTTACCAAAAATAGACCACCGCTGGTCTATCCGCTATGTCTGGCCATCCTCCATCCAGTACATAACTTTACTGGCTCCACATGGCCTACTACCTTCGCAACACTGAAACTGCGCAGCGCACATCTTCGCGGCATCCTTCAAAACATGGTACTGCGCACATCTTCGCAGCACTCCCGATACTTAGGAAAAATTCGATATTCTGAACTGCGCACAACTCAGGTCCAATTAACATAAAAAATGTCACCAAAAATTGTCATGTTGGGCCAGGCCTAACATACCCCAACACTTACATGTGGCTCGTCCCCAAGCCACTTACTGTTTATGCTGTCTCGCTCTGCTCCGCGACCGGTGGGACTAGTTTGGTTGCGAACTCGTTGTATAACCTGAGCAACTGCTTCACTGCTTCTTCAGTATCCTGCTAAACTTGTTGAACTGTTTCGAGCAGCGATGGAGTTATTTCTTCTCCGATCTGTCCCTGTACCTGCTCCTGGTTCTCGCGCAGTTCCTTCAGTTTGAACTCTATCTGCTGCGATACCGCCATGGAATCCTCCAGGAGCTGCTGCGACTGATTATCCATTTCAGTCTCTTTTTCTCGTAGCGCCTGGAATTCCTTCTTTAGGCCGGATATTTCCTTGTATCTCGGCAGCCTCTCCCTGGGTGGCAGAGCTTAGACCTCTGCGTCCAATTTGTCTAATGCTGTCTGTTTTTCTTTTACCGCGTTCTTCACTTGCTGCAGTGCTTGATCTTCTTCTAGAGCAGTGAATGCCTTGGAAACTTGTTCCAATAGATCTTGGCACTGATTCATGCCACTTGTTATATTCTGCGCAGCGGTACTAACTACTTGTTCTCTCAATTGCTGCTCAGTTAACGGTGTTTGCTCATTTAGCTTCTTTTGTAGTGCAGCGAGGTCGGCCTCGTGGAGGATATCCTTATCCTACATCTCCACCTTCAACGATCTGACCTTCTCGCCGATCCTCAGAACCGTGTCTGAGGGATCATCCTGGAGTTCTATGCCTTCAATATCCAAGGCGACAGTGGATATGGTATTTTCCAAATTTTTCCGGCGGTCTTGCTTGTCGTAAAGTTGCATGTCTGCGCACACCTCAAGCTATCTGTTTGCTGCGGTGAGCTCAGATTGTGACTTCATCGACTCCAACATCCGTTCATGCATTTGCTCAACGATCTACGTATGGATGAAGTGAAATCTTGGTAAGGGAATCTTTTCCAAGTCGAGCTCTACCCTCTCGACTCCCTTTGTGTCCAACACAACTTGTTCTGCCATTGGTAATGCAATAGCCAACGGGTCGACATGAACAATCCTGGTCTTCACCTGTAGCGTTATAGCTAGCTGCGGAGGTTCTTGCTATGAGGTTCCCACCGACCTCCCTTCAGTTCCTGTGTCACGTGGCAAGGTAAGGATTTTTTGGACATCGTCCATTTTCTTCATGAGGCCTTGCATTGCCAGCCGCATCTTCTGCAGGTCATCCTAGATGACCATATCCTTCTTTTCCTTAGCGCCATGAGCTCCTTCATTTGCTCTGAGACTGGTTCGGCTATCATCTCGTAGTCATCATCATTTAGGATTGCCTCAGACTGGGTCTTTGTAGCCTTCATCTTCTTTCTTGCCTTCGGCTTCTGTGGAGTCTCTGGCTCCTTCCGCTTTCCTGTATCTTCCACAATTGGGCATGCGAGCGGTATTGGCTCGTCCTCTTTGGAATCTGTCTCAACATCCATGACTTCTACACGGAAGTGGCGGGCCAATCCTTCATGAGGGCTTCAATGTCGTCCTCATACATGTGGTAGCTACCTGGGAACCAATCTGGCTTCTTCATTCTTGCCTTTGGTGAAATGAAGATACACCGCATGTCTGCGCTAAAGTCCAGCACGCGGATGTACTTCGATGTTATCTGCTTTGTAATGAGCGGTGTCCTGACAATCGCATCATGCAGCTGAGTGTAATATTGGTAGAACACCTCAGCTATCGCTCTGCGATGATATTTCCCCAAAGGTTGGCATACCAGAATCCTCTGGGATCACTGGTTTCTATATTAATGCCCACATAGTCCCGGGGCTCCTTCCATCCACAAAAAGTGATGAGGATGATGAGCCATGTGAAATGGAACTGTCCTTCGTTTACCTGGACATCATTGAGTTCATCCAAGAACTCATTCAGAAGAAATTGACACCAGTTGAACTCGGTGCCTTTTGCCACTGCGACACTAAGTAATACTGCGCCTGCAGCCACCTCTGGAGGCCTCGCTGTTCTGAGGATTTTTCCTACGAGTAACTGGGTCACAAATCTTGTCATTCTATCCTCAATGTCTTTTTTGGGGAAACCTCTTTTCCCCTTTGTCAATGGCTGACTTTTCTTCATTTTCTCAACAACTTCTTTTTCCTTTCTCTTCCCATGGAAGAACTGCTTGGGATCCTTACCGCACTTGCTGAGACCTGTTATGCAGTGGATCAAGGCAATATTGACATCAATGTTTTTATCTAGCCAGAGGTATCCCTGGTGGGTTCGCTCCATGAGTGTGCGAACCACAGTATTAACTTCGGCGGAACGGTCAAAATGTGGTATTCCGAGGAGGTTTAACAAGCCTGACAGAACTACCGGTGTCAGCCAGCTCTCAGAAACCAAGTTAGGTGTGCCCTTAGCATCTTTCTTCTAGAACATGTACTGGTCAGGTTGGAATTGTGGGTACTTAGGCGCGTGGGGCTCTTCTTTTTGCACACCTAGGAGATCAAAATCCTCCCATTTGCAGTCTGGAATCTTGCCAAGAAAGTTCTTAGCAACCTCTACATGCTTTGAGATTGGCGACAATGGGATCTCATACTTGGCGCTTTTTACCAATTTGAATACTGGGGCATCCAATGCCCATGGTGATATATACTCTTATGTGAGTTTTAGTAGTTCTTTCTGAAAGACTGGCGATTTTTGTGCCGACGAACCCATCTTTATGACCTTGGTTCGAGGTGCAGTTACGTCTTTCCCTTTGTCTTTTCCTTTGTCTTGCATGACCGGATTATGATGAGGTGATCTTCTGGATGCTTGTCCTGGCTCGATTACAACCTTCTTGGCAGGGGTTTTCATTAACTCTGTAATTCCTCCGTGCTGAAAGACTCTAAGTGTTTCTTCGATAGTCATTTCTTCTTCTCTATAGGAGGGTTCGGACATTCACTGATTAGCTAAAGACTGTGATGATCAAATGACAGAAGAATACTAGCTCAAGGAGTGATCGCAAGAAAATTCTAAGTGCTAGGTAACGCCCGCGAGTCCTGTAGCGGTGTTATTATAGGCGCAGCTAGGTCCTCCCCACGCCTCCCAATGGCTAGATGAAAATTTAATGAGTTGTCCGTTCACGAATTTGAGTAGATCCTTCCATCTTTTACGTTGTCAGCGTGTCCAGAATGACTATCTTTCCTTTAAATTCCCAAGCAGTTCGTTGCAATGGTCACCTAATGGCTATATTTTTCCAATGGTAGTGTAACGACTATTTTTCTGAGTGTTGTGCCAAACTGCGCGGCAGGACATTTTGACTCCTGTTCAGTGGCTTCGCGGTACTGATCTTTGAACTGCTGCGGCCATTTTTCCACTGTTCTGCTTTCAGCTCCTGCGCAACTTCAACAGTGTTGCGTAGCTCATACATTCTTCCTTTATGATACATGTACAGACTCTATACATTTCTAGTGCCCAATTTCAACTGTACTTGACACTTAGAAAATTCTCCCCATGTTTATCTTTCTGCATGCTGCGCAACAGAACTATCGCGGTACAACTTAAGTCTACTTCCATTTATCATAGTGGGTAGGGTATCACTAGCTAAAGTGGTTAACTGAACTGCACCACTACTAGTGACATGCATAACAATATATGGACCAAGCCAATGTATTTTAAACTTTCCAGGAAATTTCATGAACTTGCTATCATACAAGAGGACTAAGTCACCTACTTGAAAGCATTTGTTCCTGATATGGTGATGATTCCATGCCTTTTCACGATCCTTCTGGACTTGCTGTTGAAAGCCTGCAATGAAACGATCCTCTTCCAAGCCGACTAATTGTAGCAGTCTTTCATCTAATGCTTCGTGATCTGCCATTCCGGTGAACGCAGCAATCCTCAGACTGGGGACAATGTACTTCATTGGCATTATGGCCTCTTTCCCATAAGCCAACCAAAAAGGTGTCTGTCCCGTCAATTTCTTACAAGTTGTCCTGTATTCCCAAAGCACAGACGAGATGCGCAGGTCCCAATCATCCCTTTTTACATTGCACACCTTCGTCAGCGCGTTTTCTAGTATCTCGTTGAAAGCTTCAACAGTCCCATTTACCTACGGATGATATGGCATACTGCAGTGATGTCGAATGTGGAACTCCTCTGTCAGGGCCTCTATGGTCTTATTCAGAAAGTGAGTTCCTTGATCACTCATCAAAATTTTTGGACAGCCGAATCGTGACAAAATTTCCTCAAAAATGAACTGCGCGGCAGTACCTATGCTACATTCCTTCACTGGTTTAGCTTCTGCCCATCTGGTGAGGTAATCTGTGGTAGTAATAATATACCTCGCACTAGTTCTCTTTCCCAGTGGGTTTATAGGTCCCACAAAATCAATTGCCCACTTCTCAAAGGCCTGTAAGGTCAACTGCGGGTTTAATGGCATTTTGTCTCTCCGCGAAGGCTTCCTTGTCCTCTGACAGACATCGCAGTTCCTGTAGTATTCCTTAGAGTCTTTGTGAATGGTAGGCCACCAAAGCCCTGCGTGCAATATCTTCTCCGCAGTAGCCTTTCCTGCGTAATGAACTCTTGCGATCCCTGAATGCGCATCTGCGAGTATATATGGTTTTTCGTGGTCGAGTACACATCTGCGCAGGACTTCATCTGGTACGAGTTTGTATAACTAACCTACAATGATAGTGAAATCCGCGGCGCTCGCTACTAGATGCTTCTTCTGCTGAATAGAAAATTCTTGTGGTGTCAGCCTTGTTGCAACCTGTATAGAAAACAGCTGCGCATCGGGCATATTGTCTTCAATGTTTGTTGGTTCCTCTCTCGACTCTATTCTAGACAGGTGGTCAGGTCCCAAATTCATCCTGCCAGGTTTAACAATGATCTCGAAGTCGTACTCCTGGAACAGCAACAACCATCTGCATGTGCGCCCCCCTAACACTGGCTTATTGACCAGATATTTCAATGCAGAATGATCAGTGAACATGAGGAAGTGTGCACCAAGTAGATAATGTCTAAACTTCTGAACGGCATATACCATCGCAAGTCCTTCTCGCTCAGTAGTGGTATAGTTCTTCTTTGTTGTCGATAGCTTCCTACTAGAAAATGAAATGGGGTGGTCGATTCCCCCTTCTCCTGGATGAGCTAACACAATGCCCAGGGAAATGCATGATGCGTCCACATGAACATGAAACGGCTTTGCCCAGTCTGGAAAGACTAGGATTGGCGCGGTAACCATCTTTTCTTTAAGGGTGTCGAAGCCCTGTTCGCACTCTTCGTTCCAAATGAACGACGCATCCTTCTTCAACAACTTCTCCATTGCCGCGGTTATCTGCGCATAACCCTTAATGAACTTCCTGTAATAACCTGTATGACCCAAGGTAGAGCGCAGCATCTTAACTGAAGTTGGTGCAGGTAAATTCACAATAATGGCAGTTTTCGCAGGGTCCACCATCAAGCCCTGCTTATAGACAATATGTCCCAGTAAGATTCCATATGGAACATAGAAGATGCACTTCTTCAGATTCAGCGAGATCTGATGCTGTCTACATTTTTCAAGCATCTTTCTCAGATTTGTACAATGGTTCTTCAGCAAACCAAAGACAGTCCAGTCATCGAAATATGCTTTGAGAAACTTATGCATGAAATCTTTGAATGCCGCGACGACGACTTTGGAGAAGATGGCAGGGGCATTCTTCAGACCAAATGGCATGACTGTATACTGGAACGACCCCCATTCTATAGCAAATGTCATCTTATGCCTGTCCGCGGGATCAATTCTGATCTGATGATAACCAGAGAAACCATCGGTAAAAGAGTAGGCCTCATTCCCTCCAACATTGTCAAGTACTTCATCCGTAAAAGGGGTAGGGAATGGGTTGTGCATTGATGCATCATCAAGTTTTCTGAGGTCGACACATATCCTGATCTCACCCTTTGCTTTCTTGTTCTGGAAGACCATAGGGTTGATCCATTCAGATTCCTCGACAGGTTCGATTATCCCTGCCTCTAACATTTTGTCCAACTCTGCACGGACTCTCTCTTTGTACCGTGGATTCAATCTTTACGGTCGCTGCTTCACAAGCTTAGCGCCTTGCTTCAAAGGGATTTTCATGACTCCTAAGTCACCCAATATTCCTTTCATTTCTGTAAACTTTGTCGAAAATAGCTCTTGATATTCGTGCAAAGTGTCTGCAATCTCCGCGACAGTCTGATCATCCTAGTAGTCTCCGATAGATGCGAACTTCGGCTCTTCACTCGTGCCAATGTTTACCTTCTGTGTCTTGACCGGTCCACTCATGTCCAAGATTTCCAATGGCTTTCCTCCTAGATTGCATGCACCCTCTGAATCTGGTATATTGATATTGCATGGATCATCTTCATCTTCTTGTTTTCCATACTCATCATCCTCAGCTAAATTATAACAGTCTATCGGATGTTCTTCATGTTCTTTCCATTCTGAGTGTATGTTCGCAGGACTGTCATCTGTGCCGAAGAATTTTTCCCATGACATATCTTCACGAGGATAATCTGTTATGAATACACGTTCTTTGATTATCTGCAGTGCCTCATGTATCAAAGGGTTCTCATCCTCGAAGCTGAAATCTCTCTGGAAGTTCACAGTTAACGTTTCCCAATCTGAGGTTTCCTTGCGTAACTCCAGGTCTAAATACCATTTCTTTGGAATATCCTCTTCCAAAGTATGCACAAACAAGTGCACCCACTCTTCAGGTGGCCTTTCCTCCCATGCTTGCGAACAAACTTGCATATGCTATCTGGGATCTTTCTTCCCGTTGAACTTCTCAAAGGGTAAGGTAACCCTTTCTGCGAACTGAATCTGCATCTTATTTCTGCATTGCTCCCAAGTGATCAATATGTGTTTGTGCGAAGCCCACCATCTAGCAGGTATGCCACGGAGTGCCATATCCAATGCTGGTAACTTGTGCTCTTCTGGAACTACTGCAGTATAGTCTTGAATAAAAGTATAAATGTTAGCAGAACCATCAAATGTAGGGATCGAACTTACCTCCTTTCCAATCCAGCGCAGTGGTTTCGTGACCCGCGCGCACCTTCTAGCTGACACTTTGTGCATGTGATTCTGCCAGTTTTCGAGTCCAGCGTCGGAGTCAGAAACGCAGGAGCTATTGCATCTCCAGCTGAGTACACCATCCGAAGTAGGATTAATGTAATCCTCCTGGTTCGCAGTCATCTGGTACAGTCAATCCAAATCCTAGGCCTTAGATTCCTCCTGAATCGGCTCGCTATATATGTCCCCATCTGCGGGATCCAATGGTGCGATAACCCGCAGATGCTTGCCTTCAAATATCATCTTATTTGTTTTCAAATTTATAATGGCTAAATTGTCAATAGCCCAGTCAATTCCTAACAGCGCAGGAAAGGGCTGGCTATCGTCAACAATCTCGATGACTTCAAAGTCCGCATGGCTTTGTACTCCATCAATATCAACTAAAACATTGGCTAATCAGCCAAATGGTATAACTTTCTCCTGGTTGGCCATTCTCAACTGGATAGGTGACCACGATAGCTTTGGTCGACCCATCTGCTGCCATGTATGCTTGGTCAAGACATTTACTTCTGATCCTAGATCAAGGATCACTTCGTCCATCTCAAAGTCTCCTATCTGCGCAGTGAGCCTCATTTCTCGGCCCAACCTCTTCTGTTTCTTTATATGATGTAGTGCGCCATCATAAGTTTCTGCTTATGTCTGTGGTTTGTATAGATTTATAAGCTTCTCCAGCTCTGCTATCGCGTTTTGATTTTTCAACAGCTTCATGCAGCTTCTCAGGAACTGCACAACTGAGGTGCTAACATCCGATGTGTGTTTGGTCTTGTCATACGCAGTAGGTGTGTCTTCAAGACATGGTACTTCGTTGCGCAGCGGGATCCTTGGTGATTTAGGTGCTGGTTCTCTGAAGGTATCCCGTGCGTCAACAAAAGCTTCTTTGTTCTTCTTCAGATCCAGAGCAGGTGTCTTCCTTGGGGATTTTCTTACCCATACTGTTTCAAGAGGGCTCTGCTTCACATGAGCCTCTCCTGAAGTGGAAGCCTCCGCTCCCCTATCACAGCCTGTCTCAATGCCACTACGTGTGACTACTTTAATGCTAGGATCCGCAGGTCTGTTCTTGGTTGCGATCCATTGGATGTTCAGGGCTGGCGCATTTGTTCTTCTTCTTTTCTACATCTCTACCTCTAGCACCGGGCAGTCTTCTATAACATGGTCAAATGATTTACAATAATTACAGGTGGTGCATGGGTTTACACAATCTCTGGATACATGGCCTGGCTGGCCACAGTTATAGCAGATGACCTCGCCACGGCCTCTTCCCTACGCCGGGCCGGTATTTCTTCCTCTACCGCGGTATCCTCCACCACGGCCTCTGTAGGCAGATTGATCATAGTGCGTATTTTATTGCTTTGGCTGGTTATCTGCTTGTACTCTGTACAAGCTAGTGCCTCTCATTGAATCCATGTCGCGCTTTCTTTCATTCATTAGTTCATAGGCGTGGCAGTTGGATTCATCATGTCCAACTGATTTGCAGGAATTGCAATTTAGATTCTTAGGTGTCTTCACATATTTCTGTATCAGGTAACAATCTTCAGGTCTATGACCAGTAGTTCTACAGATCTCACACTAGGGTGCCTGGTTCTGAATGATGGGGTTAGGCGCACTACTGCCGAGATAGTCACGGTATAGGGGACAGTGCTCTCGGTCATGAAATTCTCCTTTGCAACTCGTGCACCAGATCTCATGACGAGGTTCATATCACTGCTCTTTTCCATTCTTCATGCTCTGTAGCTCCAGTGTCAGGGTGGTAAGTTGGTTCTGAATCTGCGTCAACCCAGAACTAGACTCACCAATCGGCGAAGCCTCCAACTTCATTGTGATTTCCAAGGCCTCTGACTGGGATGTAACCTTCTGCTGCATCAATGGTAACCTGATGTGCGGAAACAACGCAGCAATGAACCATTCTTTATGCTATTTGGGTGCTATGAAAAAGCTCACTTGGTCCAAGAGTGTCTTGAACTTCTGGTCGAATTCCCAGACCGATTCTGTCGGTCTCTGCTTGATTTCCTTCAGCTCAGTTATAAACTGAGACTCAGACTTTGGTTTCTTGAACTCTGCTATCAGCGCAACTTTAATCTCTTCCAGGGTCCTGGGATGCGTGGTAGAATACTTCATGAACCAAAGCAGCGCTCTATCTCTGAATGTAGTAACAAGCTGGGCTTTCTTCTCATCATCATCTCGGATCTGTCTGACACTCCAGACAGCTTCACAAAGGAACCAGTGCTGGTCAGGATCTTCCAGACCCATCCCTTTGAATATAGGAAACTTCATATCCGTATGGGCCATGGCTCTAGGGGGAGGTATAGCACTCGAAGGGGCACCTTGAGGTGTGCCCTGAGGGGTGCTAGGCTGTCATATAGGACTCTGCGCAGTAAAAACAAATGGGCGTATAGGGGTAGATGTACTAGGTTGCGTATTTGGTGGGGTGGGATCTGCAAGTGGAGGGTTCTGAGGAGTAAATGGGGGTGCAGCTTAATTTTCAATATCAGAAAGAATCTCAGTATCTACGTGGAGTCTAGAGTCTCCAGGATTCTTATTGAACTTGTATCTTTTCCCACTTCTTAGGTTGTGAGTATCTTTGTTGGAATCGCTATAAATGCTTTTTACCATGACAACTTGAAAAGATTACTGCATTCGTAAAAATCCTTTCTTAGCTAACAACATCTTAATATATAGACTGAGATTGTTCAGGAACTTACCTTGGGAACCTCCGAAAACATGTGCCTCTGCTTGGCTATAGGATTTGAGCGTATCCACAACAAACTTTGTGACAAAGCCTTCTAGCATATGATTGACCCAAAAGTCAACAACGTGTGTCAATGCCCTGTCTATCGCTTTGAGCTGCGCTATGAGCTCAGGATTCCACTCTGTAGGAATGCCTCCTTGAAAATAGGTTTTATTTTCTACGAGCCGCGAGATCCACGCGTGCAGCTCGTCTGGAAATGTAGCCTAGAAAATTTCATGAATGTCATCCAACAGATATCTATCCGACCACTGTGTGTCACTTGGACGCGGGTGTCTGTTCTCTTGTCTTTTAAATTCTCTTATGGTCTTATCCCACCAAGCCTGGATTTCTGTCTTCTCAGGATGCCAGTTCAATGCACTTTTAGGGAGATCAGACTCTTCGTCACTCATCACGACTGGAACTCATCACAGATTCTAGAACAACAACGGAACCATTTGTTGGATATCAAATGCTGACCAGAGGTTTTATGAAGACCCAGGTTCTGCGCGGTGACCTTAAACCAACAAAACCCCTTCGCACCGGCCCTTTCGGAAACAGCCTCTGAGCAGGCTGAGGTCTCACCCGAGGTGTTTCTATTGGGGCACTGCGGACTCAGATGTCCACAGTGAGTGATGAATTGATGACTGTAACGAAGCTCGCGGCATCACACCAGGTGTGTGCTACAAAGGTCGGACTGTGCAGTGATGGTCAACACCGCGGTGCGCCCCACGACCTTCCTTCCTACTGTAAACTTGAGACTACACTGCAAACACTGCCGCTTGATCTCCTATACTTGAACTCAGTGCAAAAATGATTAAGGCAGTGAGCTGAATACCACTTATCCACTTAGTCATACACTTAACTAACTGACCATTTTAATGCTCATAACACACACTTAGAATGTTACTATTTTAAGCATAACCCTCAGGTGTGAAATAACTGTTATACATTCATTGACTGCATCCATTCAAATACGTAACCAATTTTCTCTATGCTCAGGTAGATGATAGATTCACTGTCCTTAGAATCAAAGCTAATATTAATCATACATCTATTCATGCAGACTTAACATATCATTCCACCCTCTCTTGATGGCAAATGCATATAAAAGCCTCCTCATAACAGACCGTAAGCAAATATTCAGACATTCAACTACGGAAACAGATAAATGCAAACACACACATAAACATTCAGTCACAACACACTATTTAACGTGGTTCACTCCCCCGGGTGGGAAGCTATGTCCACAAGAACTGTGTTTGATATTTATTTTAAGGAAGGGTTCACAGTTCTGAGCTGCGCACTCAACTGTGGCTCTCTTCTTGCTTAGGTAGGTCTCTGCGCACTCAGCTGTAGAGCCTTTACAATCTATTCTTGATTGAAAGATATTACAATACAATATTATCACCAACAACGACTAATGGCCAACCCTTCCTATACAAAAATGGTCTTCTTAAATAGATCACGCCCGAAGGTCGTGTCTTTACAACATTGAAGACCGAAACCCTTAGGGTTTCCAAACCACTACGGTCCCTTTGGATCGTCATGCCAACTTCTGATAGCGATCCTGCTGTCATGGAAGTCCGCCATGCCTTAGATCCATCGCTTTCAGCCTCCCTGTTGCGCGCACACCAACAGGTCATCCACTTCGAGTTTCCCTTCCACTGACTGACTCGTGCGATTGGCTCAGCTCCCAGTCACTTTCTCTGCAGGCCATCCATCCCTTAACGGCCATGTACAACTGGCTCAGATCCCAGTCACTTTCTGTCCACCATTTTCCTCTTTAACGGTCGCGTATCTTGCTGCACACCAAACTGTCACTTTCCTGACCCATCCTCTGCTTAACGGACTTGTACAGTTGGCCGCCTTCCCGATCTGCTTATGCCCGCAACTCGACATCTTTTTAGCAGTCTTCCCAAAAAGAGAGCACCGCTGGTCTATCCGCTATATCTGGCCATCCTCCGTCTAGTACATAACTTTACTTGCTCCACGTGGCCTACTACCTTCGCAGCACTGAAACTGCGCAGCGCACATCTTCGCGGCATCCTTCAAAACATGGTACTGCGCACATCTTCGCAGCACTCCCGATACTTGGGAAAATTTGATATTCTGAACTACGCATAGCTCAGGTCCATTCAACATAAAAAATGTCACCAAAGATGGTCCTGTTGGGCCATGCCCGACACTATCAATGCACTAACCGAATGATAACTCTCGGTAGGTGAGATAAGGCGCCCTAACTGAGTGATAACTCGTGGTAGGTAAAAAAGGAAACTCTAACTGACAGTGGTAGGTGAGAAAGGCACACTTTCTAAGTAGATAAGTCAAGGAGGGCGCATTAGGTAGGTAGGAGGCCAAAAGAGGACTAAAGACAGGCTCTGTAGATCTAGAAGAAAGATCTAGGTGATGGGGAGACAACCATGATGATGACTGGATGCATGCAGTGGCATGCAAATGTATGCAACATGTAGTTTTTCATGCAAGCATGCAAAATATAAAAATAATGGTGTGAATATTCCAACACACCCTCGCAAGTTATACTATGACGAAATAACCTAAAAGCAAAATAGGGCCCTGGTGACTGAGACCAAAGGTCACCCCGTACAATCAATCTAAAATAAAATAAGTGAGGAAAGAAGGAAAAACCAGTGGGAAGAAAGCCCTCCCTCAAAACAGACTGAAGGATACTAAGGTAGCTTGTCATCACTCACCCCTGAAGGCGGTAAGTGTCCTTCTTTTCAAAAGAAGGGTTGATCATTATAAAAAGGATTAGTAATGTGAGAAGGATGAAGCCTTCCATCCCGAAGACCTGATGTGGTTCTCCATCGATCAACTGTATCACCAAAGAGAGTAGTGGTTGTCTGTCTCAGAAGAGGAGGAAAATCAGTTGAGAGCTCATAAGGGATTGAATCTCCCATGTCCTCTTTAGCATTTGCCAGATCTTCAGGTTCTTGTAGATCTGGATCTAACATTTGCTCTTCATCATATTCACTGTCATAATCTAAATCTGATCTGCCATGTGATGATGGTTTGCTCTTTTGGAGCTTGTTAATACTCCCAAGCTCTGAATCTGAAATATCATGTGGAGATGTGTCCAGAACTGGCTCATCACATCTAGGCTCAGAATCTGAACTCTCGTGAGGAGAAGCAAGTAGAACTGGCTCATCATCACATACAAACACAGAATCTGAAATCTCATGAGGAGAAACATGTGAAGTTGATGTCTCATACTCCAAATATGAACTATCATGTGATGGGAATTCGCTCTCTTGAACCTCATCATCACCATCAAACTCTGAATCTGAAATCTCATGTGAAGAAGCAAGTGAGGCTGCCTCATCATCACTTTTAAACTCTGAATCTAATGAAGTGGGAGCATCATCAACCTGCTTCCGAAGCTGCATGTAGATCTCTGATATCTCCTTTGAGCCATCATAGGTGAGACTAGAATCTTCAACAAGATCCCCAGTGGATGTAATAGTGGATGTTGAACCAATAGGTGCTAGATCTTCAGGTTCTTGTGGATATGGATCTAGCATTCACACTTCTTCAAGATTCCTCTTTTTCTCAATCTTCTTAGAACAATGTTTGCAGGTGCCATGATCAATCTTGCTATTGGGTGTTAAATTTTGAGCATTAATTCACAATAATCTAGGATCTTCACTGAGAGAACAACATGTACAGTATATCAATGCATATCAATCATAACAAGCATGTCAATCATCACAAGAATCAAAAGCATGAGAGACAATAGACACACAGAGTTTCCGCGGGGAAAACTTTAACGTGAAAAACCCCACAACTTCCTCAGAGATAGAGAGAGCAATAACTCAACCAAAGTACAACCAAATACACATAGATAGTCTTCTAATAGCATATGATCCTCCTCCTCACATGTACACCACTTTCCGAGTGAAGGAAGAATGAGTTTCTCAGTGATCCAAATAGATATCTCCCGATCTCTATTTATACTTGTTCTGTTTTCCCAATAACCTTGTGGGGATGACTTGTCTATCTAGGTACAATAACCACATGTTACATAAATTAGGGCCGACCCCACACATTGTGGTCTAATAACCCATCGGCAAGTTAACACACTTGCGACACTTGTCAATACAAATGACGACACTTCCGTATAGAGGAATGACACATCTCTATAGGAGTACAATAAATATATAAATGAAATACATTCCGATGTTACATATACATCAACATTGGGAAGACCTTCAACCACATCTTGGGTTAGCTTGTGGTTGAGATGAGATAGTCTACTCTCTTCATGAATATGAGAGAAAAGAGAAGACTCCTTTGAGAGAGGTCAGAAGTGGGAAAACTCATAGAGTTTTGTCTCATGATTTGCAACACCTTTTGAGATGATTTCCCCTGAAACCATGTCTTGTACTTCGACTTCACTTGGAGAAAAGATCACTCTTTTGGGATCCCCAACATGGGTTATTTGGTACACTGAAAGTAAATTTGCTGCAAGAGAAGGAACATAAAGCACATTAGAAAAGTAACCTGAGTCAAGATCGATTCTTCCACTCCCTTGAGAGGAGACTTCTGAATCATTTCCGAATCTGATGGAAGGGCCAATTGAGCTTTTGAAATTGGAGAAGAGATATTTGGAGGAGGACATGTGTCTTGATGCTCCTAAATCTATGATGAAAGTAGAATCTGTTGATGCACTTTCCATGAGGGTATGACATCTTTCCTTCTTTTCAGATTTGGAAAGCTCAGTATCAGGATGTTTCTTCCTTGTACATGCATGCATAAGAAGATTGTTCTTCTTAAGTAACTGAGCCATCATATCAATAGATTTCTTCATACAATCACTCTCGGGATGGATACCTTTAAGACAATAGGTGCACTTTGGTCTTTTCTTCCGAAAATGCTTGGTCTTCCTAGAGTTCGAAGCCCCATTTGAATGATATGGAGTATCTGTATGCTTTGTACCATTTGATCTCTTGTTAGAAATCCTTTTGCTTGCCTTTACTATTCGCTCTCTCTGCAACTGTAAGAGTTGAATCCAATTTGGGTTTGATCATTCCCATAGAGATCAACTTCTCTTCCTCTTGAGTAAGAGATTGGATGAAATCATCATGTGAGGGAAACTTCCATTTTGGAATTGACAACCTAGCTGACTGGAAAGTAGAGACAAAAACTGAGAAGTTTTCCCCCAACTTTGAGAGAATGGCAAGTATAAGCTGCTTGTATTATTTCATTATCTCATATCTTTTCAACTATGATATCAAGCTTTTGAACTTGGTGAGGAAGGCATTGATAGATTCGAAACTATCCGGACTCAAACATATGAGATCATTCTCCAATTTGTGTCCTTTCATATCATCTTTCTGTCCAAAAAGGGATTCAAGCTTGTCCCAAACTTCTTTAGGAGATGTAAGATCGATGACATGGAAGTGAAGATCATTAGAAATTGAGAGAAGGAGGATACCAACTGCTTCATCAAGCCTATCCAAGTACTTGGAATTTTCAACTGTAATGAGAGGTTCTACCATCGTTTCGTTGAGTATTCGGGTGAAGCCCTTGGTCCTCACGAAGAGAGACATCTTGGATTTCCACTAAACATAGTTGGAAGATGTAAGTTTTAGATCCACCTGAAATAGAGAAAGTCGAATAGTTGAAGAAGATTCCGAACGGGTGATAACAGAGAAAGTCGAATTCGAATAGCTTCTTACTGCTCTGATACCATGTGATAATCTACAGGGATCTAGCAACGGTAACAAACTCACAATCTAACTCTCAGGATTATTTGCAAAGAAGAAGAAGCATGCATTCAATAATCACTCATAAACACAGAATAATGAACAATGTCAATATCATACAATGAATGTAGAGAATGTGTTTACAATAATCAATGATGAGGCATCATATATGATTCGAATTAGCCAAGTAGGGCATTAAAATTCTGAGCTCAAGATCTAGCATGAATAACTATAGAGATATCATCCAGTTGGTAGTATCAGTCACAACTGGTAAGAGTCAGTGAAGTATGACCAACTGAGTCTAACAAAACCATCGAGCCATAAATCAGGGAATGGTGACTCCAAGGTGGGTGCATGAGGCTGTCTAACTCAAAGTCTAGCTTGGATAACAATGAAGACATCATCCAGTCAATAGTATCAGTCATAAATGGTAATAGTCAGTCAAGTGTGTCTAACTGAGTCTAACAGAACTCTCTAGGCATAAATCAAGGATGGAAACTCCAAGAGGGGCACATGAGGCTATCAAATAGTCAAGTGGAACTCCAGAACTAGCTAATTAGGAGCTACAAGTAGTCAGCATGATCAATCAGTGGAAGAACTACTCAATCAATGCACTAACTGAATGATAACTCTCGGTAGGTGAGACAAGGTGCCCTAACTGAGTGATAATAGGTTGTAGGAGAAAAAGGACACTCTAACTGACAGTGGTAGGTGAGAAAGGCGCACTTTCTAAGAAGATAAGTCAAGGAAGGCGCATTAGGTAGGTAGGATTCCAAAAGAGGACTAAAGACAGGCTCTAGAGATCTAGAAGAAAGCTCTAGGTACTAGGGGTACAACCATGATGATGACTGGATGCATGCAGTGGCATGCAAATGCATGCAGCATGTAGTTTTGCATGCAAGCATGCAAAATATAAAAATAATGGTGTGAATATTCCAACACCCCCGCGCAAGCTATACTATGAAGAAATAACCTAAAAACAAAATAGGGCCCTGGTGACCGAGACCAAAGGTCACCCCGTACAATCAATCTAAAATAAAATAAGTGAGGAAAGAGGGAAAAACCAGTGGGAAGATAGCCCTCCCTCAAAATAGACTGAAGGATACTAAGGTAGCCTGTCATCACTCACCCCTGAAGGAGGTAAGTGTCCTTCTTTTCAAAAGAAGGGTTGATTAATCTGAAAAGGATCAGTAATGTGAGAAGGATGAAGCCTTCCATCCCGAAGACCTGATGTGGCTCTCCATCGATCAACTGGATCACCAATGAGAGTAGTGGCTGTCCGTCTCAAAAGAGAAGGAAAATAATTTGAGAGATCATAAGGGACTGAATCTCCCATGTCCTCTTTAGAAATTGCTAGATCCTCAGGTTCTTGTGGATCTGGATCTAACATTTGCTCTTCATCATATTCACTATCATAATCTGAATCTGATCTGCCATGTGATGATGGTTTACTCTTTTCGAGCTTGTTAATACTCCCAAGCTCTGAATCTAAAATATCATGTGGAGATGTGTCCAGA
Source organism: Larix kaempferi (assembly GCA_027924585.1). Classification (NCBI taxonomy): domain Eukaryota; kingdom Viridiplantae; phylum Streptophyta; class Pinopsida; order Pinales; family Pinaceae; genus Larix; species Larix kaempferi. The sequence continues at coordinate 10,117,262 of BSBM01000207.1, forward strand.
ACTGGCTCATCACATCCAGGCTCAGAATCTGAACTTTCGTGAGGAGAAGCAAGTAGAACTGGCTCATCATCACATACAAACACAGAATCTGAAATCTCATGAGGAGAAACATGTGAAGCTGATGTCTCATACTCCAAATATGAACTATCATGTGATGGGAATTCGCTCTCTTGAACCTCATCATCAACATCAAACTCCAAATCTGAAATATCATGTGAAGAAGCAAGTGAGGCTGCCTCATCATCACTTTTAAACTCTGAATCTAATGAACTGGGAGCATCATCAACCTGCTTCCGAAGCTGCATGTACATCTCTGATATCTCCTTTGAGCCATCATAGGTGAGACCAGAATCTTCAACAAGATCCCCAGTGGATGTAATAGTGGATGTTGAACCAATAGGTGCTAGATCTTCAGGTTCTTGTGGATATGGATCTAGCATTCGCACTTCTTCAAGATTCCTCTTTTTCTCAATCTTCTTAGAACAATGTTTGTAGGTGCCATGAGCAATCTTGCTATTGGGTGTTAAATTTTGAGCATTAATTCACAATACTCTAGGATCTTTACTGAGAGAACAACATGTACAGTATATCAATGCATATCAATCATAACAAGCATGTCAATCATCACAAGAATCAAAATCATGAGAGACAATAGACACACAGAGTTTCCACGGGAAAAACCCTAAGGTGAAAAACCCCACAACTTCCTCAGAGATAGAGAGAGCAATAGCTCAACCAAAGTACAACCAAATACACATAGATAGTCTTCTACTAGCAGATGATCCTCCTCCTCACATGTGCGCCACTTTCTGAGTGATCCAAATAGATATCTCCCGATCTCTATTTATACTTGTTCTGTTTCCCCAATAACCTTATGGGGCCGACTTTTCTAGCTAGGTACAATAACCACATGTTACATAAATCAGGGTCGACCCCACAAATGGTGGTCTAATAACCCATCGGCAAGTTAACACACTTGCGACACTTGTCAATACAAATGACGACACTTTCGTATAGAGGAATGACACATCTCTATAGGAGTACAATAAATATATAAATGAAATACATTCCGATGTTACATATACATCAACATTTGGAAGATATTCAACCACATCTTGGGCTAGCTTGTGGTTGAGATGAGACAGTCTACTCTCTTCATGAATATGAGAGCAAAGAGCAGACTCCTTTGAGAGAGGTGAGAAGTGGGAAAACTCATAGAGTTTTGTCTCATGATTTGCAACACCTTTTGAGATGATTTCCCCTGAAACCATGTCTTGTACTTCGAATTCACTTGGAGAAAAGATCATTTTTTTGGGATCTCCAACATGGGTTATTTGGTACACTGAAAGTAAATTTGCTGCAAGAGAAGGAACATAAAGCACATTAGAAAAGTAACCTGAGTCAAGATCGATTCTTCCACTCCCTTGAGAGGAGACTTCTGAATCATTTCCGAATCTGATGGAAGGGCCAATTGAGCTTTTGAAACTGGAGAAGAGATCTTTGGAGGAATACATGTGTCTTGATGCTCCTGAATCTATGATGAAAGTAGAATCTATTGATGCACTTGCCATGAGGGTATGACATCTTTCCTTCTTTTCAGATTTGGAAAGCTCAGTATCAGGATCTTTCTTCCTTGTACATGCAGGCATAAGAAGATTGTTCTTCTTAAGTAACTGAGCCATCATATCAATAGCTTTCTTCACACAATCACTCTCGGGATGGATACCTTTAAGACAATAGGTGCACTTGGGTCATTTCTTCCGAGAATGCTTGGTCTTCCTAGAATTCGAAGCCCCATTTGACTGATATGGAGTATCTGTATGCTTTGTACCATTCGATCTCTTGTTAGAAATCCTTTTGCTTGCCTTTACTATTCGCTCTCTCTGCAACTGTAAGAGCTAAATCCAATTTGAGTTTGATCATTCCCATAGAGATCAACTTCTCTTCCTCTTGAGTAAGAGATTGGATGAAATCATCAAGTGAGGGAAACTTCCATTTTGGAATTGACAACCTAGATGACTGGAAAGGAGAGACCTAAACTGAGAAGTTTGCCCCCAACTTTGAGGGAATGGTAAGTATAAGCTGCTTGTCTTCTTTCACTATCTCATATCTTTTCAATTATGATATCAAGATTTTGAACTTGGTGAGGAAGGCATTGATAGATTCGAAACTATCCGTACTCAAACATATGAGATCATTCTCCAATTTGTGTCCTTTCATATCATCTTTCTGTCGAAAAAGGGATTCGAGCTTGTCCCAAACCTCTTTAGGAGATGTAAGATCGATGACATGGAAGTGAAGATCATTAGAAATTGAGAGAAGGAGGATACCAACTGCTTCATCAAGCCTATCCAAGTACTTGGACTTTTCAACTATACTGAGAGGTTCTACCATCGTTCCGTTGAGTATTCGGGTGAAGCCCTTGGTCCTCTTGAAGAGAGCCATCTTGGATTTCCACTCAACATAGTTGGAAGATGTAAGTTTTAGATCCACCTGAAACAAAGAAAGTCGAATAGTTGAAGAAGATTCCGAATGGGTGAATAAACCTGCAAAACAAGAGAATTTTTGCTAATGGAGAATGCTACACTTCGACTGAACACTACCTTAAGTACACTTGGCACATAGACTAAGTCCTTCAAACCTAGCTGGACCTCACTGGATTTATCCAATGAATTCAAGTAATAGCACCAGGATTTGCTGTGGAAACTCAAAGGCTTCTAGTGCACAAGTGAAAGATAGTTGCTCAAAGAAATGCTGTAACTGCTGCAATGGCTGCAATTCGAATAGTTGCTTACTGCTCTAATACCATGTGATAATCTATAGGGATCTAGCAATGGTAGAAAACTCACAATCTAATTCTCAGGATTATTTGCAAAGAAGAAGACGCATGCATTCAATAATGACTCATAAACAGAGAATAATGGACAATGTCAATATCATACAATGAATGTAGAGAATGTGTTTACAATAATCAATGATGAGGCATCATATATGATTCGAATTAGCCAAGTAGGGCATTAAAATTCTAAGCTCAAGATCTAGCATGAATAACTATAGAGATATCATCCAGTCGGTAGTATCAGTCACAACTGGTAAGAGTCAGTCAAGTATAACCAACTGAGTCTAACAGAACCATCTAGCCATAAATCAGGGAATGGTGACTCCAAGGTGGGTGCATGAGGCTATCTAACTCAAAGTCTATCTTGGATAACAATGAAGACATCATCCAGTCAATAGTATCAGTCATAAATGGTAATAGTCAGTCAAGTGTGTCTAATTGAGTCTAACAGAACCATCTAGGCATAAATCAAGCATGGAAACTCCAAGAGGGGCGCATGAGGCTGTCAAATAGTCAAGTGGAACTCCAGAACTAGCTAATTAGGAGCTACAAGCAGTCAGCATGCTTAATCAGTGGAAGAACTACTCAATCAATGCACTAACCGAATGATAACTCTCGGTAGGTGAGATAAGGCGCCCTAACTGAGTGATAATTGGTGGTAGGTGAAAAAGGACACTCTAACTGACAGTGGTAGGTGAGAAACGTGCACTTTATAAGAAGATAAGTCAAGGAAGGCGCATTAGGTAGGTAGGACGCCAAAAGAGGACTAAAGACAGGCTCTGGAGATCTAGAAGAAAGATCTAGGTGTTCGGGGGACAACCATGATGATGACTGGATGCATGCAGTGGCATGCAAATGCATGCAGCATGTAGTTTTGCATGCAAGCATGCAAAATATAAAAATAATGGTGTGAATATTCCAACACCCCCCCGCAAGCTATACTATGACGAAATAACCTAAAAACAAAATAGGGGCCTGGTGACCGAGACCAAAGGTCACCCCGTACAATCAATCTAAAATAAAATAAGTGAGGAAAGAGGGAAAAACCAGTGGGAAGAAAGCCCTCCCTCAAAATAGACTGAAGGATACTAAGGTAGCTTGTCATCACTCACCCCTGAAGGAGGTAAGTGTCCTTCCATTCAAAAGAAGGGTTGATCAATATGAAAAGGATTAGTAATGTGAGAAGGATGAAGCCTTCCATCCCGAAGACCTAATGTGGTTCTCCATCGATCAACTGGATCACCAATGAGAGTAGTGGCTGTCTGTCTCAAAAGAGGAGGAAAATCAGTTGAGAGATCATAAGGGACTGAATCTCCCATGTCCTCTTTAGCATTTGCTAGATCTTCAGGTTCTTGTGGATCTGGATCTAACATTTGCTCTTCATCATATTCACTATCATAATCTGAATCTGATCTTCCATGTGATGATGGTTTGTTCTTTTCGAGCTTGTTAATACTCCCAAGCTCTGAATCTGAAATATCATGTGGAGATGTGTTCAGAACTGGCTCATCACATCTAGGCTCAGAATCTGAACTCTCGTGAGGAGAAGCAAGTAGAACTGGCTCATCATCACATACAAACACAGAATCTGAAATCTCATGAGGAGAAACATGTGGAGCTGATGTCTCATACTCCAAATATGAACTATCATGTGATGGGAATTCGCTCTCTTGAACCTCATCATCACCATCAAACTCCGAATCTGAAATCTCATGTGAAGAAGCAAGTGAGGCTGCCTCATCATCACTTTTAAACTCTGAATCTAATGAAGTGGGAGCATCATCAACCTGCTTCCGAAGCTGCATGTAGATCTCTGATATTTCCTTTGAGCCATCATAGGCTAGACTAGAATCTTCAACAAGATCCCCAGTGGATGTAATAGTGGATGTTGAACCAATAGGTGCTAGATCTTCAGGTTCTTGTGGATATTGATCTAGCATTCGCACTTCTTCAAGATTCCTCTTTTTCTCAATCTTCTTAGAACAATGTTTGCAGGTGCCATGAGCAATCTTGCTATTGGGTGTTAAATTTTGAGCATTAATTCACAATACTCTAGGATCTTTACTGAGAGAACAACATGTATAGTATATCAATGCATATCAATCATAACATGCATGTCAATCATCACAAGAATCAAAATCATGAGAGACAATAGACACACAGAGTTTCCGTGGGGAAAACCCTAAGGTGAAAAACCCCACAACTTCCTCAGAGATAGAGAGAGCAATAGTTCAACCAAACTACAACCAAATACACAAAGATAGTCTTCTACTAGCAGATGATCCTCTTCCTCACATGTGCGCCACTTTCCGAGTGAAGGAAGAATGAGTTTCTGAGTGATCCAAATAGATATCTCCCGATCTCTATTTATACTTGTTCTGTTTTCCCAATAACCTTATGGGGCCGACTTGTCTAGCTAGGTACAATAACCACATGTTACATAAATTAGGGCCGACCCCACACATGGTGGTCTAATAACCCATCGGCAAGTTAACACACTTGCGACACTTGTCAATAAAAATGACGACACTTCCGTATAGAGGAGTGACACATCTCTATAGGAGTACAATAAATATATAAATTAAATACATTTCAAAGTTACATATACATCAACATTGGTAAGACCTTCAACCACATCTTGGGCTAGCTTGTGGTTGAGATGAGACAGTCTACTCTCTTCATGAATATGAGAGAGAAGAGCAGTCTCCTTTGAGAGAGGTGAGAAGTGGGAAAACTCATAGAGTTTTGTCTCATGATTTGCAACACCTTTTGAGATGATTTCCCCTAAAACCATGTCTTGTACTTCGACTTCACTTGGAGAAAAGATCACTCTTTTGGGATCTCCAACATGGGTTATTTGGTACAATGAAAGTAAATTTTCTGCAAGAGAAGGAACATAAAGCACATTAGAAAAGTAACCTGAGTCAAGATTGATTCTTCCACTCCCTTGAGAGGAGACTTCTGAATCATTTTCGAATCTGATGGAAGGGCCAATTGAGATTTTGAAACTGGAGAAGAGATCTTTGGAGGAAGACATGTGTCTTGATGCTCCTGAATCTATGATGAAAGTAGAATCTGTTGATGCACTTGCCATGAGGGTATGACATCTTTCCTTCTCTTCAGATCTGGAAAGCTCAGTATCAGGATATTTCTTCCTTGTACATGCAGGCATAAGAAGATTGTTCTTCTTAAGTAACTGAGCCGCCATATCAATAGCTTTATTCATACAATCACTCTCGGGATGGATACCTTTAAGACAATAGGTGCACTTGGGTCTTTTCTTCCGAGAATGCTTGGTCTTCCTAGAATTCGAAGCCCCATTTGACTGATATGGATTATCTGTATGCTTTGTACCATTCGATCTCTTGTTAGAAATCCTTTGCTTTCCTTTACCATTCGCTCTCTCTGAAACTGTAAGAGCTGAATCCAATTTGGGTTTGATCATTCCCATAGAGATCAACTTCTCTTCCTCTTGAGTAAGAGATTGGATGAAATCATCAAGTGAGGGAAACTTCCATTTTGGAATTGACAACCTAGCTGACTGGAAAGTAGAGACAAAAACTGAGAAGTTTGCCCCCAACTTTGAGAGAATGGCAAGTATAAGCTGCTTGTCTTCTTTCACTATCTCATATATTTTCAACTATGATATCAGGCTTTTGAACTTGGTGAGGAAGGCATTGATAGATTCGAAACTATCAAGACTCAAACAAATGAGATCATTCACAAAGTTGTGTCCTTTCATATCATCTTTCTGTCCAAAAAGGGATTTGAGCTTGTCCCAAACTTCTTTAGGAGATGTAATATCGATGACATGGAAGTGAAGATCATCAGAAATTGAGAGAAGGAGGATACCAACTGCTTCATCAATCCTATCCAAGTACTTGGACTTTTCAACTGTACTGAGAGGTTCTACCATCGTTCCTTTGAGTATTCGGGTGAATCCCTTGGTCCTCACAAAGAGATCCATCTTGTATTTCCACTCAAAATAGTTGGAAGATGTAAGCTTTAGATCCATCTGAAACAGAGAAAGTTGAATAGTTGAAGAAGATTCCGAACGGGTGAATAAACCTGCAAAACAAGAGAATTTTTGCTGATGGAGAATGCTACACTTGGCACATAGACTAAGTCCTTCACACCTAGCTAGACCTCACTAGATTTCTCCAATGAATTCAAGTAATAGCACCAGGATTTGTTGTGGAAATTCAGAGGCTTCTGGTGCACAAGTGAAAGATAGTTGCTCAAAGAAATTCTGCAACTGTTGCAATGGATGCAATTCGAATAGCTGCTTACTGCTCTGATACCATGTGATAATCTACAGGGATCTATCAATGGTAAAAAACTCACAATCTAACTCTCAAGATTATTTGCAAAGAAGAAGAAGCATGCATTCAATAATCACTCATAAACACAGAATAATGGACAATGTCAATATCATACGATGAATGTAGAGAATGTGTTTACAATAATCAATGATGAGGCATCATATATGATTTGAATTAGCCAAGTAGGGAATCAAAATTCTGAGCTCAAGATCTAGAATGAATAACTATAGAGATATCATCCAGTTAGTAGTGTCAGTCACAACTTGTAAGAGTCAGTCAAGTATGACCAAATTTTTCTAACAGAACCATCTAGCCATAAATCACGGAATGGAGACTCCAAGGTGGGTGCATGAGGCTGTCTAACTCAAAGTCTAGCTTGGATAAGAATGAAGACATCATCCAGTCGATAGTATCAGTCATAAATGGTAATAGTCAGTCAAGTGTGTCTAACTGAGTCTAACAGAACCATCTAGGCATAAATCAAGGATGGAAACTCCAAGGGGGGCGCATGAGGCTGTCAAATAGTCAAGTGGAACTCCAAAACTAGCTAATTAGGAGCTACAAGCAGTCAGCATGAGCAATCAGTGGAAGAACTACTCAATCAATGCACTAACCGAATGATAACTCCCGGTATGTGAGATAAGCCGCCCTAACTGAGTGATAATTGGTGGTAGGTGAGAAAGGACACTCTAACTGACAGTGGTAGGTGGGAAAGGCATACTTTCTAAGCAGATAAGTCAAGGAGGGCGCATTAGGTAGGTGGGAGGACAAAAGAGGGCTAAAGACAGCCTCTAGAGATCTAGAAGCAAGCTCTAGGTGTTGGGGATACAACCATGATGATGAATGGATGCATGCAGTGGCATGCAAATGCATGCAGCATGCAATTTTGTAGGCAAGCATGCAAAATATAAAAATGATGGTGTGAATATTCCAACAATTTGGAGAAGACAAACCAGGTTCACATATTTGGAAGGTGACTCAATTAAATAGGGGTCTTCTCCAGAAACATAATTTCTGGGAAATCAGAGATGGAGCATCCGCCTGCTTTTTCCGCGATGCCTGGAAACAAGCCTCCGGACTGGCAGAAAGGAAGGACATACATGACTTAAAGATACAACTTCAGAGACTGTAGCCCTATGGAAAGGGTTCAAGACTTTTGGGAACATACTTCGGGGGAACAACACTTCAGGAAATGGAAGCCGAAGCACTGGTGGCAAGCCTACGACCCAGATGAGAACCTAGATAACTTCTATGAGGAACTCTGCTCCCATAAGATCCTGATGGTAGAAGGACCGAATAAAGTCCGTTGGGGCTACACAAAAACTAGGAGTTTTAACATTGCTGAGGCAGTGAATTTGCCCGAGGAAGTCGAGAGGTTACCGTAAGGGAAGAGAAATGGAAAAAGGTTTGGTCCGGGAACCTTTGGCTGAAAGTTGCAATCTCCAGTTGGCTTCTCATCCATAGGCGCATCCTAACTTGGGAAAATATTCGAAAACGGGGCATGAAAGGGCCTTTCCGCTACTGCATGTGTTTGACAGATACTGAAACCATCAACCAGCTCCTGGATGAATGCCCTCTGGCTTCTTTGTTATGAGACAAAGGTGAGGCTAGATTCAGGGAAAACGCAAGAATTCAAGGGCAGCCAGATCTTACACTGGTTGCATGGCCTCCACAACCCTTCAAAAATGAAATTCTTAACAGAATTTGGGAATTATTCCCTAGATTCACCGTCTGGGAAGTGTGGAAAGAAATAAATCGTCATACATTCGAGGGAAAGGAGCAGAATGCTGAGGCAGTTTGGATGCTAATGGAAATACACCTTAAGAAAACACTTAATATTAACAAATGGTCATCCGAAGCAATGAAAGGAGACCCCGCAGAAAGACAAATTCAGAATGAATGGGGCATCTTCAACATACCAGCGATTATTGACAACCTTCGTGGGAGGAAGATGCAACCCCAAATCCCTGACTTCTGGAAATACCCACCAAATGACACCTTCAAGCTCAACTTTGATAGTGTTGTGAAGGGGAATCCTGGACAATCAAGTTTTGTGGGTGTGTTGAAGCCTCGATTGTGCAGGTTAGATGCAAACTTGCTGGAATGTTCCAAGACACTCAACAGAGGAAGAAAACCCAAGTTGAAAGGCTTCGAAAGACCCTACGCAAGGGCATTTCTATCCCCAACCTGTTTGGTGTGGTGATCCTCAACGGATATTAGGCCTCCGCTAGCACTCTAAGAGTAGATGATTTGACCTATAAGATCAGTTTTTCAGTCAAGGAAAACCAAGGTGTGGATATGGTAACATAAATATAACCTAACCTATTTCAGAAAATGGAAACTAATCTAAGTCAGTCCTATTCTAAAATGAAAGCTTGTTTATGTGCAGATTGGTCTTGAGATGTGATTAAACAAGTAATTGAACAGCTTAAACAAAAATGCCTTTAGTTGTGTTACTCGTTAACTTAAATTATTATCAGTTAATGAAAATCAAATGACAATCTTTCAAGTATTCAGGCTCATTCAAGATCCAGTCCGTAATCACTTTGCTAATTTAAAAATTAACAATGATTATATAAGGTTTATATGCACCGAATCATTTGCAGAAATAAAACACGAAAGTACTTGTATTGAAAAAAATCAATGTAGTACTTTGAAACATAAACCAGTCATATAGAGAAATCAATACAACAGATTTGTGCATTAACAGATGTTTAGCAAAAGATCAGATACATAATAGATGACAATTTGAAGCATAAATCAGAAATTCTCAAGGAAATTTGAGGAATAACAGAAGATAGATTAAAAGATAACTTTAATGTATGAAGAGGTCTTGTACATAAATTAAAAAAAAATCTCTCCTTAACAGAGTATCCCCAGTCCAGTCTTCTGCCAACTTACAACTCCAAAATTTGCAACCATCTAGAAGTAGCGTTTCTCCTTCTTTTTCCATGTCAACAACAAATTATTGCAAGAAGAATGCAAATACGAGAAGAATGAAAATTCTTCCATTATTCAAAGAACTCTCTCCCCCATATCACAGTATTGGGAGGTCGAATTTATAGCAGTGAATAGCATTGGGAAGGATAGGATCAAATCCCCGGATGCCTGGTTCGTTCACTGTATGCAAAAACGGTAGGAATAAATTTCTGAACGTTCACCCATGTTCGGAAAAGTTTTCCTCCCAAATTGTTCACAAATTTGCAAAGATGTTCATGATTAAGCGTAAATCAGTCCATTTGGGAAGTGGGTTTTCAACCATTTGAGCTGATTCCTCATGGTTTTCCCGTAATCCTCCGTGCAAAAACGTGTCTTTTACAGATTCCGTTTTTTCAAATTTTATCCCACGGCAAATTAAGGTTTAGTGAAATATTATGCATTAAACATTGTAAATAACATGATATACCAAAGTCAATTATAAAAATAACATTATTAATATTGTTCTTCAAAAATATATTGAATATAATTTAAACAATAATAATGATCTTACAAATAAGCAAAGTTAATTATTCTTTGTAAAATACAATACTTTGCTTAATGAAAATGTTATTGACTCTTTCCATTGTTTGAGAATATGTTATTTAGGATTTCATTGAATTATAAAAAATTGTCATAAAATTATAGATCTTCCCATAATGACAAATTTTGTCAAATATTCAATACTTAGTAAAATTCAATAATCCTTTCAAAATTGAGAATTAAATGCATGGTTCCATTATATACACCCTTTCAAGTCATAAATTAAAATGGTTAAAAATGAGTGTTTAATCAAATTATTATAATCCGTCAAGTTGCTCTAAAAACTTATTGATTCAATGGAGTTCAATTGAATTTTCCAAGATCATCAAAACATCATACGAATTTAATTAGGAAAGATTGAAGCATGTAAATGACTCAAGCAAGTTCAAATAAGAATAAGCAGTCATTACACACAATAGTCAAAATCAAATGACAAGATCTTTGAAATCTCCAAAAACCAATAAAATGAATCAACTTATGCAGATGAAGACCAAATCTAGATGAAAAATGTGAAAGACGACATGTTAAGCTAACCACCGAGATTATGGAACCAACTGAAACGATAAAAACCAGCTCAAACTAGAGATCATTAAGAATGGAAACAATCCAAATAATACCAGAGAAAATGGAAATCCAAATATTTACTCAAATCATGTAGCGTAACCTCATCCGTAGGATCAAGACAAATCAACGGTGGGGATTGAATCTCGTGGCTGCAGGGACAAGTTATTGTTCACACTGTTTATTCATGATTCCCGAAAGCCGCAACCCGAAACTTGCAGGTTGCGGGTTTCGGGATTGCAAACTGCCAACATAACAAACAAAAAATGAGTTTCCGAAAGCTGCAACCCGAAACTTGCGGGTTGCGGGTTTCGGAAACATAATCAATTGCAAAAATAAAAGGCTCTTCCTGCATCCCGCAACCTGACACTTGCGGGTTGTGGGTTTCGGGAACACACAACGCAATTCTTAAGAAACAAGTTCCCGCAATCTGAAATCCGCAATTGTGGGTTTCAGGATGCAGGTTTCGGGATGAAGATTTCCCAAATTTATTAACAACAAAACCCACAACCCGCACCTGTCGGGTTGCGGGTTTCAGGATTGCAAAAACTGAAAACTAAAAACAACGATCCCGCAACCCACAACTGTGGGGTTGCGGGTTTCGGGTGGAGCAAAAACCAAAAACTAAAAAAAAGAATTCCTGTGACCCGCAACTGTCGGATTGCGGGTTTCGGGCTCCCAAAATGTCGGGTTTCGGGTTGACGAAACCAGACGATAAAATACTCAAAATTTAAGCTTTCTCCGGACCAAAACACTTGGAAAATTTATTCAAAAACTTTTCAAACAGGCGGACCAAAAGCATGGGTGAAGGATCTTAGAGGTAGAAACCAAAATCTGATATTTACCAGATAACACACCTAAATACCTTTGTGTTTATTCAAAAATGGGGCTCCCGTGCTTCATCTAAGCATGGGATCTATTGTGGTCACAGCACGGTGTTATTCGCAATGACAAAGGAAGAGTGCACAATGTCTTCTGGGGAGACAAGGGTCAATCAACCAACAATGCAGTGGAATTGGAAGGCCTTGTTAGCAGATTGAGATGGGCATTACAACATAATTGTTTACCCTTGACAGTAGAGGGCGATTCTATGATCATGATCGCCATTGCTGATCGTATACAACGAGGTTCATCCATCTCTAAGATCTCCCATAACTAGAAATGGGAAAGTAGACTATCCCAGTTGCAACGACTCCTGCTCACCACCCCAGCTGTCAACTTCATGCATGTTCGACGCAAAGGAAATACGGTGGAAGACGAGTTAGCAAATAAATTGGATAGAGCACGTGTCTCATTCCAGGCTGGCCCGCTAGATGACACCTACGACCATGCTCTCAGACGGAGGTGTTTAGAACTCCCTGCCACTGACAAAGCCCACTTGGAAGGGATCTCAAGACGAAATAATGATACGCCACTTGAGGAAAAAGACACGCGGTCTCACATGGGACAGAGGTCCCTTCCCATTAATTATCAAACGATCCACTTAGCCACTAATCCCGATGGCATTATTTTGGTAAGTGGCGATGAGGAAGATAAGACATATGCAATCACTAGCACCAGGCTCACCATTTAATTGTTCATATGACAACCCTGGGTTGCTCTTCCACGAGATGGAGGTTATACTTCTCGGGCATAAAAGGTTGGACTGCTCCAGTGCAACAATAATGTCCGGACGGGACGCAGCATGTGGGTTCATTCCCACCTTGAGCAGAGATGAGATGGTAATTATTTTTGGGCATGGTTGAACCCATAGAAGGGACGATAATTCAATTATTCCAGAGCATGGAAAATTAATAACAAGTACCATGGTAAAATCCAGAAGCAGGCCTCGGGATTTAAAGGTCGTAAATCCAGGAGGCACAAGGACAAATCGAACTGTTATTTTTGGTTCCCTCATTCGAAAGGTTAGCATGTTATTTCTGCTTCAATTAGAGAATCGGTGGGTGAAGTTGGTGGGCGGCATCTCCCTTATGTCTAGCACTATATTTATTTATATCATGGCTCCCCGCATGCAAATGTGAAGCCTCCGAGGCTCTCTGCATAGCACCAGGGGAAGGAATCGACATACAGGGGAAGGTACATCCAACCAGGATAGCAATGAGCCTGAGGAAGCTCACCCTTTGGATTTTGATTAGGCTGTCCAATACCTGACTGAGACTTCTGGCGTGACTAAGATGCGCATTGGAAACATGGATATTTCCCTTCAGAGGGAGTATGAAATGCGCGAAGAAATATCAATAGCTACAAATCCGTTCTCGGTTGGGATAATTTTGTTGGCTCGTGAGCTCCAGGCTCGGGACCAGATGGTTAGAGAGCTAAGAAGCTTGGTTGAGAAAATCAAGTGGCACCAATAGAGAGGTCAGGTTGAACTTCACTCGCAAGAGGAAGTCATAGAAGGATTGAGCGCTCCACTCCCTTCGGATACAAGGAATCGGTCTACTAGGAACACTAATGACACTATAGCTCAGTATCTCACGGCGCTCAGGTTCTTGGGTTGTCTTAGTCCTGCACTGTTTTGTTTCTGTTTCGAGCTTCTCCTTCAGATCCTTTTGGTTTCTGAGTTGTTTTAGCAGTAAGATATGTAAGCTTGTATCCCTACAGTTAACAGGATGTGAAGAACAGTTTTGGTTTATCAGTTTTGAAACTCTGGATACCTTGTTTTCCTAGCTTGGGAGGTGTTTTTGTGGCTTAAAGCCTCCTTTTACTGTAACCTTTGTACCATTATGTATTCTATAATATAAGGATCCTATGATGCTTACAAAAAAAAAAGAATTTGCTCCACTCATATATCTATTCACCCAAGTATTGGATGAGGTTCCTCCAACATCAAATGAACTAAGAAAGGAGCAAGGAAAATCACGAGTCTTCAAGTGAGTCAAGTGAACATCATAGGTGCATCCCGTATAGACTATATGTTCTTATTTATCCTATTAATTTACCCTGTATAGAAACATTTCTAAAATTTGATTATAGTTTGCCTAATGTTGTAAGAATTTATTTATTTATTTGTGTTTATTTAATAAAATATTTTAATAAATGTGTGAGTCTTATTGGTTGAAAGTGTTTGAAAAGATAATTTTGATCATTGGCACGCATTAAGAAAAATAAAAATAAAATGAAAATACAAGAAGACTTTAAACTTGCTAATGTTAATCTAAATATTTTCTTTTTAGTGGACTGACAAGCATACTTGTCTCAATTTGATAAGAGTTCACAGGTTTGCAAGATCAAGAGTTGACAGGTTTGTAACCTCGCACTGCCACATGTTTATAGTCTTTTCCATATTGAAATCCATTTTCATTCTGCTGCATAGGCATTATTTTATTGTTATAGTTTGTGAAATCTCTCCTATATTGAATGATATGTTTATGATCCACATATTAACAGGTCTAGGTCCAACTATGCATTGGGATGCTTTTGTTCCGTCAAGAGTATCAAGCATTATTCCACCTTTCATCAAATATCATTAGTTTGGATAAGGAGAATTTTCTTTTTCTTAGGCTTTGGCCAATGCATTTGGATCTGCAGAAAATTTTTGTTTTTATTTTCCCCCCTTTTCAGGTTTTAGGTTGCTTTTTACTTACAGAATCGAAGATTATTTTTACTTACAGAACCGAAGATGGGCCAGAGCATGATTTTTGGTCGAAATCCGCTCTTGAACTTCAGTTTTCAGGTTTTAGGCTGCTTTTTACTTACAGAATCGAAGATGCTTTTTACTTACAGAATCGAAGATGGGCCAGGGCATGGCGTCGAAAGGACAGGGTTTCTAGTCGAAATCCGTTCTCGAAGTTCAGTATTTGAGATAAATTGAGTATTTGAGATGAAATTTAGGAGATGCTTTAGGTTTTGAAATATAAATTTTAATTGCATCATATTCTTGGGGTAGTGGGGGTGTCTGTGTTCTCCTTGAGATTGAGGAAATGGAATGAATTGCAGTTAAATTCTGGGCTATTCGTGTCTGCGTTCTAATGGCAGTATTAGAGTAACCTGTTATGAGGTTTTTGTGGTTTTGCATTGAAATTGCGTGTTGGGATTTCATGTTGGGGAGGGTTTTTTAGGATGCTTCAGGAATGTGCTATTTTGAGGGCCAACTTGGTGCGCCGGTCTGACAGTGTTGATTTTCGGGTTTTTAGTGGGGTTGTCTGCGGGATTTTATGTTTTGTGATGGGAAAAAATTCCAAATTTTGGGGGTGGTCTTCCTGTCTATGCTTAGAAGCGTTAGATGGATTTGATTTTTGAATCAGTGCAGAATATCTGCAAGGAATTTGAATGTTGAATGCTGAGAAGAAAATAATTGCTGGGATGTGCAGGCATTGAACTTCATGGATATGTTGTACATGCAAGTGCAACCATCATGTTCTTTAACCAAACAAGAGGTAGAGTACCTGACTAATCCTATTCAGAATGGAGGCACCAAACTTGTTGAGGTAATTCTTCTTCAAAATGTTGGTAAATATCCAAGGATGTAAATAAGCAATACGGAAGTGCATCTTATAGATTGGCTGTGACTGTAGGAAAAAGCTGGGATAGGATCTTCAACCTTATCAATGGTGGGTCTTCATTCAAATCATTGTTATCAAATAGATTTTGGATTCTTTTCTCATTTTCTAAATTCATTCTCATTGTCTTGTCATTTCCTGTCTACGAAGTGCTCTAACTTAGATCTTACCAAAGATGAATAAGATATATTCAGCTAATGCCTATGATGATTCAAAATGATACGTTGTTTCTCTCAGGCATATGCAGTAGTGAAATATGAAGATGCTTGTCTAAGGGGCCTGCGTGGTGATGCCGGGGTTATTGAATGTGCCTTTGTTGCATCAAAGGTACATGATGGCCTTGAAAAATATACTTGGAATTTCTATTCTATTCTATGTGTTTTCCTTTCCTTTTGTGGAGTGCTTGAATATTCTCATTGAAACTTGTAACAACGGTAACTTGCGATAATATTTTGTGCTTATTATTTCTGTCTAGCAGGTGATTGAGCTACCTTTCTTTTCATCAAAAGTTCAACTGGGTCGTGGTGGCATAGAAGTCGTTTTTCCTTTAGGCCCTTTAAATGAGTATGAAAGGTGGGAAAGCATACAGTAGTGGAATTCATTTCCCTTTTTATATTGGTTAAGTGACATGTGTTTTTATTTTCCTCTATTCTGAAAGAGAGCAACACCCTATCACTTGGAATTTGTTTGTTGTGACAGAGCTAGCCTAGAACAAGCAAAAATGGAGTTGAAAGAAAGCATTGAAAAGGGAATTTCATTTGTTCGGAACTGATTTCTTGGCCTTCTATTTTCCTTTGTTGACTGAAATATGGATCGAGTGCTGTCTCTCTATCTGATTCTTCCATGAAAAGGTTATGCCCTCAACCATATCTTTATTTTGTTGTCAATGCCCTCAACCATATATGTAGACAGGACTTATTTCGACTTGATAGATCTCGGATTGTAAAAGAAGATTACATTATGCTATTTTAGTCGCAGGATTTTTCATGGATATTTCATTCATGCTTAGTTTACTGGTATTTTCTTTGTCATAGTTTTATCCAATTAAGCCTTTTGGGGAAGATACAAATTCTTTAGCTTTTAATTCATTAATGTATCTAGCATTTAGATGTCTTGTATATGAGCATGCATGGTATGGGAAGCAATCCATTGTAATATTATAACCAAGTTTCCATGACATTTGGTTCTTTCTACTGACATAGTTAGTTGGTTACTGAAGCATATTTGTCCAGACTATCATGTTTATTATCTCTCTCACCAACTCACAAGCAACCGATCTTCAAATTCTAAATGCAGGAATAGATTTAAATAGTCCATAGATTCCAAAAATTATTTTCTAAATTTAGTTGTATTGCATCATCATGACAGACCATTAAGAGAAAATCTCTCAGACAGGCCAAAGCTTGAACCGTAAGCATAATAATTAATCCAAGTAAAGAAATGCAGTGGTTATGATAAGTTAATGGAATACACAAATTAATATCTATTTGTACAATAATTTGTTGGAATCCTTCTGTATAATAATCTTTTGAGAGATGTGCTCATATAAGAATTCAGAATGTTTCAATGGAAACTAGTAATGTCATCAAACAAGAGCAGCCATTACTTTTGGTGGAATAATTTTTCCTTGCAGCCGGCTACATGGTTCATTCCAATTTCACCTTAAGAGAAGATCCCCTCTCATCGTTTTTTTATCAACCCAATTAGACTGGAATTTAATGGTGAAATTGAACATCAATGTATAGTTTTGAACATAAAAACATTGCTTCCTTGTCAAATGGAACTAGCACTCATGCTGAAATTTTAACTCTTTGGTGTTCAAATCCATTATAAATTTTTGATATAAAAAAAGATCGGTAAGATTCTTTATTTTTTTTACATTGGATTAGTTTAATTTTCAAGCAATCATAAGACATTGGATGTAAATTGAAAGGAGGAAATGGTGTGGAATACACTTAAACTTAATAAAAACAAATGTAGTAATGAACAACAGAGAAACATACAACCATTATACAATGATTTGTTGGAGAAAAACCTTCCTAGAGAAAAACTCACACTTCAAAGCATGATCAATGTTATTAGAGCATATTTACCCTCTCCATAGAATCAACCTCTCACCTACAGACTTAGGTATTGGTCTCATTATTCCACTGGTCCAAATCCCAATCAATTTGACCATTTGAGCCACTCTAGAGCTTCCTCCATAGCTCCAAGGGAGGAATATGATATTTATAGATCATGTAACCATCTATTTCTAATGGTCCAACTATTTTTTGTTGTTGAGCATGCATTCCTTCTTTTAGGAATTATTTCCCTAAATTTAGGATGCTACAGTGCAAGTTAGAGTTGTGGAGTGAACCAAGGGAGTTTACTCCAATGTTTAGGGACTCCAAAGTGCCTCTCCAGCTATTATGAGCTAGTAGTGCACCTCTTGAGTCTTTTTAGGATCATTCCACACATGCATGAGTCTATCATTCAGTTTTCCCTTGCATTTAGGTGTCTAAGTACACTTAGGTTAGGTTAGTCATGAGGTTGTTAACTCACCTCTGAGAGATTGCATGGCTAACAAAGGGCATTTGAGCTATGATACCATATAATATTTTGGAGCACAAGATATAGATTCTAAACGATGTAGGATTACAGCTTGCATGCAATTAATTAAGTGACAAAATAATAACAATCATCATCCATAACAATGAAGATATGAAAAAGATATTTCAATAACACATTAAACCATTGTACTCCATCAACTGTACAAGAATGAATCAATCCATCATTCAACATTTTATTTTTAGGAAAGGATTTTTTCCATGAGGTTTTCCCCTTTTCCTCATTTAATAAGAGAATCTTTTATGTACATGGGTACCTAACATGACTGCAAATTGGCGGGACCCATTTCTTTTTTGCATTTATTTGCACCTTGTTTGGCTTATGGGGGGGTGTTAGAGCATATTTAATCTCTCCATTGAATTAATTTCTCACCTAGGGACTTAAGTATTGGTCTCATGATTCCACTAGTCCAAATCCCAGTCGATTTGATCATCCAAGACACCATACAACTTCCTCCCTAGCTCCAAGGGAGTAATATGCTATTTATAGGTCATGTAACCATCTATTTCTAGCAGTCCAAATATTTTTGGCAGTTGAGGGTGCATTCCTTCTTTTAGTGATTCTTTCCCTAAATTTAGTATGCTACACTGCAAGTTAGAGTTGTGGAGTGAATCAAGGGAGTTTACTCCATTATACATGGACTCTTATGTCATCTCCAGCTATTTTGAGCTAGTAGCGCACCTCTTAATCCTTTTAGGATCACTCCACACATGCATGAGTCTATCATTTAGTTGTCCCTCGCATCTAGGTGTCTAATTCCACTTAGGTTAGTTATGATGTTGTTAACCCACCTCCGAGAGATTGGATAGGTAACAAAGGGAATTTTGAGTTCTACTTAAGCCTAGCTAGGTTGTGATGCACTAGAGAAGAATTCAAATTTCTTTTATGTGACAGATTGATTCATTCTTGTATAGTTGATGGAATAAAGTGGTTTAATGTGTTATTGAAAGATCTTTTGCATCTCTTCATTGTTTTGGATGATGATTGTTATGATTTTGTCACTTAATTAATTCCTTGCAAATTGTAACTATATTGTTTAGAATATAGATATTGTGCTCAAAAATATTATAAATATGTAATCAATAACTAATAAATGGTTACAAGACATTACACAACCTCCATGCTCTCAACAAGAGGGTTTAAAAACACAAGGATTCCAAAGAACTTTCAACAACATAATAGTGAGATTAAAACTCACACTCTATTTTTCTCCGACCCTAGCACTCAATAAAAAGGCATAAAAAAACCATGAATAATTTATGGTTTTCTATTTCTACATGATGGCAACCACCAACAATTAATTGGACAACAATTGTTGCTTAGAATTCATTGCTTTCTATTGATCAACATTTATTGCTTGCCACTACTTAACATTTATTCCTTGCTACTACTTAGTGATTATTACATGCTTTGTTAGAGTAATGTAAGGTGTATAACACATGTCCGAACATTCTCCCACTTGTCATATACCTTGCAAGAGTATAAAGGAGAATGCATCAAATTTTGAGCTAACTACTAGGGTCCATAAGGTCCATAGACTCACAAGACCATTTGAATTTACCTAGCGTCACATGATTTCTCAATGCATCTACAACATTATGCAAACTGTCAAATTTATCCAGTATCACCTTTCCATCCTCTACCATGTCCCTAATGAACACTCGATGGCCTGAAATCTATCATGTGAAAACACTCCCACGTATAGTTCACATAATTTGGCTAAACCAAAGCTTTATGTTCTCTCTATATATCTTGATCCCCATTCCTAAGATATATTTTTCATCCTTCAAGTCCTTCATGCCATATTGTACCGAAAGATGAGACTTTAAATCACAAATCACGTCCTTACTGTTACCAAAAAGTAACATATCATCTACATAGAAAATGATAACAAGAAATGACCACCATCTTGTTTGTAATGCACACAATGATTTGATTTGGATCTCAAAAATCTCAATCCCAACACAAAGGGATCAAAATTTTGGTATCACTTTCTGAGAGACTATTTGAGACTATATAAATATTTTTTTCATTTTCAAACCATTGATTATTTACCTTTTAAAATGTAATGCTCTAGTTGTGTTATATAGATTTTCTTCTTCAAGTCACCATGTTGGAATGTTGTTTTCACATCCAACTATTCTATTTCTAAATCAAAAGTTTCTTTTTCCCAGGAAAAAAGCGTAATTTCAGTTCATTAGTGGTGAACAAAATTACATTCTGTATATGCACATCTAGTGTTCATTTATGTGATAAAACTAAACTGTTTTCAAGACATAAGTCTTCTTCCATAACTCTATTACAGAGCTTATATATCATATAGTTTGTTACAAAAAAAATTTCTTTGACAAGCACATGATACGTTCGGCTCCCAGAGCCTCAGATGTTACCAAGACAAAGTGCTCTATACAATTTCATAAAATGATAAACTGATAGCCTGGAAAATGCTGGAAAAAAGTATATTGTACTGAAATATAAAGTAGTGTTCAAAGTTGCAAGGATGAGTTCTGAACTCATTCTATAAATGGTCCATGGTAGTATTCATGTTCAGTCCCGTCCAAGAATTCCTTCACCTTCCAAATCCCCAAAGCCAGTTGCTAGCCCGCCTTTGAGGCCGTTTCCACCTCCTGGTTGTTCTCCCTATAAACATGACGGCAAGAAAAAATATCAAAAGAGTGCTGCATCTCCTTGATGTCCAGTAGAATATTTGTTAATCTTAGGGTTTTGCATTGTTGTGTCCCTTTAATCCAATTTATAACATTCATAGAATCACCATAGATTTTGAGGTTTCAACATCCTTGTTCAACTGCAAATATTAAGAGGAGTTTTAAACTCATCATTTTAGCAAAGTTGTTGCCACCTTCACCCAACCGCATGTTTAGTACAAAGTAGTGTGAAATAGAAAGGAAGAGTAGTTCCCCACCCCCACAACTATTATTTTGGGCTGCCCCCATCTCTAAATCAAAATTTGTTGCTACAGATAATAGAAATATGATAGATGTTAACTTAACAACTGGGGAAAAAATCCCACCAAAGTCTATCCCCTCAACCTGGCAATATACTTTCACAATCAGCCTTGCCTCGTACTTTTCAACACTACCATATGAACCAATCTTATTTTTTAGCACCGATTTACATCACATGGATCCATAAGGAAACAATACCAAGTCCCATGTGTCATTCTTTTTAAGTGCAACCATCTCCTTTTTCTTTTTAAGTCCCATGTGTCATTCTTTTTTAGATTTTTAATTCAATTGCCATGTGTCTTCCATTCCAATTACTTATTGTTGTGTCATTATCACTATACCCCCAGGCTTATCATGGTTGTTTGGGATGGTTATCTATTCAGTGTTGTGTTCATCCTACCTTTGGAATTGCTTCCAATGAGGACCACCCAACAGATTCAATAGTACAATGGCTTTCAAAGGAAAATCAATAGGATTTTACAAATAAAAACTACTTTGTGATATAGAACTTTCCCTGATATGAATAAAGAATAATAAGAACTGATTGGTGATGGTAAATGAGTAGGATAAGTTGTTGCTCTCCGGACCCAACTCATACAGTACACTGTTATGGAGGGGCTATTCCAACAGCTCGTACCATCAGTTGCTTCAAAACTGGAGACAATCACAAATCCAATTGCTTCAAAGCTGAGGACAATCACAAATCCAATCGCTTCAAAGATGGAGCAAACCACATTCCCAATTGTTCTGTTTTGAGGTGAAAAAACATAGAATAGATGTTCTTTTTCATATTGCATAATCAATATATGAATTTTTGAAGTAATCTTGTTATTACTACGTCAACTCATTTGTTTTGTTTTCTTGCGACAATGGCAGCTTCCATGGAGGGAAGTGCATTAAACATGAAAATTCTGAAAAGTCTTATGCTACACTAGATAGAATGGGCCAGTACAGACCTCCCAGGCCACACTTAGAATGAGAGCACCTAATAAACATGGAATTAATTTGACTTCCCAATCTCAAAACCAATTACAGTGACAATTACAGCGACAATTACAGCGATTTAACCTCATGGAAGGGTTTTATGTGCCGAAATTGCTTTTTCAGTGATGCAATCCTTAATAAGTCATTTGTTTTAAAAATAGGTAAGGTATTCATGCTTATATATTAGGTTCTCTGACTTTGATACAAATAATTCATGTAAATACTTGGGATATACAAAATTGTCATGTGAACATACTTCTAGACCTCTATCGCTTTTCCATTCTTTTTGTAACGATCCATCATGTTCTCCGGGAATAGCTAAAATAACTCAATTTTTTTTTCTAAACTATAATAAACTTGTGTTTTTAATGTCTTAAAATTAAAAAATACAAATAACTTTGTAAAATAAATTAAAAAAAATGATAAAACCTACACTAAATAAGTACAATAATATTGACACCAAAAACAATAACAACTTTGTATTTTTATTAGTCTCTAATAATATAAAAAATATTTTATTTTAAATGAGAATATAATAACAATAATATGTTATGTTATGAGTTTTTTTTTATCATTAATATATATATATATTATTTATTTTTATCAATCAAATTTAATAAAATTATAACAATAACTTATAAATATACTATGAGAGATTTTCTCCATCATCAAAATAAATATCATTTATTTCTTATATAATTATTTATACTAAATGTAATCTGACATAACCATTTCGTCCCATGCATATCTTATCTTGTATTTACTTATGCTTTTTAACAAACCCATTTTCAAAATTACATTCAAGTTATACAAATTAAATTAACACGATATTATATTAAATTAAATTAAATCACATAATATTTAAATGAATGTTAACTATAATAAATAATTAAAAAACACACAGGTTCGAAGAATGAGTATACGGTTAAAAACTATTTGTAAAGCTACTGATTAAGAATCAAGAATCAGAATCACTATAAAATTATGCTATTGTGATTTAAAATATTTTATTGATTGTCAAATCAATTTGAAATCTATCAATTAATCTATTGATTGTCAAATCAATTTGAAATCTATCAATCACTCTGGAAATGAACTTCATGAATGAGCGACCAATTCAAATAAAATATAGATTTTCAAATAACAAAACATTACCCGGGACAACACAAAATTTGTAAATCTAATTATAAAATGTTATGGAGATGTGGATTTTCCTTTTTATATTGATATATCCTTGTGACATCACCACTAAACACCAAAAGAAAAATTAAATCCATCAAAACAAAGTTTGCACAATTAATATTTACCTCTTTTATATTTTGGAAACCCTTTTTGAACTTTCAACCTTTTTTCTCACTGTATAATTCTTTGAAGTTGCCACTGAGTTGCCTAATTTTGAGTCTTCAAGATTCCATGAAAATATTAGAGAGGAACCACCATGCTTGCTACTGCACTGCTCTGATTACAATCACCTTCTCAACCGGCGACTCAATCTCCCATCCTACTTGCTTCCCCCAAAATTTGGAACCAATGAGACCACAAATGATCCGAGGGTCCCAAATGATCTTGATACATGCATGGTCTGAAATGTCTAGTATGAAATGCCATGAAAACCAAGCATGTGAATATTGAATCCATATCTCAAAAGGTCTCCCACATAGGAAACTGGAACACTTCTTTGGAAAGATGAACTCAAAAAACTGAAGGTTCAATTTCTCTCTCAATCCAACAATCGAATTGCTTCTCCAAGTGAGCTGAAACCAAGCAACACCAGGATCCCATTGCTTGTATTGAATCCTTCCAAACATCATAAGTACAAAAGATAGATCATCAAAGTACATAACAACATCATACAAATGTACATCGAATAGGTGCCTCATCAAAGAATCATGAAAGTGCTTGTACATGCAAGTAAGTAGATCATCATGTGCCCCATACACACAATCATAAAGTATTATATCAAATATGCTCCAATGACATAGGTAAGGATCCCATGTCCTATAATACTTCTCCAAAAGAATGTAAGATGCATCAAAACAATCATCCATGAGTTATTTCATCCAATAAGTGAATGAATAACCTCCACTAAAATCTGGACCAAGTAAGGAGCAAAGAAAACAATGAGCTTTCAGGGGGTTCAAAGGAGTACCATATGTGCATCAATGAGTATGTGCATAATCATGAAATAACAAAGGATGTTGTTTCCAATAAGAATGTGCTCCACTCAAGGAGCAGAGCATATGAGGTGCTAGGAAGAATGGAGAACTAGGGTTTTTGGACTGTGCAGGCTTGGGCTGGTTCCAAGAGGAAGGAGGCTGTGGGATTAGCGCCTTTTAGTCGGAAAAGTAGAAGGAATGAGTGAAGCCATGGATGGTGGGGCGGCGCCCCCCTCCCAGCAGAATGACAAAGGGAAAGGAGTAGACAATGGGCTAGAGACATACCTCCAATCCGGGAAAGGAGGAGAAGGGAATAGTAGAACCACCAGTTCGGTTGTGATAACAGGAGAAACAAAGAAACCGGGGAAGCGTGTGCCAAAAACAAAAAAGATCCCAAAACTACAGATTAACTCGCAAAGAGTTGGAGATGATATATAGTATATGAAAGACCATGCACTTATAGGAAAATTTGTGGGAATTTGGCCAGCGGAGAGGGCTCTTGTCTGGTGGATTAACACAATCTGGAAACCCTAGGGACACTATGACCTACAAATTGGAGCCAAAGGTTTCTTCACGGTAATATTTTTCAATGAGTCCGACAAAACTCGTATCTTCAACAATGGGCCATATTTCTTTAACTCTGCAGGGCTTTACTTGCGCCCCTAGAAGGAACGCTTCAACCCAGACAAAGAGAACCTGACGATTGCCCCTGTGTGGATCCGTCTGTATTATTTACCTACAGAGTACTGGAAGGAGGAAATTCTAACCGACATAGGAAACACTCTCGGAGTGTTTGTTAAGGTTTCTGAGCAAACCAAGAAAATGAGATACACTTCATATTCCCGCATATGGCTCTATATGGATATCTCTCAAGACCTTGCAGAAGGAATAGAACTAACCTAGGAAGATGAGGACTGGTTCCAGGCTATGATATGAACAAATCTGATTTCGATGCTGGAGATGCCATGAGCATGCACACCTTTTTAGGGATTTCCCACAAAACAAACAACCAGGAGTCACCTCCAATGGGGATGGAAAATATTCGGAAGGTTTCACCAAAGAGGAAAGCAAGAAACGTCCATCCAAACGTTGAAATGGGATTGAGATCCACAAAAAAACCCAGACGCACAACCGATTTGAAATCCCACAGACAACAGGGGAGATTGCGATCACTGAGGATGGACAATCCAAATAAAGAATGACTAAGGAGACCACCCCTACAGGGGATAAGCTCACCCATGAAGCAGCAGTGGGGGAGGACCTATCCATGAATGGGGAGGAGGGAGAAGAGATGGAACTGGGAGAACTTGATCTGGAAGGGTTAGAGGCAGCATGGACATACAATGTTCCAACCTCCATACCCCCGCAACAGGTCTCTTTACTAGAGAAAGATATAATCAAAACCAAAGCACTCATGTATTTGGGCATAACCCATGAATCTCATAAGGAAAATGAAGGGAAAAAGAAAGGCAGAGGCGAGAAGCGAGGAAGACGGTGTAACATTCAAAGAATCCAAATAGTTGGGGAGAAGCTGGTAGCCTCAGGTCAATATCCCACAATTGTTGCAGTATTAGCCTCCTCATCACCTAAATTGTTATAAGATGCGGATCATATCCTGGAACATTAGAGGTTGCAACGGTCCTCTTAAAACCCGTCTTCTGAGACGAAAGATTGATATAGAAAGGCCATCAATAGTTTTCCTTCAAGAAATGAAGTGTTCGGAAGAAGAACTCCAGGTATTCGGGAAGCGATCTTGGAAACAATGTGAGGTTATAGCTATTGATGCTACGAGAGAGGCTGGGGGGATTGGAATTCTTTGGAACCCCAGGGAGGTAAATATATCAGATTGGATGGCTTCCAAATTCATCCTATCGACTTCCTTTCATGTGCTAGGAACTAGTATCAGAGGCTTCATATCTAACATCTATGGACCCTCAACAACCAACCAGAAGAACGCCTTCGTGGACTCTCTGCTCAAATTAAAGAAAGATTCTGGTACACGCCCCTGGATCATGGGAGGAGACTTCAACCTGATTCATAGCCTTAAGGAGAAGTCAGGAGGAATTCAACGCTTACACCCCATTAATGATCAATTCAATGCAACAATCGAAGCTCTGGACCTAATTGATGTCATAAATTCTAACAACATGTTCACTTGGAATAACAGAAGAGCTGGGGACATAAGCATAGCTTCTCGGTTAGTCCAATTTCTAGTATCAGAATCAATTATGATGGCGGGGGAAGAATTGACTGCCGTGGTACTCCCCTCTGCGGGCTCTAATCCCTAGCCAATAAGTCTGGAATGGAAAAGGAATGGGGAGAACCTCCAGATACCCTTCAGATTTGAGAAATTCTGGCTCCTACACCTGGAATTTCTGGATCAACTACATCAGTGGTGGCAGGATGTGACTCCTATCTCGGGAACACTGATGTACCGATTCCAACACAAACTCAATTACCTAAAAGGTAAAATCAAGCATTAGAATTCGGAAACCTTTGGAAACATCTTCCAAGGGAAAAACAGTTAGACCAAAAACTGAAAGAGGTTCAACACATCATAATGTCCCAGAGCTATTCGGCAAAGTTAATTGAACAAGAACAGACTCTTCTAAAATACATCAACCTCAAGGAACAACAGGAAGAGATTTTCCAGAAACAAAAATCTAGGAATCGGTGGCTAAAAGAAGGAGAACGTAATACTAAATTTTCCATAAAGCAGTTATTCAGCATCGCCAGGGGAACATAGTGGTACGTCTGAAGAAAAGCGATGGAAGCTATACAGAAACGCAAACCGAGATGGAACAGACTCTGAAAATATTTTTTGCAGATCTTTTGGAGGAACCCAATATCAATAGGAACGCTGATCGGGAGGAAGTTCTCCAGCACATCCCGACGGTCATCACAGAAGACCACAACATGATGCTAATGAAACTAATCAGTATGGAAGAATTGGATGAGGCTGTTAAGAAAATGGCAGTAGATAAATCCCCAGGACCAGATGGGTTCACCACTAACTTCTTCCACTCCTTCTGGGATTGGTTGAGAGAAGAAATTTGGCACTGGTCAAAGACTCAAGACACACTGGAAGTATTCTCAAAACCTTAAATGCTACCTTCTTGACGCTTATCCCCAAGGAAAAAAGAACTTAATATTTAGGAAAGTTTAGGCATATTTCCCTCTGCAATATTATATACAAGATTATAACTAGGGTCATTGAAAATAAGTTTCATCCTCTCCTCCCCATGCTCATTTCACCCGAGCAGGATGGCTTTGTTGAAGGACGACAAATCCTAGACGGGATAATCCTGGTCCATGAAACAATACATTCCTTGGAGACTGACAAGATTCTAGGTATGCTTCTAAAACTAGATCTTTCTAAAGCTTATGATAAGCTGAACTGGACTTTCCTGGTAGCAATGCTAAGAACCTTTGGTTTCAACGAGCTTTGGATTAATTGGATAATAAGTCTAGTCTCCTCGGACTTTTTCTCGATTTTGATCAATGGATCACCATCGCATCCCTTCCCGGCCTCACAAGTGATCAGGCAGGGGGACCCTCTATCCTCGTTTATTTTAATTATTATTTCCGAGGGGCTTAGTAGAATGCTCACAACTCAAAAACAAAGCAATGACATCTGTGGTCTTATCCTCTCTGCAGGTATGAATCCCCAAACCCATAAACAATTTGTCAATGATACTATGCTAATGGCCCCTCCCTCTGTTCAGGAAGCCAAAGGTATAAACTTAATCCTCGATACCTTCCTCAAAGCCAGTGGTCTAGAGATCAATAAAGAGAAATCCCAAGTATATTTATTCAATACCCCGAAAATCACCCACAAGAATATCATCTGTATCCTAGAATTTACTGAAGGACAACTCCCTTCCAAATACCTAGGCACCCCTCTGGCCGATTCCATAGTCCGTCAAATCTCTTGGAAGGACCTTCTAGATAAGCTCAAAAGAAAGCTGGAACTTTGGACGTATAGAGCCCTTAATTTTCCAAGCCGTCTCATTCTAGTCAAATCGGTGCTTCAAGCTATGCCTATCTACCTATTCTCCGTTCTGGCTGCCCCAAAAGCTATTCTGAAACAAATCCGCACCATCAAAAGGAATTTTCTCTGCGGAGGAAACCAAGAATACCGAAAATGGGCCTTGGTAAAATGGGGAACCCTTTGCATCCCAAAAGCGGAAGGAGGCTTGAGTCTGAGAGATCCAATAAGTGTCAACAAGGTTATGGGAGCCAAAATTGGGTGGCGATGGGTGACATACAGTGAGTAACCCTAGGAACTGTTGTGGCATCAAAAGTATGCCCCCCACTGGCCCAAGCAAAATCTGGTCATATTCGAAGAAGATAAACCAAGCTCACATATTTGGAAGGTGCCTCAATTAAACAGGGGTCTTGTCCAGAAACATAGTTTCTGGGAAATCAGAGATGGAGCATCCACCTCCTTTCTCTGCAATGCCTGGAAACAAGCCTCCAGACTGGTAGAAAGGCAGGACATACATGACTTAAAGCTACAACTTTAGAGTATCCCTATGGAAAGGGTTCAAGACTTTTGGGAACACACTCCGAGTGAACAACACTTCAGGAAATGGAAGTTGAAGCACTAGTGGCAAGCCTACGCCCTGGATGAGAACCTAGATAACTTATATGAGGAACTTTGTTCCCGTCAGATCCTGATGGTAGAAGGACCAGATAAAGTCCATTGGGGTTACACCAAAACTGGGAGTTTTAACATTGCTGAGGCGGTGAATTTGCTTGAGGAAGTTGAGAGGTTACCAAGGGAAGAGCAATGGAAAAAGGTTTGGTCCGGGAACCTCTGGCCGAAAGTTGCAACCTTTAGTTGGATTCTCATCCATAGGCGCATCCTAACCTTGGAAAATCTCCTGAAACGGGGCATGAAAGGGCCTTCCCGCTGCTGCATGTGTTTGAAAGATACTGAAACCATCAATCATCTCATGGATGAATTCCCTCTGGCTTCTTTGGTATGGGACAAAGGTGAGGCTAGATTCAAGAAAAACACAAGAATTCAAGGGCGACCAGATCTTACACTGGTTGCATGGCCTCCACAACCCTTCAAAAATGAAATTCTTAACAGAATTTGGGAATTATTCCCGGTATTCGCCGTCTGGGAAGCGTGGAAAGAAATAAATCAACATACATTCGAGGGAAAGGAGAAAAATTCCGAGGTAGTTTGGATGCTAATGGAAATACACCTTAAGGAAACACTCAATATTAACAAATGGTCATCCAAAGCAATGAAAGAAGACCCTGCAGAAAGACAAATTCGGAATGAATGGGGCATCTTCAACATACCGAAGAGTATTGACAGCCTTCGTGGGAGGAATATGCAGCCCCAAATCCCTGACTTCTAGAAATACCCACCAACTGGCACCTTCAAGATGAACTTCGACGGTGCTGCGAAGGGGAATCCTGGACTAGCAGGTTTTGGGGGTGTTATTCACAATGAAAAAGGCATAGTGCTCAGTGTCTTTTGGGGAGACATGGGTGAATCAACCAACAACGAAACATAATTAGAAGGCCTTGTTGGCAGATTTAGATGGGCATTACAACATAACTGTTTACCCTTGACAGTAGAGGGAGATTCTATGATCATAATCGCCATTGATGATCGTATATGTTGATGTATATGTAACTTCGGAATGTATTTCACATATATGTATATTGTATTCCTATAGAGATGGTATTATTCCTTTATAAGGAAGTGTCGTCATTTATATTGTAAGTGTCGTAACTTATATTTGATGGGTTATTAGACCACCTTATTTGGGGTCAGCCCTGTATAAGTCATATGGGTCAAAGGGTTATTAGACCACCCTATTGGGGGTCGGCCATGTGGGTCAAAGGGTTATTAGACCACCCTATTGGGGGTCGGCCCACTCAGCATTATGTTATGTGGTAAAGTTCGAGCCTACATGAGTTAGGTAAAAAGGCAAGTCAAGTCAAGTATAAATAGAGTGCGGGAGGCACTCTATTTACTCACTCACTTCTCACACATGCTCTCAAGGAGGAGAGGCGCACTTATGGAGGAGGAGGATTGCTGCTAGGTTATGGCTATCTCTATTGGTTGGTTGTATCATTGCTCTATCTATCTCTGAGGAAGTTATTGGGGTTTTTCACCTTTATGGTTTTCCCCAAGTAAATCTTTGTGTCTCTTGTGTGCTTGCATTATTGTCTCCATGATTGATATGATGTAGATATGCTGTACATGTTGTTCTCTCAGTTAAGATCCTAGATCAGATTGAAGTAAATTCTGAAAATTTAACATGGTATCAGAGCTAGCCTGAAAGAAGGCATGATATGGCATGTATGACACTTGTTGCACTAACGATGCTAGGGCTTGATATAGCAAAAACCAGTCATCGTAGCACTTTCGCTATAAATCCGTTTTGGCGAAGTTTTCGGATATGAAATTGTTACAGGCCGAAGCTAAGATCTCCAGGTATCTTGTGTCCAAAGGAAAACCTCTAATTCGTTGTACTTTGTGATTTATGATCTGTACAATATAGGGTTTCTGCCTCTTCCAGATCTGAGTCAAAATCAGGTGACCTTGGGAAAAAGGTCATAACTTGGGCTAGGAAGCTCCAAATGAAATTTCGTGAAAAGTGACAGGTAGTACACAGGCCGAGCTATCTCAGAAAACGTTTTCAGAGGCCGAAGGTCAAACAGTGACACGTGGCACGCCGTACAAGTTCGCTCTCCTGTATTATCCCATAAACAGGTCACGTTGCGACACTTGGCATATCTCTCTCTCAGAGAATCCAATTGAGGTCAGACCTGTCAGGATGGAAAGATAACAGGCCGAGATATCTCAGAAAACGTTTTCAGAGGCCGAAGTCGAACCAGTGACACGTGGCATGCCGTACAAGTTCGCTCTCCTGTATTATCCCATAAACAGGTCACGTTGCGACATTTGGCATAACTCTCTCTCAGAGAGTCCAATTGAGGTCAGACCTGTCAGGATGGAAAGGTAACAGGCCGAGCTATCTCAGAAAACGTTTTCAGAGGCTGAAGTTAAAACAGTGACACGTGGCACGCCGTACAAGTTCGCTCTCTTGTTTTATCCCAAAACAGGTCACGTTGCGACATTTAGCATATCTCTCTCTCAGAGAATCCAATTGAGGTCAGACCTGTCAGGATGGAAAGATAACAGGTCAGGCTATCTCAGGAAACTTTTTCAGACCTTGTGGATCAAAAATTTCAGAGTTACACCAGAAACAATCAGGTACATATTTCTGTCAAAACAGAATTATTTTTTGGTACCTTCATTCATGGCTTCCGGAATTTAGGGATTTGGAGAAAGTTGGAATTTTTGTAATCGGAGACCACGGCTGGATGCTACTCATCAAAATAGAAATTTAGAGACCAAGATCAGAATTTTTGGTTGGGCAGAAGGCCGGGCTTGATTAGACCCTAGTTCGGGACTTTGATCAGAAAAGTGGAAAATTAGGGCTTCTGTAAAAATGGGAATTTTTGAAATCTGTGACCACGGCTGGAAGCTCCTCAGAAAAATAGAAGCTTAGAGCTTTGGATCAAACATTTTGATGGGGAAAAAGAGTGGGCTTCATCAAACCCCAGTTCAGGGTCACGTCCAGTGAATCTAGAAGTTTCAAAGGCAAAATTGAGGAGTGAAACTTTGCAGTTTTCAAATTCTGAATATACCAACTTGATCAGCTCATCAAGGCACATATTTCTATCCTATCAGAAGTTTGAAATTCAAAGTTTGAATTTTTGGGGTTTCTCTGACAAACCCATATCCAGCTCAAGGTCCAGTTCTTGCAAATCAAGTGGATTGGGTTAATCACTTGCATAAGTGAAGAAGTTCCTGTTTCAGAGGGAGATGAGGCTAAGGCCTTACATAAGAAGATTACAAGTGATCACGACAGGTATGACTCATCGAGGTATGTTTTGAGATTTGTTCATAATTAAGTTTATGGTATGCTTGTCTTCATATTATCACGGTTAGTACAATCTTGATTTTAGACTTGTCATATCACCTTAATAAAATTATGAATGCATGATAGAAGTCATTCATTTATTAGGAGTATGAAACTTATGTTTGTACTAACACATTGTGATGTTGTATGAGTTTCATGTTGTCTACTAACATGAAAGGTACACCAAGAAGACAAATCATGTTCTAGTTCAAGAACATATGATCATGAGGACAAAGATTCATCCATTGCCATGGATCTCATAGAAGATCCATTCTCGAGGTATGTATAACTTAGTTTTATAATGGTTAACTTATGAGACATGCAGGTTACTAGCACAAGTCACTAAAGAGAACCAGAAGACATTATGCGGGTATGTTAGACATAAATAGCTAGCATGCTAATCCAGGTATGTTTTTCCTATATCAAGCTAAAATCCTACCTTGTGTTAGGATCTTATACTGTTGTTGATAATAATTATTCATGAAGTCATAGGTTTGAATAATCATGGTTGGATGTATATTATTATAATTGATGATATGACTAACCAGAAGAATCATGAAAGTATAGGCTTGAATAATCACAGGTTTTATGCATTTTATATCTCTTATCTTGATTGATGATTCAACTAACCTGAAGAGTCATAGGCTTGAGTAATTACAGGTTTAGACATGTTATGTTTCTTATGATTTGACTAACCATAAGAATCCTTGAATGCTCATGCTTATTATTTCTGTTTGAAATGATCATGACTATACATGCTTGAGATTATTGTGTTTTAATAGTATACTAATGAATGTATGATTTTATATGAGATCACAAGGATAACACATTCATGATACTAATAAGCATGCATAGGGACCAAGGATGAATATGAGTTCAAGAACAGGTAATTCAGGAAGCAAAGATCAAGAGGGAGCACACTCCAGTTGCTCCTGCCAGAAAGCAAAGGAGCACACTCTAGTTGTTCCTGCAAGAAAGCAAAGGAGCACACTTCAGTAGTTTCTGCAAGGATGCAGATATTCAGAGGGAGTTGATCATCTCTCTACATTTCACAACAGAAAGGTGTAGAAGAAGCTACCTCAGATTAGGACTCCAGCAGCTCCTGCAAGGAAGCAAAGACTCAGAGGGAGTCCACCCAACGAACAAACAAAGATAAGTATTTGAATTGTCATTTCTTAAATAATACTGTTCAATAATGTATATACTGATGTTCCTAGATTTAGGTTGTGTATTATGCATATTAGAATAATTGCATTGATGAACAGTATACTACTAATATGCATGGGTAAGTAGCCTATGGCACTGTACAACATTCCATTGCTACTTATCTAGAATGAAACCTCTTTGCTGACATGTTGGGAGTTGTGCACACTCTTAACAATGTTCTGGTAGAGATTGGAAGGCATCTAGAAAGTTACGGGATATGGATAAATGTTGTATTGAAGCATTGGCTAAGATAATTGCATGACTGTATGACATATTTATTTATATGTAAGAATTTGTTCTGAAAACTATGAGATGTTTTCTAATCATGCAATTTAACCTGTTGTGTAGGAAAGATCGTATGCCATCTCCTACAAAAGAAGAACTACAATATTTGTTCAGCAACAAATTTATTTATTGAAGATATTGAAGTTCCCAGGATCTGGGATGAAGAAATGGAATGCCATGATCCATCGATCATGAAGAATGATGTTTGGGATGTAGTCCCAAGATGTGAAGGGAAGTTTGTTATGACTTCCAAATGGAACTATCAGATCAAGCATGTTGCAGATGGCAGCATTGAGAAATATAAAAGTGATGAAATAGAAGATACACTAGATGGATTCAAGACAGCATGGTGTAGTCATATATGTGTGCAGAACTTGGTATGGTAGGATAGACAGCTTTCTATCCAGTTTGGGCTTTACCAAGAGTAAAGCGGATTCCAACCTTTACTACAAGGTTGAGGAAGGCAATCCAGTGATACTACTTTTATATGCAGATAACCTGTTTGTTACAGGTAAAGATAGATTGATTACCGACACGCAGCGGAAGCTTTCTTCCAAGTTCGAGATGAAGAACTTGGGGATGATGCACTATTTGTTTTTTGGCTTGGAGGTGTGGCAGAATGCAGGTGGGATCTTCCTTGGTCAAGGGAAGTACACAGTAGATATCCTGAAGAGATTTGGGATGATGGATTACAAAGCCATGGCCACACCTATGGCATCGAATCTGAAGTTTCTTTGTGATGCTTCATCTGAGCCAGTTGATGTTTCTATGTATCGTCAGATTATTGGGTCCTTGATGTACCTGACGAACACGAGACCAGATATTTGCTTTGTTGTGAACACATTGAGCCAGTTCCTGACGGATCCGAGGAGTGTTCACCTGGTTGCTGTAAAGCATGTTCTGAGGTACCTGAAGGGTACAGTGGATTATGGGCTCAGATATGAGGCGAATCAAAAGTTTAACCTGCAGGGTTATGTTGATTCAGATTGGGCTGGCAGTGCTGCAGATAGGAAGAGCACATCTGGGTGTTGCTTCAGTATGGGATCAGGTGTGATCTCTTGGTTTAGCAGGAAGCAGTCCTGCGTAGCACTGAGTACAGCTGAGGCAGAGTATGTTGCAGCCTGTTCAGCTAGTTGTGAGGCAGTATGGCTACGGAAGCTACTGTCTGAATTATTTGATCTCCCGTTGGAGGCTACTGGTATCTTCTGTGATAACCAAAGTTGTGTGAAGCTGTCCGAGAACCCAGTGTTTCATGACAGATCGAAACACATAGAGATCAAATATCACTATATCAGGGATATGGTGCAGAGAGGAGCCGTGAAGCTCCTATATGTTGCGACAGACGAGCAGATTGCAGATGTGCTGACGAAGCCACTAGCCAGGGTGAAGTTCGAGTATTTCGGAGAGAGAGGCTTGGCGTTCTTCAGATCGAGGACACTTCAAGGAAGAAGTGATGGACACATTTGCTGAAGCCATTCCAAGCATGTTGGAAGGAGGATCCTTCACATGGCTGTGGATGTAAGCGCTGGATGATGAGCATCAGGATGATGTTCTGGTTTCTGCTTGGATATGATCAGTTGGATCATTTTTATGTATGTATGTACGCATCATGTTGGATGCTGGATATGATCAGTTGGATCATTTTTATGTATGTATGTATGCATCATGTTGGATGCTAGATATGATCAGGTGGATCATTTATGTATGGATGCATCATGTTGGATGCTGGATATGATCAGTTGGATCATGTGTATGTATTTTGTATATGCATCATGTTGGATGCTTGGACCATGTATCTGTATATGTATCAGGTGGATACATTGTATGATCAGGTGGATCATGTATGGTGATATGTATCATGTATCAGGTGGATACATTGTATGATCAGGAGGATCATGTATGATGATATGTATCAGGTAGATACTTGGTATGCATCAGGTGGATGCATTGATGATCAGGTGGATCATGCAGCAGGATGTTGCAGTGATGATCAGGATGATCATGGATGATGAGCTTCAGGATGTTGCTCCAGATGACATGCAGCAGGACGTTGCAGTGATGATGATCAGGATGATCATGGATGGTGAGCTTCAGGATGTTGCTCCAGATGACATGCAGCAGGAAGTTGCAGTGATGATGATCAGGACGATCATGAGTACATCAGGATGATGTATGGTGAGTATCAGGTTGATACTCTGTGGCCGTGGATCAGGTTGTGTAGATGAGCATGTCTGGGAGATCCTATAGGTCGGAGTTGTGTACCCGTAACAGCCTGGGATGCTCTTTCGAGACATTGCTCTGGGAGGACATGTAATTTGTGCTCTGGGAGATCTCAGGTCGGAGTTGTGTACCCGTAACATCCTGAGATGCTCTTGCGAGGTTTTGTCCTATGGCATGTAATTTGGGCCCTGGGAGATTTCAGGTCGGAGTTGTGTACCCGTAACATCCTGAGATGCTCTTTCGAGGTTTTGCCATGACCACATGTAATAGCGCCCTGGGATATTTCAGGTCGGAGTTGTGTACCCGTAACATCCTGAGATGCTCTTTCGAGGTTTTGCCATGACCACATGTAATAGCGCCCTGGGAGATTTCAGGTCGGAGTTGTGTACCCGTAACATCCTGAGATGCTCTTGCGAGGTTTTGTGGTGGACCACATGTAATTTGTGCCCTGGGAGATTTCAGGTCGGAGTTGTGTACCTGTAACATCCTGAGATGCTCTTTCGAGGTTTTGTGGTGGGGTCACATGTAATAGCGCCCTGGGAGATCCTACAGGTCGGAGTTGTGTACCCGTAACATCCTGGGATGCTCTTTCGAGGTTTTGTGACGCACGTAATAAGTCCTGAGGATTCCACAGTATGGCCAGTGATGATGAAGACCTGCAGGTGGTGGGCCTACATCCAGTATGAAAAAGGACTGGCTCTGTAGAACTTCCTATGACGAGTAGATCCAGAGATTGATTGAGATAGCAGCAGCAGTGACGATGATGATGACTCGATGACGATTATCCAGTGACGATGATCCAGAGAAGATGACTTGTGCTAGAAGAACTGTGCTGAGAAATACCTTCCTAGTTAAGAGGGAGTGTTGATGTATATGTAACTTCGGAATGTATTTCACATATATGTATATTGTATTCCTATAGAGATGGTATTATTCCTTTATAAGGAAGTGTCGTCATTTATATTGTAAGTGTCGTAACTTATATTTGATGGGTTATTAGACCACCTTATTTGGGGTCGGCCCTGTATAAGTCATATGGGTCAAAGGGTTATTAGACCACCCTATTGGGGGTCGGCCATGTGGGTCAAAGGGTTATTAGACCACCCTATTGGGGGTCGGCCCACTCAGCATTATGTTATGTGGTAAAGTTCGAGCCTACATGAGTTAGGTAAAAAGGCAAGTCAAGTCAAGTATAAATAGAGTGCGGGAGGCACTCTATTTACTCACTCACTTCTCACACATGCTCTCAAGGAGGAGAGGCGCACTTATGGAGGAGGAGGATTGCTGCTAGGTTATGGCTATCTCTATTGGTTGGTTGTATCATTGCTCTATCTATCTCTGAGGAAGTTATTGGGGTTTTTCACCTTTATGGTTTTCCCCAAGTAAATCTTTGTGTCTCTTGTGTGCTTGCATTATTGTCTCCATGATTGATATGTTGTAGATATGCTGTACATGTTGTTCTCTCAGTTAAGATCCTAGATCAGATTGAAGTAAATTCTGAAAATTTAACAGTATACAGTGAGGTTCAACCATATCTGAGATCTCCCACAAATAGAAATGGGAAAGCAGACTATCCCAGTTGCAACGACTTCTGCTCACCACCCCAGCTGTCAACTTCATGCATGTTCGACGCAAAGGAAATAAGGTGGCAGACAAGTTAGCAAATAAAGGGGTTAGAGCATGTGTCTCATTCCAGGCTGGACCATTAGACGACACCTGCGACCATGCTCTGAGATGACGGTGTTTAGAACTCCCTTCCATTGACAAAGACCACTCGGCAAGGATCTCAAGAAAAAATAATGATACGCCACTTGAGGCAGAAGACACGTGGTCTCACATGGGACCGAGGTCCCTTCCCATTAATTATCAAACGATCCACTTAGTCACTAACCCCGATGGCATTATTTTGTTAAGTGGCGATGGGGAAGATAAGACAAATGCAATCACTAGAATGAGGGTCGCCATTTAATTGTTCATACGACAGCCCTGTGTTGCTCTTCCGCGAGATGGAGGTTCTACTTCCCGGGAATAAATAGTTGGACTGCTCTAGTACACCAATAATGTCCAGATGGGATGCAATATGTGGGATCATTCCCACCTTTAGCATATATGAGATGGTAATTATTTTTGGGCATGGTCGAACCCATGGAAGGGACGATAATTCAATTATTCCAGATCGTGGAAAATTAATAACAAGTACCATGGTCAAATACAGAAGCAGGCCTCAGGATTTAAAGGCCATAAAGCCAGGAGGCACAAGGAAAAATCAAAATATTATTTTTGGTTGCCTCGCTCGAAAGGGTGGCATGTTATTTCTGCTTCAATTGGAGAATCGGTTGGTGCAGTTGGTGGGTGGCATCTCCCTTACATCTAGCACTATATTTTTCTATATCATGGCTCCCCGCATTCGAATGCAAAGCCTCAGAGGCTCTCTACATAGCACCAGGGGAAGGAATCGACATACAGGGGAAGGTACATCAAACCAGGATAGCAATGATCCTTAGGAATCTCACCCTTTGGCTTTTGATTGGGCTGTCCAATACTTGACTGAGACTTCTGGCGTCACTGAGACACGGATTGCAAACATGGATATTTCCCTTCAGCAGGAGTATGAAATGCATGAGGTGTTCGGGTACACAGGGTACTACTAAAGGACCGAACACCAAGAGCAACAACTTCACACAAACAGATCACAGATCAACACACTGATGTTTTGACGTGGTTTAAACCCTCGTGAGGGAAACACTCCACGGCCCTGGCCAAATAGCTTCTACGGGACAATTTATTATGCAAAGAAAGAAAGTTACAAATGAGCTTCTCCTAATCAATCAACTTTCCAATGACCCTCCATGCTCTTTAAATAGAGATCATGGACCAATTAGGTGTTAAGCCACGGATCAAGGGTAGGTACGATCTAAGAGAAGTTGAGCCATCGGATCACTCTATGTCGAAAACATATCGTGACCGTCAGATTAAGTATTTACAAATGCATACTAATGCATTCTAAAGAAACACACTTTCTCTAACGGATATATTACACAAGTTGATCTTAACTAACTCCTAAGTGTCTAAATATCCTAACATCCCCCCTTAAGAACAACTTGGGATAGGATTGAAGGATTTACAAAAGTGACACTATTAGGAGAAGGAAGGAGGCATTAGAGCCTATCCCCCCTTAATGACAAGTTCCTGAACTCCTAACATAGATCGAAGTTTAGAAAACTTGGCTTCTGTAAGAGACTTGGTGAAGATGTCTGCAACTTGATCATCTGTAGGGAAAAATAGCACTTCAAGAACACGATCATGAATAAGATTTCTGATGAAGTGCATATGTAGCTCAATGTGTTTGCTGCGTTGATGTAGAACTGGATCTTTGGCAAGCTTGAGTGCACTTTGATTGTCGCACCAAAGTGGAGTAGGCTGCTGCTGCTCGAATACGAACTCTGAAAGGATCTGTCAAAGCCATAAAGATTCCTCACTGGCATTAACTGCGGCTCGATATTCTGCTTCTGCTGAAGAAAGAGAAAGAGCTTGTTGTTTCTTACAAGCCCAAGTGATAGGTCCAGATCTCAGACTGAAAACATAACCTGCAGTAGACTTTCGATCATCAGGATCGCTGGCCCAATCTGAATCAGTGAAACCAACCAACAAAGGTTCCCCCCCTATACTATAATGAATCCCAAACTGAATTGTACCTCGAATATATCGAAGTATTCTTTTAGCTGCTTTCTAGTGACTTTCATGAGGTGTCTGCATATAATGGGCAACATGACCAACGACAAAGGAAAGGTCAGGACAGGAATGAGTCAAGTATAAGAGACTACCAACAAGCTGACGATACAAGGTGGCATCGAATTTAGGTGAAGTACAAGTGGCAGAAAGTTTGACTCCAGACTGGAAGGGAGAAGGGGTTGGTGTACAATCTTCCATGTGAAAGCGATGAAGAAGGTCACAAGCATACTTAGACTGAGAAAGAAAGATTCCTTATTTGGTTTGCAGGACTTGGAGACCAAGAAAATAATGCAAATGTCCTAAGTCTGACATTTCAAAATTTTGTTTAAGACTCAATTTCACATGGGTTATAAGCTTAGGGTCACTACCAATAAGAATAAGGTCATCAACATAGAGAACAAGTATGATGAGATGGTTTCCTACTTTCTTGGTATAGACATTGGGGTCAGAATGGCATCTAGAAAAACCAGTGTCAAGGAGAAAGTTATCCATTTTGGCATACCAAGCTCTAGGAGCTTGCTTAAGGCCATATAAGGATTTCTTAAGGTGGCAGATAAGGCTAGAGTTATTCTGAACATATCCAGGAGGTTGTTCCATGTAAATTTCCTCCTGTAAATCACCATGTAAGAAGGCAGACTTGACATCCATTTGATGGACTTCCCAGTTGTGTAAGGCTGCAAGGGAAAGAACAAGGCGGATGGAGTTCATTTTTGCGACAAGAGCAAAGGTTTCATTGTAGTCAATCCCTTCAACTTGGGAAAAACCTTTGGTAACTAACCTTGCCTTAAGTCTTTCAACACTTCCATCTGATGCATACTTAGTTCTGTAGACCCATTTACATATGACAAGTTTTCTTCCTTTTGGAAGAGG
The DNA here is from genome assembly GCA_027924585.1 of Larix kaempferi. Taxonomy (NCBI): domain Eukaryota; kingdom Viridiplantae; phylum Streptophyta; class Pinopsida; order Pinales; family Pinaceae; genus Larix; species Larix kaempferi. Next base: position 10,157,989 of record BSBM01000207.1, read on the forward strand.
TACAAGATCCCAAGTATCATTTTCCATTAAGGAACGATATTCTTCATCCATAGTTGCATCCCAATCTGGATTTCCTGAAACTTCTGTAAAGGTTTCTGGATCATGATTCTCAGAAACTTGAGCCAAAAGAGAAGAGGCTTGCTGAAACTGAGAACGTGTTCGACGTTGATCTCTAGGATCACCGGCAAGATCACCAGCTACTTCACATGTTGAACGAACCCATCAAGGAAGCACTTGTGCTGGTGCAACTGGAGGAACATGAACAGGTGGAGGTGGATTTTCATCCTCATCGTCATCATCAAAAACTAGACTTGGAAACCTGTCAAGGAAGTTGGAAGAAGAAAAAGAAGGCACAAATGCCTAATCAGGATCGTAGGCCAAAGATGGCACAATCGCCGAGTTAGGCTCGCAAGCCAAGAGATTTTCATCAAATTTAACATCTCTTTTAATGATTATTTCATGAGAATGTGGTTGAAGAAGTCTATAACCTTTTACATCTTCAGAATATCCAACAAATATGCACTTTTCACTTTTAGGCTGCAATGCTTTCCATTTTTCATCCGGAATGTGAGCCCATGCTTCACTACCAAACACACGGAAGTGACTTACATTAGGTTTAGTTTTACTCCATGCTTCTTCCGGTGTGATACCCTGTAAAGCTTTAGTGGGGGTGCGATTAACTATGTAATTTGCACAATTAATGGCTTCAGCCCAAAATTGAAGATTTAGTCCCTTAGATTGGATCATACAATTTGCCATTTCTTTTAAAGTGCGATTCTTCCTTTAAGCTACACCATTTTGTTTTGGTGTATATGGAATAGTGTGTTGTTGTTGGATTCCTTGTTCAGTGCAGAAAGTAGTGAACTTTTTGTTAACATATTCTCTTCCATTGTCAGATCTTAACTTAATGATTTGATGACTAGATTGTTTCTCAACAAGGGCCTTGTAGGCCAAGAACATATTAAATACTTCGCTCTTAAGTTTTAGGAAATAAACCCAAGTGCGTCTGGTGTAATCATCAATGAAAGTTAAGAAATATTTGAAACCAGAAAAGGAAGCAGATGGAAGAGGACCACACAAGTCACTATGCAGAAGCTCCAAGGGAACCGAGGCGTGCCAAGATGCACGTTTGTCAAAACTATCCCGATGATGTTTTCCGAGTACACAACCAGAACAAACACCATCCCTGCAAGATACCATCGGAAGACCTGTCACCATATTGTCTTTACATAGTTGTTGCAATGAGCGATAATTTAAGTGACCAAATTGCTCATGCCAAAGTTTGCTCAAGTTATCACTATGAGCAACAAAAACTAAAGGAAAAGGTGATGACCCAAAGTTGTTAAACTTGTACAACCGAGTAATATCATCAACAATTCCGGTAGCTAGGACCTGTTGAGGATCTTTAAAATCCTTGATTACAACTTGGTGAGGTGTAAACGTCACAGTTTTACCTTCACCAGAATGAGTGATCTGATAGACTGATAACAAATTGCAGGAAATTCTTGGAACACATAGTACATCACTAAAATGATCATTATCTACTGGAACTGTTCTAGCTCCTACAACACTTAGAGATCTATCATCACCAACAAATATTTGTTTGGTGTTACATTCATGCATAGTATAAAAGATGGCTTGATCCTTAGCCATATGATAAGATGCTCCAGAATCAATGAGCCATTCATTTGAAGTAGAAGAAGAAGATGCATTATAAGAGTAACCAGAAGCACAAAGTGCATGTCCATGAGAGACATATTCTGAAGGTGAATCTAGGCTGATGTGGTGCTTCTTCATTGTTGCTTCCAAGGCTGCCATCTTCTTGAAACACTTATATTCATCATGATTATCTTTCCCGCAATAGTTGCAATGATGCTCAGTCTTTTTTCCTTTTGGCTTGGATCCTTTGTCATTTTTCAAAGAAGGAGCTGACTGAGAGGGTTTGGGACCCTTCTTTGAATTATTATTGAGAAAATTTTGTTTCTTGGGAGGCTTGGAATTTTCTTTCTATTGGGACAATAAGGCTTTCGCAGATGTATCTGCATTGTTGATTATTCCAAGATGGATGAGTTTATCTTACTCTCTAATCAAGGAATCAAAAAAGGATTCAAGACTAGGCTCTTGATAGCTAGCTGCATTCAAGGATTCTTTCATGGAGTAAAATGTAGATACAAAAACAGAATATGCAGGTCCAAGTTTGGAAAGAATATGATAAATGCATTGTTTGTCTTCCCTCTTAATCTTACATTCTGCACATAAGAGTTTAAGAGTTTTGTACTTAGATAAATAATCTTGAATGCATAAAAAATCATTTGGATTTACAGAAATCAACTCATTTTCGAGTTGGTGACCTCGAATTTCATTGTGTTTACCAAACACAGATTCCAACTTGTCCCAAGCAGCATCAGGTTCATCAATTCCAGATATGTGGAATCTCAAATCAGTAGAGATTGACATCCCAATCAATCCACGAGCTTTGTCACATCTATTTTACCATTTTATTTTCTTATCATCATCAGTGGGTTCTGTTTCTTTCCCTGAGGTAATTATGAAAAGTCCCCTACTTCGTATAACATCCTCCATACGAGATTTCCATGAGAAATAGTTGGAACTGTTAAGTAGAATATCACAAGGGGTGGCCATATTTGTAAATTAATGGATGTAAAAGCATAAACCAATAGTCTGGATGCAAAGAGCTCGAAAAAATAGGCGGTTTAAAAAAAAAACGGCACTGAAGACTGACTTCAGATGATGAAGTTATGCTTGAACAAAGAAACTGTTGAAGATGTCCCCAATAGTGACGTGGCACATAGAGAATGACCAGCTAAAAAAAAGAATCCCCCTTTTCCCAAGATGAACCTTTTGACAATTACTCTACAAGAAAGTTGTTTTAAGCGAATCACTTTTGTAAAATAAGTGATTTCACTTTTACAATGATATTACTTTTAAATAGCGCAACAATAAAAAAGAACTTAAGTGACTCACTTTTTATTTTAATTTTTTATTATGTAAGTGAGATGCACTTTTACAATAAAGTAACTTGAAAATAGAAATTGTATGCACTTTTTCTTTTAAAAATAACTTCCTAAGACTTGAACTCAAGACTTATTAAGGAATAAAGCAACTTTGGACCAAGTGAGCTAGATTAAAAGGTATGTAAAATATGGGAATGAGGAAATGGTTTTTTTTTCTTTTTTTACTCTTTTTGCTTGATTTCCGTGATTTCCTTTTTTTTTCTTCTGCAAATCACACCACAAATCGAAACAAAAAACATTTTTCCACACTTGTGGAGTTAGATCTCGTTAGTTTGCCCAGAAAGTCTACGTTTTCTCTCTGTTTCTGATTTTCCGAGATCGCGCAAGGTGCACGGCAAACAGCATACGCGACCGAGAAAAAAACCCTTTCCCTTTCTGTTTCTGATTTGCCGAGATCACTCAAGGTGCACGGCAAAGAGCATATGCAGACAGGGAAAGCAACAATCCGAAACCAAAAAAAAAACTAACAGTAAAAAACTGATGAAATATGATTTTTTTTTCTTTTATTTTAAAACATAAAATAAAAAAAAAGCGTCACTGTAACATTATACCTTCAAATCTGATGAAATACGCGTTTCTGAAGCAACCAAGAACCGTTTTTGATCAAATAAAAACTATTTCCCACTGGAAATGGAGCTCCGGACACAATGGAACACCTCCCACGGCCTAGAAATGCATAGAAATACCAAAACCAGAAACCATTTCGAGTTTCGGCAACAACAGTTCAAGATCTAGATCATAACCGGAAGCGGCTCTTCATAAAAGCTATGATACCATGTTCGGGTACACAGGGTACTACCAAATGACCGAACACTAAGAGAAATCACTTCACACAAACAGATCACAGATCAACATACCGATGTTTTGACGTGGTTTAAACCCTCCTGAGAGAAACACTCCACGGCCCCAGCCAAATAACTTCTATGGGACAATTTATTATGCCAAGAAAGAAAGTTACAAATGAGCTTCTCATAATCGATCAACTTTCCAATGACCCTCCATGCTCTTTAAATAGAGATCATGGACCAATCGGGTGTTAAGCCACGGATCAAGGGTAGGTATGATCTTAGAGAAATTGAGCCGTCGGATCACTCTATGTCGGAAACATATCGTGACCGTAGGATTAAGTATTTACAAATGCATACTAATGCATACTAAAGAAACACACTTTCCCTAACGGATATATTACACAAGTTGATCTTAACTAACTCCTAAGTGTCTAAATATCCTAACATGAGGAAAGACCAATAGCTGCAAATCCGTTATGGGCTGGGCGAATTTTGTTGGCTCGTGAGCTCCAGGATCGGGACCAGATGGTTAGAGAGCTAGGAAGCTTGGTTGAGAAAATCAAGTGGCATCAACAGAGAGGCCGGGTTGAACTTCTCTCGCTGGAGGAAGTCATAGAAGGATTGAGCTCTCTATTCCCTTCAGAGACAAGGAATCAGTCTACCGGGAACACTAATGAAACTGTAGCTCAATAGCTCATGGCACTCAAGTTCTCGGGTCGTCTTAGTCCCACCCTGTTTTGTTTCTGTTTGAATTTTCTCCTTCAGCTCCTTTTGGTTTTTGATCCGTTTTAGCAGTAAGATTTGTAAGCTTGTATCCCTACAGTTAGCAGGATGTGAAGAACAATTTTGGTTTATCAGTTTTGAAACTATGGATACCCTGTTTTCCCAGCTTGGGAGGTATTTTTGTGGCTTAAAGCCTCCTTTTATTGTAACCTTTGTACCATTATGTACTCTATAATATAAGGTACCTATGATGCTTACTTACAAAAAAAGAAGAATTTGCTCCACTCATGTATCTATTCACCTAAATATTGGATTAGGTTCCTCCAACATCAAATGAACTAAGAAAGGAGCAAGGAAAATCATGAGTATTCAAGTGACTCAAGTGAATATCATAGGTGCATCTATGTACAGGTGTTGTTGGTTGTGAAGCCATATCTTTCAGTCTCATAGATGATGATTCAGCCGTGTCCGTACCCCATGTTTGGTTATTTTCCCATTGTATTTACCCTATAAAAGAAAGACATTGTAATACGGCTAGGGAAAGATGTATTAGGTTTTATGCATTGTAAGGATCTCTGATATATGTGAAGAGAGACTGTAAGACAGTGCAGAGGAAGTGCAGCGGCTGTGCTGCAAGTTGTATCCCTTCACTTTGCTAGACGAAATAATAATAAGGACTAGAAACTTTAGTGTGGACGTAGCCCAAGTTGGGGTGAACCACGATATATCTGTGTCTCTCTTGTACTGTGTGTGTGATTATATTTGCATTTCTGTTTATTGTTATTGCTCTGCGATCTTGTTTTTCTAACAATTGGTATCAGAGCCAAAGGTCTATTTGAAAGATAAACCCGCAGGAAGCTAGGGTTTCCGGTTCGAGTGGGAGCAATGGCGGAAGAAGGAAAGTTTAAGGTCGAGAAGTTTAACGGCCAAAAATTCCAGTTATGGAAGATGCAAATGGAGGACTATCTGTACCAGAAGGATCTATTCCTACCATTGGGAGGAAGAGCAAAGCAGCCGGCAGCCATGAAGGACAAAGAATGGGAGGTTCTTGACAGAAAGGCTCTAGGAACAATATGGCTGAGCCTGGTTTCCTTGGTGGCTTTCAATATTTCAAAAGAAACGACAACGGAGGGTTTGATGAGCACACTGGGTAAGCTGTATGAGAAACCCTCGGCCTCCAACAAGGTATTTCAAATGAAGCGTTTATTTAATATGAAGATGTCTGAAGGTGAATCTGGTAGAGATATAGAACTACAACCAAGGCTTAGCGCTGCAACCCTTCTCCGACAAAGCTGATTTCCATATCCTTCCAAGGAAGTATGAGTTCTCCAATAGGTGAGTGGAGATGTTCCAAGGGTAATTTCACCAACATGTAGACAACATAGACTTCATCCCTTTGGAATGGGAGTGAGCTTCATTCATATAGGACTAAGTGGATAGGGTATGGATAGGATAGGTTGAGAGATGGTAGGAGAGGCTTAAGGGATCTCTCCAAAGTATTAGGAACCAAGTGCCAGCTCCTCTAAGAGGTCAAGGATAGGGTCCCGAGTCAGCAAGCTTCGAGAAGGACCTCAAGGAAGCTATTTTTTCCATCTAACTGACTTTGTCGATCTTGTAATGGGGCAAGGTGTGACATCGCATGTTGCTCATGTGCATCCTGCGACGACCCTTCAAAACATAGCACAATTGGGTACAAATCCTCCCAGGATGATTACTTAGTCTAGGTATCTTCAGGGGTGTATACACTGAATTTTATGATGAGTATATTTTGGGTGTAACAGAATGCCCCCCAAAGCATGAAGATGTTGAAGATATATAGGTGAAGTGCTTTGATAGAAGTAATGGTAATAGACTTGTCAGGCGAAGGACACTAATGCAGTACAAATGACTCTGAACTGACAATCTCATATGAAGTACAACATGGTTGCCGACCAATACAGTGCAGATTGATGGTAGTAATGACCGACTGAACACAATCATGGATACTAGACACAAGCGTAGATCCATGATGAGATGATGACACAGCCACGACCAATACAAATGTGGATCCATGTGATATAACTCAATACAAACTCCATCGCAACCTGGGTAAAACATGACTCCCCACGGTCTTCAAGCTGAACCCGCAATGATACGAATCTATCCATGTGATTACAAATGTCTTGATGTTGAACATGGTAGAAACCACTTGATTACCGACCATTGATGTAAACCATTAACAAGTGCGAGGTAGATCACCATTGATGTCAATGATTCCCAAGGTATCACAGTACATATCATCAAGCATGAATAAATGAGTTGAAGTCGAATGCAAGACAAAATCTTTCAATCAAGAGTCAATGATGTAAACTCATGTTGAAAGCGAGGTAACTTGCCATTGAGGCATGCAGGGCCAAGGTACTTTATTGGTTTTTAGATTCAATCCTCGGATGATGTGTTGAAGTCGACAAGGATGAATCTGTCGCAGAAGGGCCATGATGAATCCCCCATCAATCGACACGAAACACGACAAAAATGTGTAGGGTAGATCGGATGGTACAGTAACATGCAAGATTGACTCAGAGTAGACCGATGTGATGGCGGGTGTATTGACTACATATGATAAATGATAGACATATTCTTGAAAATGGGCATGGCATGATTTGGCAGTATTGACACGACGAGTGCGACACAAATTCTCAAAGCGACTGATGATGGAAGCTTTTATTTGAATGACTGAAAGGAGTAATAATACTCAGGAAATAAGTGAAACTCGAGGACAACTGGATGATCCAAGTGCTGTATGCAAATGCAGATGAGTGCCATGTTCAAGAACGATTACATACTGCCACTAATAAGGAATGTAACACAAATGCTTTCCTTTTTCCCCATCATGAATGATGAGTGCCTCATGTGTTTTTTACGAGCTTGATGAGGGTAACCAGATGCTTGGTATAGCTCATCTCATAGATGAATCCAATCCAAAATATTTTCCAAACCTGGGATAGGAGGGGTTCATCCCATGATGGGCCCTTCAATGTGATAATTTTAACGAGTCCATAGAAGGTAAACTTGGTCGTCATTCCATGTTTAGAGAGTCTGAAAAGAACTAAAGAAGACTCCAACGGTCCTTTTTCATAAAGTTAGTCTCATCGCCCGAAAAAGGGTAAAACAATGCAGGAGAGGAATCTTCCAGTCATGATTGGCTGGAGTATACATTTTTCTTAATTAGTGTCTCCTGGTCCGAAAAAGGGGTAAACTATCGCTAGGAAGACAACCATTCAAATACTTTAACAAGTGTGAACGCGACAAGTTCGCTTGGCAATCTTTTCATTTTTTGAGAGCCTGAAAAGATCTTAATAGTAGACTCTGGGGGGTGTCCTTTTCCATGGAAGTTTAATGAGCTCGAAAAAGTGATAAAACATAACTCGGTACTTGTTCTCATAGTTTCATGAGTACGGGAACAAATGAAGAGTAAACTTATCATCACGCAATAATTACAAACTAACCATTACAAAAATAACGACAAAACGTTCAAGGGAGTGTTCATACCTGTGATGACTGTTGTGATACGAGGAGTGGCACAAAAGACTACTTACAACTCCTGCACACTAGAAAATGTGTCAAATAGCCCTAAATATGACAAAAATGGTCAAAAACATAATAAATGGCCCAAGAGCATCAAAATATTTGAAAAGGAATATCCCATTCTATTTATAAATAGAAAAATGGGCCAAAAATAGTTTTCATTGTTTCATTCGCCAATTTGGGAGGAGAACTACCAATTTGGAGCCAAAACTTCCTTTGCCGATTCTAGGAGCTACGATCCACCATTTCACCCACCGTCAGGAGCAGGTATTCCTAAACTTCGTCTAGGAACTTTCTAGTGGATTAGATTTTGTTTTTAGGTTCAATTTTTGGTTTTTTTGATGAATTCATGGAGAGCTATTGCACTCTTGGATCGTCGCAGTTGGCCCTTTTGGGAACTGCGACGAGACCAAATCGGTGCAAGTCCCGAATGGGTGAAGTGAGACAACATTGCAGTGTATGCAAAAGTATAGTGCGACGACGAAGATGCACTTCCCAAACATCAAAATAAACTCAAAAAAATAACTTGCTGTGGTTGAAGTAGGATCTAACAGTGTTTAAATGTCCCTTTTGGCAGGTTGCTAGCAAGCCAACATGGTTTCAGAGTGGTGGGAAAGAGAACACGAAGTAGAAGATGTACAAGCTGCCAATGATCCACAATGCGTGGATGCCTTGAGGAACTGCGTTTTGCTCAAGTTCTTTGAGATTCAGGGGATGAGATCCCAAATTCCGTTGCTATCACACATGCTCCAGAGTTGGGATGCAGCCCAACACCATTTCATGATTGGTGAGCACATCCTCACAATAGATGTTGATGACATCTATTTTCTCACAGGTTTGTCCCGGAGAGGGGACCCTGTACATCTTACTGGAACACGGGCCAGTGACCGCACAATCGATGACATGGTGTCATAGCATTGTACCGCTCTTGCTCGATCTTCCAGTGGGAAGATCCCTATAGGGATGTGGTGAGCCGCCCACTACGTACCATACTGTTTACTATTACTAGAGTGGCGGGAAGCCAAGCCCCACACATAGCTACTCGGACTCAGATGCTTTATGCGAAGGACTGCATGTCCCCCATGGTTTTTAATTGGTGTGAGGGTCTCCATGCACACCTCCGAGCTCAGCTGACCAAGTGTCGGCGGGGAGAGATCAAGAATTTTGGTTATGGGTCGATCGTGGTATCGTTACTCTTGGAGCAGATCCCTCTCTTGCATCCATAGGTAGTACTAGATGACAGGGAGCCTAGAGATCCCCACATGCTCAGATGGGCTGAGGTGATGACCCGCCATGGTGGAGGACCTATCATCAGCTTTGGTCCTGAGTTCTTTAGCTGGTTGGAAGGCCAGTTACTCATGGTTGAGGACTTCCTGTACGGCGGTACATATTTTAGAGAGGATCCTCACTTGGTGCTGCCCGAGGGTGCAGCATGGGGTGACATAGGTGAGAACAAAAACCCTTGTACTTTTAGTTTTGCATATTTATCATTTTTTTGATGCAGTGTTGACAAGTATGTAACATGTGTGTGCAGATGTGGGGCCCGTACAGCTGGTAGGACATTCCCTTTTGGCGAGGAGAGACAGAGGTGGGGAAGTATTTTTTCCCCCAGGTGCTCATGCTGCCATCGAGGAGATGGAGGAGGTATACAAGAACTTGTCCCAGCTAACAGTAGAGGTTCCTGAGCCAGCGATAGATGACCTGCCGAGACCTATGCAGAGGTTTGGGGTTGGAGCGTCCGTATGCTTCAATACCCTACTCCGCAAGGTAACGAGGACCGTGGATTCCTTCCCACTCAGCGACTACGGGCTGTCTGTGCTAGGGGTGGTGTACGGGTCAGGCGTCAGGCCCGATGACACTATTATACTTGTACTAAGAGCTTAGAGGCCTCATATTTTGTACCACTGAAAGCTATGATGCTTCAGATTTTGTAGAAACTCACTGAAAGCCATCGTGCTTCAGATTTTGTACCAGCACTACTTTTGAGTGATATATAGATACAAACATTCTCGGTGATTTATACATTATGTGTTTTAAAATGATGAGTGATGTGATCTTGTTTACATGTTTTCTTTTATACATTGCATTATTTACATGTTGTGAATGTTTTTACATATTATGAATATTATGTGTGTGTGATGTACCAATCTAAAATGAAGCTGGCCATCAAGTCAACAACTGTGTTTAACTCTCGTGGAATGTGTAGGTACTGAACGGATTCAAATGACCTTTCAAGGAGATGTACTCGTTTGAAGAGACAGAGTAAGGTGGGATCAAGGATGGCGTAAACTTGGTTAATATAGGAAACCACTAATCGAGAATCCATGTGGATGACAATGTGGTTCATACCCAAAGAAATGGTGTTATCTAGGGTTCCGATTACTACCTAATATTCTGCGGCGTTGTTGGTCGCAAACCCTAGGAAACTTCCTCTTGAGCTAATGAGCTCACCTGTTAGGGAATATAGTACCCAGGCTATCGAAGCAAGGTTATAGGTATGCCGGCTGGTGCCGTCTACGAATCCATAGCACGTTTCTATCTGCACACGCAGACAAAACATGGTATAAGGAGTGGAAACAAGATCTAAAGACACTCAAAAATAAAAGCGTCACAGCACACAAAAACACGCCATGTACAGTATATACAAGAAATTCTAAGCATGACGAGTTTAGGCATAGTATCTCTTCAGTTAAAGCCCATTGCAGGGTTCACCCAAAGAGATTTTGTCATAGTCTTCAAGCTCGTAAGCTCCCTTCTCCAAAACATGTTTGACAATGTAAGGTCCATGCCACATGGATTCGAACTTTCCTGCTCCTAGTTTGTCGTGCTTCTGGTCATAAGTGAGGACCAGGTCACCCTTGTTAAAGATACGAGGTTCAACTGACTTGTCGAATTGGGATTTGATGCATTTCTTATGCATTTCATTAGCAAGAGTGGCATCTCGGCGGGACTCGTCAAGTTTTGCTAAGTGCAGGAGACGTTCTTCTTCGGCAATAGTATTAGGAAGAAGTTCGACAACGAGTTGTAGAGACGGAATTTTTCACTCTATAGGTAGGACAACCTCCAATTCATAGACTAGCTGGAAAGGAGTGTAACCTGTGGCGGTTTTAACGGAGGTTCTGTAGGCCCATAACGCTGAAAAGAGCATGTTATGCCAATTGGATTTCTGCGTACCTACCATGTTTTGGACCATGGTTTTCAAGACTTTGTTTTTTTTTTTGACAGAAACGGTTAAAGGATTTATATTAAAGATCTGTGGCCGTGCCACTCAAAGTTTTACAAGCCAAAATAAGAGCAGTTCAGACAGCCATGCTGCCCATATTGCAAAAGCCTGTAACTAATCAGGACTTTTCAAGAAAACAAGAAACAGAGGTTCCCATATTTACATATGCCTGTAACTATTCAGGACTTTTCATGAAAACTAGAAACAGAGGTTGATTACAAAACGACACCAGTAAACAAAAGAACCTAGCAATTAACGATGAAGAGCTCCAGCAGACTGGCTTGCCTTTGGCGGGTTCTTGCTCGAGCTTGGATTCCCAGTTCCACGATAATTCTCCGTCGCAAGCTCCAGGTTCTGCAACCTTAGGTCGAGATTTTCAATGACGACCATAATTTTCGTTTCCAGGTTCTCCAGAGCTCGGTCAAATTCTTCACGATTGCTTCCAATTTCTTCGTCCAGCCTATCCAGTCTTCTACCTCCTTGGGCGTCCATGCGATGCATAAACTCTCCTTGCCTTCTTATTCGACGTCGGAGCACCCGAATTTCCGCCTCTATTTCCAGCAATGGGTCGGGGGAAGACGCAGCCGAGTCTTTAGTATCAGCCATGGAAAAAGACCAGTTGCCAACCAGGTGACACAAAATTGCAGCGTAAGGAGTTCGCTTCTTCCTTCCAAGATAGACTAAAGCCAGGGTGGTGAGCCAATTTGGGCCGAAACAGGAATTACCGTTTTTAAGGCTGGTGTCCACTTCATACCATGAATTCGGCATCATATCCATTACCTCATCACATGTTCCCGTGTCCTTCATCCAGTTCCGGCTTGCTCCATTTCCAAAATTCGTACCAACTCTTAAATAACGGCTCGTACTTTCGATATCCATTAACTCTGGTGAATCCTGCATCAGCTTGGAGTCGTTATTGAAACTTGCCGCGAAATCCCCTGTGGTAAAGGCGTACAGACTGAGCTGGAATGATGGCAGCAAAACCCCGCATTTGGCGACGTCCAGGTGCTCAGGAGGAGTCGAGCAGATCTTTTCCCATTGAGTGCCATGATCCTTGGTACGGCGTCTGGTACAAGCCATCAACAGATTAGACGGAGATGCCGTCACCCCAGCTGAAGAGGGGCGTACGATGGAAAGGGGAAGATAACGGGAGCTGAGGAGGAGGGAGAAGTCCTCGAATGTGGACACGACGCACTCCCGCATGCAGTCCAACCGTCCACGGAGGCGCCAGGTGCCTGAAGTCCGGAGCCAGCATCCAACAACCGTATAGCTATTTCCTTGCCCGGTGCCCATGGGAACGATGTTACGGAATGGGGACTCTATTGACTTCATCATTGACTTTTAAACAACCTTTTTGTAGATTAATAGCTTCGTTGGCTGCTTTGTCAGCTTGTTCATTATTTTTTCACAGGACGTGGAAAAATTCGATGTCCTGGAAGAGAGGAATTAGCTGAGCAATTCTTTGGAGAACCTGACGAATTCACATGGACGCAGGTAACTTCATGGTGTTCATGCATTGGATAATCATCCTGGAGTCCCCTACTACAGTTGCTTGCTGTGCGCCATGTAGAAGAGCTTGGTTAAGTCCTTGCCAAAGGGCCAGGGCTTCTGCCATGTTATTGGATTCCACTCCTAAGTTCCAAGAATAGGTGAATATCAATTGTCCATCGGGGCTAGTGAGAACCCCTCCCCCTCCTGCCTCCCCTGGATTTCCTTTAGAAGCTCCATCAAAGTACAAAAGGTTTCCACGGTTTTTGCACCACTTGTCGTAGTCTTCCCCATCAAGTCTGATTTCCCACTTGTGTAGCACCGGGTCTCTGACCGAAAGATTGACAATATTACCGGGAATACTCTGGAGCCAGTTGGCTTCTTCTGCCGATAGAGCTAGATTTAGGCACCTAGGAGTTCGCGAGCTTATAAAGTCCCCTAGCAGGGCTTTAATTTTGACCACCACCTGCAGAGGAGAAGTTCTGGTTCCTCGGAAAATTCTACTATTACGCTCAAGCCAGAGTTTCCAGCATATAAACTTGGGAAGGACCGACCAAGCAATAGCCAAAGGATCTTTCGGCTGGATTCTAACAGGGGAGGCCGACAGCCATTGGCTGAGGAGGGATGGAACATCTTCAAAGTTCAGGGGGATATGCCAAGGAAGAGTCATCAAATTCCAGACAAGAGTAGAGAAGGGACAGGAGATAAACAGGTGAGTGGACGTTTCTTCAGCTGTGAGGCATAAGGGGCAGCGAGATGGGCCTTCCCATCCTTTCCTTCGCAGGACATCAGTGGTTAGGGCACTGTTATGGGCTAGGACCCAGATGAAATGGTCGATTTTAGGTAGAGTTTTGTTTGACCAGATATACTTCCAAGCAGCAGGATTTCGGGGAACATTGGGGATGGCTTTGGCGCTCCTGTACCCTTGGGCAACAGAATAATGGCCTGTTCTGGAGCCCCATCCTCTAACATCCTTATGCTTTTTGGCGATCGGGGAATTCCCATCCAGGCAACGCAGGAGGAGATCTCTTTCTTCGGCTAAGTTTTGAGGGCAATCCGGAATGACCCAGCCATTCCAGTGATGACCGACCGGGTGCCAAATTGATATGTCCCAAAGAGTGAATATTCCATTGCTTGAAAGAAGCCTCCTGATTCCCTCCATCCCTTCTATGGTTCCAATCGGAGGGTTTCCATTGATGGAGTCATCCCAGATTCTGATTTTCTTGCCATTTCCAGGGATCCACGTAATATCCTCAGCAAGGAGGGGGTAGGCTTTAGAACAGAGGGCAAAGAGGGGAGAGCCTTTTGTCGTCTTCGGGCCCTGATCCAAGCATCTGAGTCTATTCCCTGAAAAGTACTTTTTCCATAAGACCTGTTTACTCCATGACGGGTCACCGGACACTATGTTCCACAGAAGCTTGGCCCCCAGGGCAAGGTTTTGGGCCCTAAGGTCTCGCATATGCAATCCACCTTCATGATAACAGGCTGTGACCTTTTCCCATTTAACTAGAGGGAGTTTGCTTTCATTCTGTTTTCCTCCTTTCCACAGGAATCTCCGAAGAAGAACTTCAATCTTTTTAAGAACAGTTAAAGGAGCTAGAAGCAAGGAGCATTGAAAAACAGGCATACTAGCAAGAACAGATTTTATGAGCACAGATTTACCTGCAAGATTTAGCCATGATGCTCCCCAGGCTTTGATTTTCTGATTCAGCTTCTCAATCAACGGTTCCCAGCTGGAGATTTTAGGCTTATCCTTGAATATTGGAACTCCAAGGTATTTAAATTTCGTCCAGTGGTACTTTCCTTCTATCCTGAGGATTCTGGATATAGCTTGCAGCTCCATTGGGGAGCAGTTCCAACTGTAGATTTGGCTCTTAGTATAATTAATTTTGCTTCCTGAAATATCTTGGTAGATGTCAAGGACCTCTTTAAACTTTCTGGCATTCGTGGGACTAGCTCCACTCATGAGAAGGGTGTCGTCGGCAAACTGGGCATGATTTACCTCCTTAACCCCTCTCACTATTTTTAACCCCAGAAGGTCTTCATGATTTCTATAGTGGTCCAAGATGAAGCTGAGGGAGGCCGCTTGTATGGCGTAGAGAAGAGGCGACAGTGGGCATCCTTGCCTGAGCCCCCTTGAAGCTTGGAAGAAGTCAACAGCTCTCCCATTCACCAGGGGGGCGATCCAGGGGGTACTGATACAGGCTTTGATCCAAGAGATCAACTTTGGAGCAAACCCAAATCTGTTCATTACCTGAAAGAGAAAGTTGTGGCGGACTCTGTCAAAGGCGTTGGCAAGATCCAGTTTAACCACCATACCTTTTTCTTTTCTAGTCACACTGGAATGAATGGCCTCTTGGACTAAAATGATATTATCCGAGATCTGCCTGCCTTTGATAAATCCTCCTTGGTTCTCAGGAATAATAAGAGGAAGGACAACTTTCAGTCTGTTGGCAATGACTTTGGTGGTTACCTTATAGCCAATATTGCAGAGGGAGATAGGTCGGAAGCGAGAGAAGGTTGAAGCTCCTTTTTCTTTGGGGATAAGGGCGAGGAAGGAGGAGTTTGTTCCCCCTCCGAGTTTAAGGTAGGACAGGGATTTCTTAACCATCTGAAACAGGTCCAAGTGAATGAGAGACCAACAGGAAGTGAGGAATCTTGCTGTGAAACCATCCGGGCCAGGGGCTTTGTCAGGGCTCATTCCATCAACAGCAGATTTAACTTCTTCAAGAGATATAGGGAGAAGGAGCTGAAGGTTCATTTGATCAGAAACCAGAGACGGGATATTATTGAGGGATTCAGAAAGATTGAAATCCCTCCCAGGTGAAGTTTCGGTATACATATCCTGAAAGTGTTCATGAGCAGCTTTTTTAATTTCTTCAAACTCAGAAAGCTGCTTTCCCCAATGCTCAATCTTGGTGACAGTTTTGAAATGTTTCCTGATCTCAGCTTGTTTGTGAAAGAACTTGGTATTTTTATCCCCTTCCTGCAACCATGTGTTTCTTGATTTTATTTTCCAGTAATTTTCCTCCAGCCTACATGCTTCATGCAGCTTATTATGAAGGCAAGTTTCTTTATCCAAGGAAGTTTGAGATAGATTCCCTTCATTCCCTAAAAGATGATCTTCCAGGGCTTTTTCGGCTTCTATCCTTTGCTGCTTCGGAGACTTCAGTCGTTTTGCCCAGTCCTTGAGAGATTTTTTCACTTGTCGCAACTTTGATTCCCAGACAAAAAAGGGAGATCCTTTGACATTGGAATCCCAGGCCGCTGCCACAGTCTCATCAAAGCCATCTAAACAGATCCAGGCTGGGTTGAACCTGAAAGGTATGGGTCCAAGGTTCTGGTCTTGGATAAAGGAGAGAGAGATAGGCTTGTGGTCCGAGGCGCAAAAGGGGAGGATGGAGGAGGAAAGATCGTACCCATGAATATGGATAGATTGCTGGACCAGGAACCTGTCAAGTCTGGCGGCGATGTGGCCCGGCCCTATCCTTTTGTTCGTCCAGGTATACTTCCCTTTGGTTGGTTTAATGTCTTCTAGATCCCATTCCGAGATAATGTCCTCCACCCATTCCCTGGCAGGGTCTCTGACGATATTGCCTCCTTTTTTTTCCACCGAGGAGAGAGTAAGATTGAGGTCCCCTGCTATAACATAGTTTTCTAACTGGGAGATTGTCATATGCTCATTTAAACTGGTCCAGCATGATTACTTCTCAGAGATATTTATAGGAGCATAAACGTTAAATAGGCTTAACCGGAGGTTAGCTTCTTTAACCAGAAATTCGGTAAAAATCCAGTGGGAATATTTAGCATGACTTACCATTTCTATCTTTGAGGGATCCCAGAGCGTTGCTGTGCCACCAGAAGCCCCTCTTGAACTGACCGCAATGCATTTTGCTTGATTCCAAAAGGAAGGAGCAGCCAGAAGGCAGGCCTGCTCTTCCATTTTAGTCTCCTGGATCAGGAGGATATAGGGATTCGAGATTTTGATTAAATCTTTCATTGATAACAGTTTCGACTTGCTTCCTAACCCTCTGCAATTCCAGGAGACGATCTGCATTACTTACCTTTGGTTGTGGTGGTTGCCCCCTTTGAGGCATTTCCCTGCTGTCTGGTATTTCTTGGATTGAGATGCTTTTCTAGTGTTGTCTGTACTCCAGTTAACCTGTCCTTATATGTGGCTACCTCCCTTCTCTCCCTTTCTGTTTTCCTTCCTCTGCGATCCTTTTTAGCGGGCTTTGGGGTCTCAGGGTCCTCTTCTTCTGTGTCCTCTTCTTCTCTGCCTTCATCAGTTACAGGGTTTTGCAGGATGTCTTCCTTTTTTGAGTTTGTTGCTTCTTTTTCCACCTCCAGGAGTTCTATGCTGCTAGCGCCCTTCCTTTGGGCCAAAGAGGGAGAAGCCGGAGGCGAAAGTTCCTCAGGGTCACTTGGTTTTGCTGTTGATGCCGGATCTTCTAGAGTGGCGAAGCTGTTTCCGGTTCTTTCCTGGTTTTTTGAGGCCTCCTGGCCTGCTGTCGAGGGATCCTTCGTGGCTCCATTCTGGGGGTTCCCCTTCGGGCCTTTTCTTCTTGGATTAGCTTTGTGCTTCTTGGCCTGCTGCCAGTCTTCTTCCAGGTTCTTTTCTGCTTCAGATTTTTGGGATTTTGGACAGTTTCTCTGGAAATGGCCATATTCATGGCAGTGCCTGCACTTGAATGGTAACTGTTCATAGTCCAGTTGCTGAAAATGCTTCCATCCTTTGATTGAGAGTTTTACAGCTTCGGGGAGCCCTGCCTCAAGATCGACTTCCACACAGATCCGAGCAAAGGAGTATTGGCCTTTCGGGTCAGCTTTATCGATATATTTCCCCAGTCCGTTTCCAATGGTTTTTAGAGTTTCCTCGCTCCAGCAATGCATGGGGAGGTTTGGCAGTCGGACCCAAACGGGAACTGCTTTGGGCACATCC
The DNA here is from genome assembly GCA_027924585.1 of Larix kaempferi. Lineage (NCBI taxonomy): Eukaryota > Viridiplantae > Streptophyta > Pinopsida > Pinales > Pinaceae > Larix > Larix kaempferi. The sequence continues at coordinate 10,175,755 of BSBM01000207.1, forward strand.
ATAGCAGGGTCGAAATCAGGAGTCCATCTATTCAGGTATAAACCTTGAGGTCCCATAAAGTAAGGCCCGTTTCTGAAAATCAGATCCCTGTCTTCTTTCGAAACGAAATCAAAGAGGAAGTACCCTCTACCAATGGCATAGCTTGTGACTTCACGGGTTATTAGGGGGCGCCAATTTTTTTGGATCCAGGTTTCCGTGGAGCGGGGAGAAGGCCACAAGCCCGTAAACTGCCCTATGAGGGCCCTATCCGCAAGAGAGACAGCGAGATGGATAGGTTTCTCTGACGGCAGTTCAATTTCGGGGATGGCCTCCAGCTTCTTGACAAACTTCGGTGGTGGTGCATTCTTCGTCTTTTTCCCATACTCTTTGATCAGTCTGGCGAAAAATTCTTCCTCGGCGGACGATGGTGGAGGAGAGGGTTTCCCTCCTTCAGAGGTCCCCATCCTCAGCAGAGACGCGCAGCCGCGCGCTCGCAAAACCTAGATTCAGAACCCTAGCTCGATGGGCAGTCGCTTCACATTAGTTTACTTCTGTATGTTACTTAGAGAAAAATGAATGGTTTTCAAGACTTTGTTAATGGCCTCGACTTGTCCATTGGACTGTGGGTAGTAGGGTGTTGAATTTTCATGGCGAAAACCCAACCTATCGCTCAGTTCATCAATCATATGGTTCCTAAAATGGGAACCATGATCAGTAACAACCGCCTGAGGAACTCCGAACCGCGCTATTACATGACTGAACATGAAGAATGCGGTGGTTTTGTCATCGTTCTAGTATGTAGGCATAGCTTCGGCCCACTTTGTAAAGTAATCTACAGCTACAATGATGTAACTATGCCCCCCGGCGGAGGTAGGCTTACAATGCATAAAGTCGATGCCCCATTTTGCGAAGGGGCCCATGGAAATAACCGGGTGTAACAGGGCGGGATGGGTGCGCTTCTTTGTATGGAAATGTTGGCAAGGAGGAAATTTTTTTATGGCTTCAATACAATCTTTGAAGATAGTAGGCCAAAAATATCCTGCGCGCAAAATATTCTGGGCTGTAGCCATCCCAGAGAGGTGAATGCCACATGCCCCAGCGTGACAGTCATTGAGAACGCGTTCGGCTTCATTGTGAGTGAGACAATGTCGAAGAATTAAATCAATGCCATGGCGATACAGAGTAGCATTGATGATTAAATAATACTTTGCATGGTGACGTATCTTACTGCGGTCGTTGCAAGACAGTTGAAGGTTGAATCATTGGGTTTGAAGATATAATGAGATATCTCCATACCATGGATCAGTTGTACTGATGAGAAACAATGATTCATCCGGAAAAGAGTCATTGTGCTCAATTTCTGCATCAAGACGGGGAAGGTCACAGATCCGCTCGGCAAACACCAAAGACTTTTTTGACTTAGCTTTCTTGAAGAGAGGATCAAATTCTTGTAGTATCACGATCCAACATGAATACTTGCCCCCAAGCACCTGACGTGTCAGGACGTGGTACATGGGGTTCGCGTCTATGATGATGGTGGTGGTGCGGAGCAAGATAAAGTGCCAAAACTTTTGGACGGCGATGACCGCCGCGAATGCGAGTTTTTCGACATGTGATTATCTAGTTTTAGTGTCAGTGAGACCCTTACTTGCATAGTATATTACATGTTCCTGGGCGTTTTGATCCTCCTGTACCAAAATCATGGCGATAGTGGTAGCAGAAGCGGCGAGATATAATATATAATCTCAATAATAATTGGGCGGTTGGAGCACGGGGGCATGCATGATGGCATGTTTGATACTATTGAAGGAATTTTGAGCTTGGTCATCCCAAATGAATGGGACGTCCTTCTTGAGCAGTCTCATGTACCCCTGAGTCTTCTCCGCGAAATTGCAGACAAAACGTCTTAAATAAGTCACCTTCCCTTGGATACTTTGAAGTTCCGTCACATCAGTCGGGGGTGGCAGGTTGATGATGGCCTCCACCTTTAAGGGATCAATGCGGATCCCATCCTTCAAAACGATAAATCCTAGGAGGTGTCTGGACTCAACGCAAAAGATACACTTATGAGGATTTAGACGGATATTGTACCGTCGACATCTGAGGAAAATGGCCGTCAGATGATCAATGTGGAACTCATGCTTCTTTGAGTGAGCAGGGAGATCGTCCAGGTAAGGTTCCACAAATTCCTTAGTGTCATGGAAGGCATACGACATAGCCCGCTGAAACATGGTGCCAACATTTTTAAGGCCAAACGGGAGTTTGCAATATGCAAACGTTCCCCACGGGAAGATGAAAGCCATTTTGTGTTGGTCAGCGGGGTTGATCTCAATCTGGTTGTAACCAGAAAAGCCATCCATAAATGAGAAGATGACACTTCTGGCACAATTGTCGATAATATGGTCGATTAAGGGGGTCGGATAGTTGTCTTTTGGACAAGCCCGGTTAAGGTCTCGATAATCGACACAGATGCGAATGGTACCCTACTTTTTGTTCACAGGGACGACGTTTGAGACACAATCCGTCAATGGGACAGGATAAATAAAACCATCCTTTAAGAGATTTTCAATGTCCGCCATGAGTGCTACTGTCTTCCAGGGGTGTACCGATCGCAATGTTTGGCGTACAAGTTTGATGTCGGGATAGGTTTTTATTTCATGAGAAACAATCACGGGGTCTATCCCAGGAATCTCCTCATAGGACCAAGCAAATACATAGTGCTGGTACAAAATCTTGATAAACCGAACCCAGGATGATCCTACAGCAGCTGTTGGTCCTTCAGCAGCTTATTGGAACTCTTCTACAGACCACCCAGTGGCTCATTTTTCCATCTCATCACCTCCTAGTGGGACTACTTTGGGTGACCCTTTAGCCTACTTTCGTGGCCAATTAGCTCACTTTCATTCCATGGCTGAAGAGTTTCGGTAGTCAAGTCTCCAACGAAGGATTAAAAACCCATCGTTACCCCCTTATCGACCCATCCTAGATCATCCGATATCTTTTGGATCACCAGAATAATCTTCCCACCACAAGACCACTAATAAGACTGGTCAACCCTCACAAGAGTCCAGTCTTGCACGTCAAGTGAACCAACCTATGGAAGGACAACAATCCAACACACTTGTTACTACCATAGTTACTTTACCAATTCCTCCACCACTCAAAATTTGAGGGGAGGATATTCCACTCCCACGGATTATCCCATTGGTAATGTGATTACTACGATAGCTAGTAAACATCCTACATCGGTTCAACCTTTGAATAGTGGTCAACCTGTTGTGGCTGGGGGGAAACCCCCATTTCCTAACCAGAACATAGGTGGTGGAATCCCCAACGGACCTTCCGTTGGACCTTCCCAACCCGCTATACCATCCACCATGGGATTATCTCATGTTGGGGGGCCATCCAATGTAACCCTACCCTCCTGGAGTCCAGCGTATCCAGGTTCTGTTAACCCTGTGCTGGGCCAATCTAATCCTGAAAATGCACCATACGGGATACCTTATCCCGGGAATCCATACACTCTATGGGGGCAACAACCTGTGTTGCAACACAGACCCCAATCGATTATCCCTCAAGTACCACCACCCCTGATCGACCCTCCCCCACCTCCTACTGGAGGTGGCAGGCCCCCACCTCCTACTGGAGGTGGCAGGCCCCCACCTAACCTTGGTGGAGGCCCACCTCATTTTACAAACAATATCCCTCACCCTTCCGGCGGTGGCGGGAATGGTCCAACACCCCCTCCAGGCGGAGGCGGCGGGGGACCACCCTATTATGGTGGAGGAGGACACTTCCCTTCGGGTGGTGGAGGTGGTCCACCACCCCCTCCAGGCGGAGGTGGTGGAGGAACTAATTAATTTGGTGGTGGCGGTGGTGGTGGAGACCCTCATCCTTTCGGTGGCGGAAGTGGGCCCCCATCCTTCTGGTGGCGGAAGTGGTCCACCACCCCCTCTAGGAGGAGGCGGTGGTGGGCCGCCTTATTACGGTTATGGACCCCCACCTCCTCCCGATGGTGGCGGAGGACCTCCACCCCCTCCCGGTGGTGGAGGTGGACCCCCACCTTATTGGAATGGACCACCTTATGGTGGCGGACCCCCTTACGGTCCGGGCGGCACACCCCCCTATGGCTAGTTTCCTCTTGGTACACCTTACGGTCATACTGGTCCTTACATGCCTTATCCGTATTATCAATACGCGCAGCCTAATCCACAGCTTCCCTTCCTACTACTTTGGACCTGCCTGACCTATCCCGTTTAACCAACGATCCTATTTACCACGGATCTAACTGGCCACCAATTCCGGTGAAACTTCCGTCTAATATCCACAAATTTGACGGCAAGCCGGGTGAAGACCCTAAAAACCACGTGATGACATACCACTTATGGTGTTCATCTAATTCCTTAATGGATGATTCAATTCATCTTAGATTGTTTCAAAGGACTCTCACCGGTTCGGCTGCCAAGTGGTACTTGAGTTGCCACCCCACTCTTTTCCTGATTTTGGTTCTCTTGCCATTAACTTTTTGACACATTTTTAGCTTCCCATACGATATGAAATTGGTAGTGAGCTTTTAAACTCGCTCCGTCAGAATACCGCCACTCATATTTCGGATCATATCCACGACACGGGGGCTTCACTCAATAAACCGCTATCATAGCACATTCGTTTGTGTCATATGAAACAATACCCCTAATTTCACTAAATATTGGAAAATACCTTCCAAAATCATTTTTTTTAACCCCCTCCCAATATGCCTTCCCAATTTTAAAAAACCCCTATTTTCACTAGATATTGTATGTATCAATTTTTTCATTAACATTTTTTATACCCCTTTATATTTCTACCTAGTGTATTGATATGATACCCCTCTTATGACCCCACATGCATTCTACAATGCACCTTGGTTCTTTCAATGTATATTGTGGATGCACATTACTTCACCCACAATGCAATTTCTCAATCACATATCATTATGATTTGCAACATATAATGGTCTAATGAAGAGATAGGATATCAATTCTTGTATGTCACTAGAGCCAATGCACATAGTACAACATTTAGATTGCATGTTGCAGTTCCTCAATCGCTGAGTAAGCCTATTGTGGGCTAGGTATCCAAGCCCCCAGGGCCTATAACAAGCTCTAGGAGGCTGACTAAACCTCCCAATGACTGTAATAGGCACGAGTGGTTGGGTATTCAAGCCCCCAAGGCCTATCAAGGGCCTATAACAGGCCCTGGAGGCTTAGAGCCTCCCAAGGCTATTGGTAACAACTAGTTGAGTGCTATTGGTAATAATTGGTTGTCAATGACCACTGTCTCTCGACTATGATCGACTGGAAACCGACTTCACCACGAAACTCCTAGCATCAAGCATGCCTCAAGACGCAATTTCCCTGCGTACTGGTAAGGCCGAGCCTTTCCTCAACCCGATTTCTCATTCAGCCATGATCCTGCCATCTCCATTTGGGGGATATTTGTTAGCCCTCCCATATAAAAAAGACCCCAAAGTATTTGTGTATTGTTACATTAAATTAAAAAAACTCTTTGCCCCTTAATATATAAGCAATATATTTTTTAGGTTTTCATGAATATTTAATACCGCAATATGAATGAACATGATATTATATTCCCTTCTAGTGAAGCCCCTGTGATCCACGAGTGGCGAAGGAGACGATGTCTCATTAAAGCTCCTATTCCAGATCAGCTCCTAGTAGGCTGGTTTACAAAATCCCTCATCCCTACCATAGCAAGAGATGTTTCCATGCGAGGTGCTGTCACCGAAGAACAAGCCATCGCAAGTGCCCTTGTACTAGACCTAGTCTACACTCAATCCAGCACTTCGTTTGATATTCTACCTGACCCACCCCGTGACATTAATGATCCTGTGAAACCACATAAGGGACTCCAAACTGATGGAATCATTGGATCCCTTAACACCTAGCCTGGTTCTAGCACTGTTGGATCATCCAACCTTCACGGTTCCTCCCCATTACCGGCTCAGGCTGGCCACAGCACCACCAAATCCACCGCTCCTGCTCTAACTGAAGAGGTGAATTCTGTCCAATCAACTTCATCTCAGAAGTCTGGTGGTAAAAAGAAGAACAAGGGGAAACCCAAAAAGTCTTCCGCCCAACAGGAACAAAATAACACTCCTGACGATACCAAGCAGAAACGGAAACTAAAGTATCCTTGTTTACTATATGGAGATGACCACTTCTCCAAAGAATGTCCCTATAGAGACGAAGTACAAAATTAAGTTTCTTCGGGGTAAGCCAAATCCCGCAGTCCTCAATGAGCCATTTCCTACTCAGAACCAGCAGATGATTGCTCAACCCCCCCATCCCAGGGGGAACCATCCAATACAACGCATGTTCTCATGCTGTGTAACGAGACGATCAATTTGAACACTTGCTCATGATCTTATGAACCGGTCCCTTCAAAGGAATTCACTGGAAGTAATGCTGAAAAAGCTTCCAACTCCTTAACTGATGTCACTATACCATCAACTTCTCTCACCATTGAGAAGCCATCCTTAGAATCGATATTGCGACCACCCAAGAGTACGATTCGAAAAGTTGTTTTCAATCCCAACACTCGAGCGGCACAAAATTACAATATCGTAGAAGACTTGGCACAAGCTCCTTACGCCATGTCTACCCTGGAAGTTTTTCAGAATTGTCCTAATCAACGCAAAACTCTCCTTGCAGCCATCAGTGCAGTCGACCCCGATTCCTCGAATACCATCATGTTCTGACTTGACCACTTCAAGCCGAGGCTCTCCCACCAACTCGCATTCCAAGTTTCTACGAACATTGCTGGGAAAATTGTCCATCATACCCTTTTAGATGAAGGTGCCTCCACTTCTGTCATGTCGATCGCCTGTTGGAGAGCCATTGGATCCCCCAAATTTAATCGTTCTCCTACCACGTTGAAAGCATTCAACGGGCGTGGCTTTCAACCTCATGGGCTCTTACAAGCTCTTGCAGTTGAGTTGGGCGGAAAGATCGTAACCGTTAACATGGAAGTGGTCTCGACCCCAATAGATTATAATATTTTTCTTGGTCGCAATTGGTTTTACGCCATGCAGGCGGTATCCTCTTTAGTCTTCCACATAGTACAATTTCCCCACCAAGGACGAATTGTTACTATCGACCAATTAGATTTTTGAACACCAGACGCTACTACTCATCCTGGTGACCATGTTCCTTCCATTGGACAAATGTCAAAACAGTATGAGAGTATAGGGGTTTTCCTTTTGATAGATTCATCTCTCATGGGAGTTTTTCCGGCAACGGACCTCCCTAATCATGTCGCTACAGTGAACATGATCTCTACAGAGATTTTATCTCACTCTACCGATGCTTGGCTTGTACCGGATGAAGCCATAACACACTTGGAGATATAATGCCTCTTTCACCTGTTGAACGTATCTACGAGGCTATCCAATCAGCATCGGAGGACCATTTAACCGTGGCCTCTCCATCTTGTTCTCTACGATGGATTTCATCTCTACCTGATCTCTTACTTCGGACTTTTTTAGACAAGTCCATCATGGAAGTTATGAATGTCGACGACGGTCCGTGGGATGATCTTCACCATAGGTCATCTTTTTTTCCTCCTTTGGAGTACATAGAGGACAACATCCACACCCTCTTCTCACCAAACATCTACTCGTTCGCTCATTCCCCCATCCTTACATGTCTTACGGACACGAAGGGCAACTTGGCCAACATTGAGCCAACCACCCCGGTAGACATCTCGATGAAACCTGGTATAGTGGAACACATTCGCATAGGCGAGAAGTGTTCCCTTGAAGAAATAGCCGTTGGCATGGCCTTATTCAAGCAATTTCGAGACTTATTTGCTTGGTCCTATGAGAAGATTCCTGGGATAGACCCCGAGATTGTTTCTCATGAAATGAAAACCTACCCCGACATCAAACCTGTACACCAAAAATTGCGACCGGTACACCCCCAGAAGACGGAAGCAATCAAGGCAGAGATTGAAAAGCTCTTAAAGGCTGGTTTTATTTATCCTGTCCCATTGACGGATTGGGTCTCAAACGTTGTCCCTGTGAACAAAAATTAGGGTACCATTCGCGTCTGTGTCGATTATCGGGACCTTAACTGGGCTTGTCCAAAAGACAACTACTCGACCCCCTTCATTGACCAGATTATCGACAATTGTGCCGGAAGCGTCATCTTTTCATTCATGGATGGCTTTTCTGGTTACAACCAGATTGAGATCAATCCCACCGACCAACACAAGATGGCTTTCATCTGCCCTTGGGGAACGTTTGCATACCACAAAATCCCGTTTGGCCTTAAAAATGCTGGCGCCATGTTTCAGCGGGCTATGTCGTATGCCTTCCATGACATTAAGGACTTTGTGGAACCTTACCTGGACGATCTCCCTACTCACTCAAAGCAGCGTGAGTTCCACACTGATCATCTAATGGCCATTTTCCTCAGATGCCGACGGTACAATTCCATCTGAATCCTCATAAGTGTATCTTTTGCGTTGAGTCCAGATACCTCTTAGGATTTATCATTTTGAAGGATGGGATCCGCATTGATCCCTTAAAGGTGGAGGCCATCATCAACCTGCCACCCCCGACTGATGTGACGGAACTTCAAAGTCTCCAAGGGAAGGTGACTTATTTAAGACATTTTGTCTGCAATTTCGCGGAGAAGACTCAGGGGTACATGAGACTACTCAAGAAGGATGTCTCATTCATTTGGGACGACCAAGCTCAAAATTCCTTCGATAGTATCAAACATGCCATCACGCATGCCCCCCGTGCTCCAACCGCCCAATTATTATCGAGATTATATCTTATATCTCGCCACTTCTACTACCACTATTGCCATGGTTTTGGTACAGGAGGATCAAAACGCCCAGGAACATGTAATATACTATGCAAGTAAGGGTCTCACTGACACTGAAACTAGATATTCACATGTCGAAAAACTCGCATTCGCGGCTGTCATCGCTGTCCAAATGTTCTAGCACTATATCTTGCTCACACACCACCACCATCATCGCAGACTCGAACCCCATGTACCACGTCCTGACACACTAGGTGCTTGGGGGCAAGTATTCACACTGGATCGTGATACTGCAAGAATTTGATCCTCTTGTTACCGGACAATCCACTCGACCGGAGGCGAGCAGGATCTCCCTAGCTCAATGCGAGTCTAGAAAAAATAGAACAGATTACAAACAAGTTTCCTAGATCTACTTAAGGATAAAGTACTAGATGTCTTACCTCTTTGATTCGCTATCCTTTCTCCTGAATGTTGATCCACATCCCACGGTCATCAGATCCAAGCTGCAAGACCTATTAAGACACAGAAAAGAGAAACGAGTAAAGAGCATCTATAAAATAAGAGATATATGTAAACAGTTAAGTAGGTAAACAACACAACATCATCACACATAAGAATGATATTGGTGGAAAGCATTTGTATTACTGCAAATAGAAGAGTACATGATAGAGATATAGGACTACAACCAATGAATTAACGTAGCAGCCCTTCTCCGACCGTATCGATTGCCATATCCTTTCAAGGAAGCATGAGTTCTTCAAGAGGTTAATGGAGTGTATTGGGAGAGATTTCACCAGCATGTAGATACTATAGCCTTCCTCTAAGGTAGATTTCACCAGCGTATGGATACCTTAGTCTTCCTTTCTTTGGTAGGGGAATGAGCCTCACTTATATAGGACTAAATGGATAGGGTGTGGATAGGATAGGTTGAGGAATGGTAGGAGAGAGATAGGGGATCTTCCCAAAGTGTTAGGGGTCGAGTACCAGCTCTCCTAGAGGTCAGGGATAAGCCCCCAAATGAGCAAGTTTCGAGAAGGATCTCGAATAAGCTATTTTTTCCCAATAACAGACCTCGTCGCACCCTGTAGTGGTGCAACCTACGACATTGCATGTTTCTAGTGTGCAACCTGCGATGACCCTTCAGAACCTAGCACAAATGGGTACAAACCATCCCAGGATGATTATTAGTCCAAGTGCCTTCAGGGGTGTATAGACTGAATCTGGTGATGAGTATATTTTGGGTGTAACAGAATGCCCCCCAAAGCATGAAGCTGTTAAGGATGTACAAGTGAAGTGATTTGATAGAAATAATGGCAAAAGACTCGTCGGATGAAGGACGTTGTTGCAGTACAACTGAATCCGAACTGACAATCTCATATGAAGTACAACATGGCTGCCGACCAATACATTGCAGATGCATGGTAGTAATGACCGACTGAACACAATCATGGCTACTAGACACAAGCGTAGATCCATGATGAGATGATAACAGAGCCACGACCAATACAAAAGTGGATTCGTGTAATATGACTCAATACAAACTCCATCGCAACCTGGGTAAAACATGACTCCCCAGGGTCTTCAACTGAACCCACAATGATACGAATCTATCCATGTGATTACAAATGTCTTGACGTTGAACACACTTTGTCAAGTATGTGGACAATGTTCCATCGGATGAGGGAAACTATTATCTTTTCTAGCTTGGTTCCTTTTTTGGTATAATGGTACATGAAGGTTTCTACTCTTCTGGTCATTGTTGTCTGTTTTTCTGACTTTTAGGGGAAGGTAAATTAGGTATTTGTTTGGTGGCAGACTGTATTTTTTTTTATGCTGGTTATTCTGAAGACACTTCCTTTGGCTTTTTGTTGAGCATGTAAATGGTGCTTTTACAAAAACCTCTCTATGGACTTTTCTAATGTAACTTTGATTCCATAATAATAGCAAGTTACGTTTTTTCGGCTTGAAAAAATATATATATATATATATGCCTTTTTATAATTGTAATTCATCATCTTCATATAAAATATAATGGTAGGAACCAAGATGGTTCATATATGAAACTTCCAATGTAAAAATGACAACCCACAATAATCCATAAGTGGATAGAAATAAGATATATATATTTTATATGAAGATGATGGTTTAAAATTATAAAAGGCCCATATATATACATTTCATTGGGTTGTATCGACAACTTTACAAAAAGACATGATTTTTCGATTTTAGATAATTGATTTATGTGATCATTTTTATTATTTTAATTTACTTATCTTATTGCTTTCTTAATGTTATTTTATATTTATATATTTTTATTATATGTTTTTTAATATAACATTGCCTTCCCCTTAAACCTGTTTTCTCTTCAAAGCATAGTTTATTGTAAGACTATGTCCTCTTACTCGTAACGACTTTTCATGATGTTGTGAGCTTGGAACAACGATATTTGATGAAACTAGGTGGTATAATCAATGGATTCTTGAACTAATGTGTTCCAATTTCTGGGAAGTGATCCACACCAAATCTACCTTCATTGTAACTATTTGATGAGTGAATGCTCATATAGAACTTCTCATTTTAGGATTCCATAAAGGTTTCCGATATTTTCTACGTTCTTTTTCAATATTGTAGTTGATTTTCCTTTGACTTTGACGTTAGTCATAACGACTTCAGTGAGTTGGGTGACGATAAGGCATTCAAGTTGTGTGTGGAACCCTTGTAGAAACATCAACTATTTGGGATTCGTGCGATTTACTAGTTGATAATAACTCTGAGGATTTTTCTAGATGCTCATCTTTTAAGTTTTTTATTTGTTCAATCAACGCTTGATTCAGATATTTTAAGCAATTATTTTCTTCATATTTTTATGGTAGAACCTTATTTAATTATTTTTGGATATCTACCTCCTTTTTGTAATTAAAATATTATCATCATGATCATCATTGACCCCCTTCCCAAATATTTCCAATTTTCTTTTCATAACCAATATCCCCAATTTTTAACCCATGGGGAGATGTTGTCACATTACTTAAACATCCCCAACAACTATGGGGGAGATGTTGTGTAATGTAACGTTCCCAACCACTTTGAGTGGACATACTTTTTTATTAAAAATTTAATAATAACTTTTAAAAAATAAGAAAAGGTAATAAATAAAACTATGTAAAAAAAAGATAAAACAATGTAAAAAAATAAGAAAAGGTAATAAATAAAACTATGTAAAAAAAAGATAAAACAATGTAAAAAAATAAAAAGTAAAACAATGTAGTAAAACTATATGCATTAATAAAATTAAAAGGCTTCTATTATAAGAGTCCAAAAACTGCCTTAAGAAAGCTCAATCTATTAAAATATGAGAAGAGAAAGAAAAATTGAACAAACATCCAACTCTCAAAATACAAAAAGATCTCTTAACTAATCTACCTTCATAAAAACAGGATAATAGTATATAAATCATTTTTAAAATAATGTAAAATAGTTAAATTAAAAGTACATAAATATTGGATTTGATGTTTTGTTTCATAGTAAATCCAAATTTTGAATGGATGTAGGCTGGTTTTATATAGAGATTCTAAAACTCCTTTGTTAAGTCTTCTTAATTTATTTTCTAATTTAGAAGAAGTGTTAACATATTTAAAGAACTGATATTTTAATAAGAAAAAAATGAGTAGCTATATAAAAAGCCTGACAAAACAAATAACACTAATATGAAATAAAACCCCTATTAGGTTGATGGTTCATGCACCAGAAATAATGTTGCTCACAGCTTATGCACGTTCAATGAAAAGTTTAGATAAATTTTGCATTCTCAATACTTATCAAATCTTAACTAAGCAACGAAATATATCTGCAGAAGATAGAGTCGATTGCATGCCACTACATAACTGCACGGATTCTTCACAGACATATTCATTAAAACTCGCACTTCAATTATCATTGGAAAATCTACAATAAAAGAACCATAAATAACAGTTAACAAGCAAAATTTCAGACATCAAATGATCATAGAAGGACTAAGGCCACCACACGTTGTTGGATTCGAAGGCTGACCCAAATCCGGAAATTGGTGGTCGTTCAGACGTGCGAATCCCTGGTAATCTCATTTCCTGGACGATCGATTTTCCCTCGGAGTTGAAGATCGACATATTCATTTTCCAATCAATTACCATTATCAACCCACTGCTGTTCACTGTCACCAAAGGAAATAACGGACAGAGGCCTTTTGTCAGGACGCTGGAACGGAGCTCACACCACATTTCAAAATTTTCGGCTCCATTCAGCTTCCATATGCGAACACAATCAACTTCCTTATGCTGCAGTAGCATCACTTGCCCATCGTATCCACTTAAATTTTCAGGACGAATATTGCTGCATCCCTCCGGCAGTGGGAATTTTGTCCAAACTCCGGTTGCATTATTGCGGGCTACGATGAGATTGGAGGAAGAGTCCGCCCAGTAAAACTTTCCTTGAGAATAAATAGCCCTTCCGCAAGGCTGAATTTGGTTGGGGAGCTTCGTGAAAAATGTAGTCCACGCATTGGATTCTGAATCATAAATACACATCAGACTTGTTCTTGGACGAATAATAGTAACAGAGCCGAGCAGCAGAATGCAACGCCTAGTGGAAGAATCGAAAGCCATTCCATTGAAGTTATAGCGAGGACGTCGACGAAGACGAGGGAGTTCCCTCCAATTCATGGTACCAGGAATGCCTATGCAAAGAGGTAAGATATCCCCTTTTATATGACAACAGGAAATGCTCTTGCAACTATTATTGACGATGATATTGAAGAAAGGAAATGCTCTTGCAACTTTGTAAATTCCTGAACCATGTCCTTCTATAACCCAACAGCCATCATCCCGATCCCATTCAATCTGAAGCAGAAACCCAGGGGTGGAATGCAGCGACCAATTTGGAGCAATTTGTTGGAGGGCATCACGGGAAGACAGAAGAGAATTCCACTGTCTACAGACAGTCCTCATTTTGCCAAGAACCCTAATGGGCAGCCTCGCTAAAATCATGAACAACAACTCTTGTGGGAGCCTTTGCCAGATTTCTGCTTCCATTGTTATCTTACAGAAACAATCAGAGTTAAGTTTCTTAGTGTTAACGCTGCAGCCGATACCGCTTGCCATCGCAGTGACTATTTTTCAACCAAACGAGTTCGATGCGATCGTTCAGAGCATTGATTGATGAGACAATAAACATTAGTATTCAATTTATAGATATAACAAAGGCGAAACCCTAGAATACAAAATCTATTTAATTTTTTGAATGAGTTTTGGTAGTTAAAATATCAGACAAAATAACCAAATAGATGGATTATTTTATACTATTTTAAAACCGATATTATTTTGGAGGCCCATTTGTATTATTATTGGGGACTTTACGGAATTGCTTAGTCATCAAAACTTTTTGTTTCAAGCTATTTGTGGCTGACTTTGATATTCAGCTTTGGAATCCATAGTAGCTCCTAGGTCCTTTGAATTGGACTACGGAATTTAAGTAGACTTAATTAGCGTAGGATAAAAGACAACCAAAACGCTAGCTTTTCCGGCGATTTTGAATAAAAATTGGTTAAAATTTTAGTTAGAAATGGTTATTTTCATATTTTTGTAATTTTAGTAATTGAGATGACTTATTTTAAATTAATGGTCAAATTTTAAAATTACCCAAATTAAGATATTCCAAATTGAGATTTTAGCAAGAATTATTATACCAAATTCCGGTAAGTTAAGGGCGTGCGGATTGGACCCATAATTTTCCGGGATTTTGAATAAAAATTGGTTAAAATTTTAGTTGGAAAAGGTTATTTTCATATTTTTATAATTTTAATAATTGAGATGGCTTATTTTAAATTAATGGTCAAATTTTAAAATTACCCAAATTAAGATATTCCAAATTGAGATTTTAGCAAGAATTATTATACCAAATTCCGGTAAGTTAAGGGCGTGCGGATTGGACCCAGAAATTATGGGATTAAGTGTCGTACCAAATCGGGGCCTAGTTATAAAAGCTTATTAATTCATCTTTTATTTATTGCCAAATTTCCAAAGAAAAAAGTTTCATTATTAAAGTTTTTATGAACCATGTAAAACTATAATGAGACCCCTTGTTTGAGAAAACGGACCCCCTTTACCCAATTGTTAAATTCTATTTAATATTTTCAAGGGTTTTGGTAGTTAAAAATATAAAACAAAATAACTTAATAAATAGATTATTTTATATTATTTTAAAATGGATTGATTGTACCGAGTGAAACGAGGTGCTTTAGAGTCCACTATGGGCGAGATGTTAAAACGAGGTGCTCTAGAGTCCAGTATGGGGGAGATGTTGAAATGAGGTGCTCTAGAGTCTAGTATGGGGGAGATGTTGAAATGAGGTGCTCTATAGCCCAGTATGGGGAGATGTTGTAACCACGTTTGTTCCTAACAAAATAATATAAAAAGTTTATGTCGGCTCATAAAATAAAAAATTATGGAAAGTATTTAAAAAAAATCCATGTTGGTTCATAAAATAAAATACTATGAAAAGTAATTAAAAAATAGATGTTCCTTTATAAAATAAAAACTTAAAACTTGAGGTGTATTTTTTTTTAAAATTAAAACTCAAGAAATTTGACACGTTACAACATCTCCCCCATATGGGCTGTAGAGCACCTCGTTTCACTAGGTGCAAATATATGAAAAAAAAATTGATGGAAAAGAGTTTATTGGTTTTCTCTGGCAAGATTAGTAATAGATGGTATTTGAAAGTGAATGTTTCTATTTCTTTGGTATGGAAATTTAAATACTTCAAAGTTCCATTTGGCATCATGGAAAATCATCTCTCTTCCAAAGAAGTTTGCTTGATGGGGATTAAAACACTTACATTGGTTTGAAGATGCGTTAAGTGCCAACAGCTTATGGCAGGGAATTTTTGGAGAGGCTCTCTGGAGTAAAATCATAAAATTCAAATATCTAAAGTGCAACTCAGTCTCTCAGTGGATCCATAATCCTCAAGTTTCTGGTTCTTCTTCATCTATTATATGGAGATGCCTTTCAAAAACTCTCCCAATTTTGGGAAAGAGGTTAAGTTGGAAAGTTGGTAGAAGTTATCAAGTATTTATTGGCATAAACCCTTTTACTGGAGTAGGTGATGGGTATAAGTTGTCCCAGCAACTAATGTATTATTTACACTCAATCAACATGCAAGTTCATGCACAAGCTAGAAGACAGGATGTGGATGGCTCTTCCATGCCTTATTGGTATTTGTCTTCTAACATGGTTATAAATAAAAATATAGAAGATGAATGAAAAATTATGTCTTAATTCTGAATTCTGCATGTATTAGATTGAAGGATGAAATGAATT
This sequence comes from Larix kaempferi, assembly GCA_027924585.1. Lineage (NCBI taxonomy): Eukaryota > Viridiplantae > Streptophyta > Pinopsida > Pinales > Pinaceae > Larix > Larix kaempferi. The sequence goes on from BSBM01000207.1 coordinate 10,191,917, forward strand.
TGTTGGTTTGGGACTGGAGAGATTCAAACAAATCTATCCATGCTAAAAAGGATTATGATACTATCATTGAAGATGAAATTCATATTTCTCCCAAATGGTGGGAAAAGATGATGTGGAAGTGGTATATTCCTACTAAATTGAAATGTTTCATTTTGTTTTGCTTGGAAAATAAGATTCAAACCTAGTATAATCTACTTAAGAGGGGGTTTTTTGGTCCAGGTATTTGTAGTCTTTGTAGATTTGATGAAGAATTTGTTTCCATCTTTGTGCTTCATGCTATTTCTTTCGTAGTGTATGGGAGAACTGTTGTTGTTTACTTTTAATTTCAAGGAGATTTGGAAGACTCTTGCTTTTCAAGACATTATGCTTGCTTGGTTAGCAAAAAGTTAAATTTGAAGAAATTTCGCTCTTCATTATTTGGGAAATTTGGAAAACCAAAACCAGATGTAATTTTTAAAATAAAAAACCATCCATCTCCTTGGAAAGCTCAAAATGTATCAATTTAGTTATTGAATACCACAAAGATATGAATCCACGAAGACATAGGAATCATCCTATTTCTTAGTTGCATGAATCTTTATGGATGGGTTATTTTGATAGGGTAGAAAACACGGGTTTATGTGGGTGTGGTATGACAGTTAAAATAAAATAAGATGATATAATCAAATTAAAAATGGGTGGAGTCACATGTACCAACACTAAGGCTGATTTACTTGCATTATGGGGGCTAATATGGGTTGCTAAAAGGAGGGGTGCCTTCAATTTACAAATTGCGGGTGAATCTAAGATTATTATTATCTGGGTAGGGGGATTCTCTAAGTTATGTGTTCTTCAGCTGGACCAGTGGACTTGTAGGGTTAAGGAGTTGATTAAGGAATTCCTAGTTATCTCTTTCTCTCATATCTATAGGGAGTTTAATGCTGATGTTGATCATCTATCAAAGGAAGTTGTTGGTTCCATGGATGTTATTATTACACTTTGAGGAAAGAGTGGAAGACTCAATGATTAATTATGGATCGCTCTCCTTTTTTTAATAGTTTTCTCTTATATTTCTTGTCTTGTAGTCTGATTAGTACTGATTTTTTGTATTGGGGATAGTAATATTGATACATATGACAATTTTTTTTATATGGGCTTAAAGATGGATAGAATAGCCTATTAGTTTTGCCTATAAACGATAGATTATACATGAAACATTTTGTCTTTCTTAGTACTGGGAAAAAAGTATATAGCCTCACTTAGATTACATGAACAATAATGATGTCAATTTGATTCTCTTCTTATGAATAACAAGTTACCTTTTTTGGATTGAAAAAAATATATTATTGGGCCGAGAAGGCACATTTCTACAGCTCTAGTGGGGGGAATTGTCTGTATGTACCATATAAAAATAAGAATAAAAATAAAATAAATAAATAAATATAAATATAAGTAAAAAATGAGAATGCATGCATAAGTGTGTTGTAGCATAGTGGTGTGAGTGATGTATGCTATAGTTTAGTGGTGATGCAGATTTTCAGTGATGAAAGGTTTTCATATTTGATTCCTCTCCCTCTAGGGGATTCGTAGACAATGGTTAGATGTGTCTATACTATTGATATTATAAATAAGATCCATTCGTATATATTTATCATGAATTTTTTTCTAATGTTTGGATATTTTATTGGCGAATTTTATTTATACTATATTTTATAAATATGGAGTTAAAAAGTGGACAAACTTAATTTTTTTATCTATTTTTTTCAATAAGGAAAAAATGTAACTTGTTATTCATCAAAAGAGATAAATCAAAGTTATGGTCAAAATTTCATACTATTCTATCCAACCATACTGCCAACAAAACGATATGAAAAATTTGATAAAAGAGTTGATCTAAAAGCTAACAGGATGTGAAATTCTAAATCATAGTAGATCAAAGAGTTGAGCATACCTCATAGAGAAAGAATGAGAAGAAAAAGATGATTTACAGTGAAAAATGTAGTAAAAATTAGTAGACAAATAATCATGCATGAGAACTCAGATAGGAATAGAATAATGTCACATGATCCAATAATCAGTATAATGAATAATGATGTTACAATGGAGAGAATTTGAATCACCTAGGATAATTCGAGTCTAATTTGATCTAACATAGTAATTGTCACCTCTATCAGTTCTCCAGAGCTCCCAAACTCAGTTAAACTCAACCAAAACTCAGTTAACTAAAAACATAATCAGTTAACTAACCAAGGAGGGCACATCAATGACTTTGACATGCAAATAACTCAAAAAAGAGAGGATGAGGCCACAATTAATGTCATTCGAAGCATAAACGCCCCACAATAGTCAGCTAATTCAGGTGGACTGAACTAGAACACTTAGTTGGATCATAAAAAGTAGGGAACTACCTCTAGTGGTCCTAAAATCAAGGATGCAGGGTACATTAGGTGGATATTGAGTCGTGGGTGACATCTTCACACCACTAGGGGGGAAATAACATCACTAAGTACTAGAAAATGGTAAATAATGCAAGTAGGAAAAGGATGGAGTATTAAAATATCCTAACACCCCCCCTTAATCCATACTTGTGTATCCTGGTCCCTAGTTAATAAGACCAAAGGTCACCCATATAATCAAATAAATGATAAAAAATAAAAGAACTGTCCATTAACCAAGGAAATGGGGAAAAACCTCATGGGAAAAATACCCCCCCTCAAAAAAGAATAGCATAGGGAACTCAAAGAACCTTCATACTAAGAAAAGAAGGAAAAAAATTTCCTAAGCAAAAGCATTTTCAGAAATATTGGCAATATACTCATATGTAGGATAGCAATTCAGGTGCTAGATCTGGTTCTGGATCTGGATTTGGTCCTCTGATGTGCCTCCCACTATGTTGAAGTTGTATTTTCCAAAACAAGTCTTTAAGGAACCCTTCTTGCTACTGGAGTGAATGGATCATTGCAGTCCAAATCATGAGCCTTTGAGTTCCCTTTGTCAAAACACTGATATTTGTACTTGGTTGTAGATCCCCCATGGCAAGTCTCTTCAAGGGATTGTGGATCAAACCCCATCATCATGTAGCACCTCGGAGAGAAGTGGATTGGCATGACATAGTGCAAGGTTTGCATGATACTGAGATCTAGTGGTTCTATGGTCAGGTGGATCCCCAACTTTGTTATGAACATCTACAAGGAATTTGGGATCCCATATTGGCCTTGGGCATGGATTGGGAGCATGTGTTGGATTTGGATTTGGATCTCCTTGAACTTTATTCTCAACATCAAGATCTTGATCCTAATTTTCATTAGAAGAGATATCACTTTCATCTTTATCATATGCCAATGGAGTAGGTAGAGAGTATGGAAAAAAATGGGAGAATACATATGCCTTGGAGGCATGGTTTGCAAACCCTTTCGTTATAATCTTCCTAGAAGAGATCTATGCAAAATCAACTATGTCGGGACCAACTACCACTTTCTTCGGTGAACCTGTGTGAGTCATCTGATATATAGACAACAAATGTGCTAACAAAGAAGGAACACATCGAAATTTTTTGAAATTTCCATGCTCCATATGTACTATTCCCTTCCCTTCAGAACAGATATGAGAGTTATCTCCCATGTGAATAATTGAACCATATTTGAGATCTAGAGAAGAAACTGATTCTTTGGAAGAAACCATGTGGTTGGAGGATCCTGAATCGAAGAGGAAGGCTTGTGATTTTGAAAATCCAACCGTCAATGCATGGCATATCTCATGACCATCAGGCTCACTTCTAGAATCAATCTCTCTTGCACCTGTTGGGAGGGAAATGTTGTGTTTTTCAAGAAGTTTGGTCATCTAATCTATCTTCTTCTGCATGCAAGATCTCTTTGGGTGGTTTCCTTTCTTGCAATAGGAACACTTGGATTTCTCAAATCCATTTTGTTTTTCCTTATTGGAGATGGAGGTTCCTTCCGATGGACTAGACTTAACATTCTACTTGGGTTAAGATTTCCTCTTCTCCTTTCCCTTGTGCTTCCCCTTTCCATTTTCACTTTTTGTTTTTCCAACCACAAGAGCTTTATTTTTGGAGGCATTCAAGGCGCCCATCTAGATCAATTTATCTTGTTCTCGGATGAGATATTTAGTGAAAACATCTAAGGATGGAATCTTCCAACCATGAATTGAAATTCTCCCTAAAAGGAAGGTAGAGACAAATATGGATAAATAAGGACCTAGCTTGCTCAAAATGGATAGCACCAACTGCTCATCCTTCTTAACAATGCCAAACTGCTTGCATTGTATGACCAAAGATTTGAATTTGGAAAACAATTGTTGAATGGTATTGAAACTACTCAGTTGAAGAGAAATCAAATCATTCTCCATAATATGGCCCCTTAGCTCATCTTTTTTTCCAAATAGGCTCTCTAAATTCAACCATAACTATGTTGGAGTCTTCAATCCATCGAGGTGGAAGAGTAGATATCTGGAAATATTAATACACATGAAACTGAAGGCTTCATCCAGTCTATTCAGATGCTTGGCCTTCTCCACAACTGCTTGAGGTTCAAAATCCTTTCCCATCGTTACCTTTTACAATGAATTGTTGCACAATACTATCTGCATATCATCCCTCCAATCAAGGTAATTGAAGGGTGTCAAGATCCTAGGAGAGAGAGAGGAGAGTTTGAATTCTCCATTAGAATACTAGAGTGAATACAAGGTGGTACTGTCGCTACTGTTGCACTTTCAATAACCTACAAAAAACTCCCAATTTTGGATATAGAATACTATTGAGCACTGCTTTAGGACAATAGGCACATTTTTTCGGATCCTTCACACCTGGATAGACCTCAAAGTATTTCTCCAATAAATTCAATGCAATGGAACTCGGATTTTTCATGGAAATTCACAGGCTTCTAGTGCACTATTGAAAGTCGCTTCTCTACCTACGCTCAATAGATATGATACCATGTTAAATTATAAATCACAGTAGATCAAATAGATGAGTATACCTCACAGAGAAAGAATGAGCAGAAAAAGATGAATTATAGTGAAAATTGTAGTAAAAATGAGTACATAATTAATCATGCATGAGAACTTACATAGGAATAGAATAATGTCACATGATCCAATAATCATTATAATGAACAATGATGTTACAATGGATTGAATTTGAATCACCTGGGAGATTCGAGTCTCGGTTGATCTAGCATAGTAATTGTCACCTCCATCAGTGCTCTGGAGCTCCCAAACTCAGTTAAACTCAACCAAAACTTAGTTAATTGAAGACACAATCATTTAACTGACCAAGGAGGGTGCATCAATGAGTTTGACATGCAAATCACTCAGAAAAGAGCGCATGACGCCACAATCAGTGGAATTCAAAGCATAAACCCACCACAAGAGTCATCTAACTCAGGTGGACTAAACTAGAACACTGAGTTGGCTCCTAAAAAGTAGGGAACTGCCTCTATTGGTCCTAATATCATGCATGCAAGGTGCATTAGGTGGTTACTGAGTCCTGGATGACATCTGCACACCAGTAGGGGGAAATAATATCACTAAGTACTAGAAAATGGTAAATAATTCAAGTAGGACTAGGATGGAGTATTAAAATATCCTAACAAAGACTACATATCTGTTCACCTAGAATTGGGGTTACATACTCCAAAACTGAAGAAAATCAAATAAAAAAATGTCTCAACATACATAAGAGCTAAGAGGGCTAAGTTATCCTAGAAAAAAATTTCAGTTACAGTAGACACCAAATGATTTTCAATGTATTCTTCAAAATGAGAACATGATCCAATGGATCCATGGTTCTAGAAAGTGCCACAATCGATCAAATATGCAAACATTTCACCACTAAACTACAACACACATCCCTCTCACCACTAATCTGCATCACACTTATGCATGCATTCTTATTTTTTATTTTTAATCATAAAAACCGAATAATTATTTATGGAGAAATTAAAAGTTCCATTATTAAACTTTTCACCAATGAAGTGCAACTATAACTTCCTTCAAAACTTTTTACTAGGTTTATGAAAAAATTTCAATGAAAAAGTGCTTGAGTTTGTCTATTATTTAATTTTGTTAAAAATAGTTATTATATGTTTAAATGGGTAGGATATTATCTAATCATAAATGTAAAAAACAACTAGCACAACATAAATTGAAGGAGGTTAATCTTCTATCATTTTGACCTTTTCCTATCGTGTAACTCCATGATATTTTCAATGGGTTTTGGGACTTAAAAATATAAGACAAAATAACCAAATAGATGAATTATTTTATATTATTTAAAATGGATTGGTATAATATTATTTCAAGGGTTCATTTTTGTTAATTTGACAATATATCTTCCATACATTATTAAATTTCCCATCAAACATCTCGAACTATAAATCTTTACTAGATTTATGAAAAAAATCAATGGAAAGAGTTTGAATTTGTCCATTATTTAACTTACATTTATTTACAACTCACTTTGAAAGATAACGTTGTGTCTTCATTTAATTAAATTTTTGAAATTCTGATGTCATATTAAAATGGCCCAATACCCTAAAAAATATGTTCCATTATTAAAGTTCACATCAATCAATAGGAACTGTAACATCTACCAAAGATCTTTAATAGACTTATGAAAAAATTACAATGGAAAAGAGTTTGAGTTTGTCGATTATTTAACTTACTCCTAAAAAAATAGTTATTATATGTTTAAAAGTGGAGGATGTTATCTCATCATAAATGTAAAAAAAACCAACTCAACATAAATTGATGATGGTTAATGTTCTAAAATTTGTCCTTTTCTAGTTTCTCATCATGTTATGCAGTGATGCAATGACAATTTCATAATCGATTTTTTTTTTCCATATTTCAAGAAAAAATTAGTGGTTCTGCCTTCACTTATTTTGAGTGGCCAAGAAAAAAAAATTGTGTTTAGAATACTCCAATAAATTTGATTATGGCCTAAAATTAAGATTAAACCTACATTTTTAACATATCTCCTTAATAATTTAATTTAAATAGTGAACTATGGAGAGAAGGCATGATGCCATAAGATTTGGATTTCTTCTTATTATTCAATAATGATCCTATAGAGAAGGATTTTAATATTATCCCATGGAATTCCATATCTCCCATAAAAGGAAATTTTAAGGATCAATAATTTTCTCAAAGGGTAGAAATCTTGGCTACTAATTCTTAAATTTGCAACCATAAAATGTTTGGCAATTTTTTAAAATATTTATTCAAATTCCTAATGACTTTATATAGTTTTGGGACAATTTTGGTGATTTTTAGAGTAAAAAAATATCCTATGGAATATGGGGGAAACATTTTTGAAAAAAATGGAAATTGGTGAATCTCTTTTTTGAAAAAAATGTCAAAAAATATCCTATGGGATCAATTTCGCCCCCGGAAAATTTTCCATGTGTCCCATATGTTGTCACCTAAAAGGCTCACTCCCCAAAATATAGTTTTGCATGTGGGGTCACCTTGGGCCAAACTTTACAACTCAACCAAATGATATACTTGATTGCATGCAATGGATTAAGCAAGTTTATGGGGCTAATCAATAATCAATGAGTTGTCATAATTCATTGCCAACATTCAGAAGTAAAAAAACTAGATTTTGATTGTGGGGCTCACCTTGGGTGAAATTGAGATTTTAAGTCCAAAGGGTAATTTAGGTATATTGGATAGCTAAGAAAGGGTTTTTTAGGTCATCAATCATGTTGTAGATGACATAATTCAATTCTCACATGCAAAAGCATGAAAACACGATGGGGCTCGCTTTAGGAGAAACTAGACATACAGGCAGAGTGGCTCATCTGAAGGAAAGGAATGGTTCAAAAATGTTTGTTCAGATCATTTAACATCATAGAGCTAAAATAATTCAATTTTGACCTTTGGAAGTGCAAAATATAACATTAAAAATTCCCCCCAAAAGTGCATAGTGTCCTTTTTTATTTAAAAAGGTATATCAAGCATGCATTAAAAAGTGTCATGCAACCACTCATTGGAAATCCCTTTTTGTATACATTTCATTTCCCGTGATGACACATCATTATCACTCTCTATGCAGAAGATACATCATTATTACTCTCAGAAACCAAAGGGACATATTTTTTATTTATTTTTGGTCAGGTTGTTCATGTGAACTTATGATTAATAGTACTCCCTATTTGGCCAATCATTTAACGTTAAATTTTAGGAGGTTGTTGATGAGGTTGGGGGATACATACCACACAGTTTGTTTGGCCCCATGCGACCCACATAAGAGGTAAACAATTCATGAACTTAGGCCATTTGTGGGTAATTAATAACCACGTTTCTGTTGCCCAAAATCCAAAACTAAAACATTATTTTCTAAGTCAATGTTTGAGGATAATCCTTATCAATTTTAAAGATCCAAAATGCATCATGGTGAGAGAAATTTGCAAATGAATTTTTCGCAGAGAATCATTCTACTAATATTTAGCTATGAAATTAACTCAACACAGTCAAAAATCGATTAAACCGTTGGCATTCATGAAGCTCATGCATGGAAACAATTTGATCTCCTGAGGTGGAGCTTAGCTCCCACAATTTCCAAATGAAATATAGAACTATCTCCTTCTTCTCCAAAGCTGAACAATGCATAAAATGTTGATTCTGGGTCCCATAGGGAAAATATCACTACATAGAGGGCCCTACTAGCATGTTCATGATCTTCTGGATGCAGGATTCCAGGTTTCACTTCCCATAAGTGATTCCCATCGTCAGATTACGACCAATCATAACAACCATTCACACAATATTCAAGAAGAGGGGCCACCACCGGTCATGATTTTATGGTTGAGTTTAATCTTCACCGTTCGCAGTGGGATGATATAAGAAATAATAAGTTGAAGGCCATCCTTGCGAGTGGTGGATGGAACTTCCACTAACCATAGATCTACAACCCTGGTACTTTATCAATGTAGAAAACTCATACCTACAAATGGTTGATATAAGGTTCCGTTAAGGGATTTTTTAGGTCTAAAATGGGCCTCCTAAGGGAAATAATAAAATAATTGTTAAAATAATAAAATAAGAATTCTGAATTTTGGAGGGGAAGAACAAAAGCTACTTCTTCTGATCATATTTTTGACATATCTCCTAATCAGTATCCCAAATTTCAAGTTTGGGCAATTTTTCAATGCAGAATTTAATTCGGCATCCAATGCATACCCACATGACATATTTTCAAGGCACCCACAACTTTAACTATGAAAAATTCAATAAAAACGCATTTTAATACGTTTAAAATATGTTTTTTATTGAATTTTTCATTTTCCATGTTGTGGGTGCCTTGAAAGTATGCAGTGTGGGTATGTGTTGGATGTGGATCTGAATTTTGCATCAAATGAGTGCCCAAATGTGAAATTTGGGTAAAACGATCAGGAGATTTGTCGAAAATACAATAAAAAAATTAGTTTTTTTCCTTTTCCCTCCAAATTTTTTACAAATTTTACCCCATAGTTGACATCATCATCTTGAATCCTATTGGTTCTTATAAAATAAATTTTGATGGTAAAATTTTTTTTTGGAAACCCATTTTGACCTTAGAACTCCCTTAATGATGTATATAAAGTCAACTATGGATTAGAGTTTTAGGTTATGGTGAGTATCCATGGTAAAAAGGATCACGTGTTGCATATTATGTGGGGCTAAGGTATAGTGGGGCATGCTTTAATATAGTTTTAAAACATAAGGTATGAGGGAGCATACTTTAAGATATATTTAAAACATGTTTTATACTCCCATCCAAACATGCAACTATAACATGATACGCTTCCTCTAATAAATCAAAGCTAAGGTGTGTAGTGGGCCCCTTTTCGATATTAAATAATATTTGATATAATATACAATCCATTTACCAAAATGGTTTAACTCACAATTAGATTGTATTTCATAAAGTGACTTTATATTATAAAGTATAAGTGGGTTTTGTATTTAAATAAACTCATTTTTCTATCAAACAAAAGTGCAATAAGAATTTAAAAGAGGAAAAGGAGCTCAAGGTTTCCATTCCTACCCACTACAAGAAGCTTCTACAACCATATATTTGAAGGCAAAGAGGACCAAATGAGCATCAATTTGACTCAATTTTTCACTAGAATTATTATTTTTCACTTCTTCATGTTACATTCAGCAAAAGAGAGTCAAATTTGTAGTTATTTTTGACAGCCAATTAATGAAAACTTCCAAGCGATGGTGAAGAAAGCCACTACAACCATATATGATAAAATTATAGCAGCTCCAAATTGGCTCCAAATTTACCCATGAATTTGGCAAAGAGTCACAAATAAATATATTTTAGTTAAGTATGAAAAAGAGAAGGAAAGCATTCTCACTAGAGGAGGAGAAAAGATATTCCAGCCTAATTTTTGGATCTCACATTCCTCTCCCAATAGTATATAATAGAAATATTCTTCTCATTTACAAAGGAGTTCTATCAATGAAGTCCAGAGCAACAACAAAGGGGGGGAAATAGAGGAAAGAATTCGTCATAGATTGAATATCCTCTCGTACATCATTGTTTTTGCAATATAGAGTAACATTATGCTTCTTATCCTTATTTTCCTTCATTCTCTTTCTCTTGTATATGTATCTGAAGTCCTTCTATGTAAAATAAAGACAATGGGACCATGGATGAGATCAAGGGCCCCCCCCTGGTGCATTTCTATTGTATTAATAAATAGATTTGATTTCTATTGAAATAAATCAGGACCAAGGCATATTTTCCACTAGATAAAAGCAAAGAAATATCATGCATGTTATTATGTTCTCTTTTCATGGTTGTGTGACTTCAATAATCATTGAATGAGCCAATGTATCCTACAATTACCATGCTCATTTGGTTTGTTATCTAATGTATGTGTGTGAAGGTACTGTAGAGTGTCCCCTCCTCTTAATCTCATATATGTTCATTTTCCCTTAGTTACCTCTCATTGTAGAACTTGATTATAGTGCAAAAATCATATGTATGATTGAAACCTTTAGAATCTCCTTTTGATTTAGCTTCTTTATTACCCCCCCGTCAAAAAATAAAACACAACACAATCCTTTTACCTTTTCTTAAATAATAAACAACAAAAGATAATTCCATGTTCCAACCATTTCTATTGTAAATCTAATCAGCTCTTCAAAGATAAACATGTTGTCCTAGGGTCATAAATGAGGAAATTAGCCTTAAAAAATTTGATGGTACTCCCCATATGGCATGAGGATTGGCTTGATGGCCTAGAGTGGCATGGGGAGGTGCATATCACATAGTATATCCAGACCTTGTGCTTCCTCCTAACATCTTCCTCCCAATTGTGATATCTAGAGTGAATTTTTGTGAGGGGTACAACCTATGGGACAACATAAGGAAGAGTACCACTGTCGGGGATATTTCAAAGGCCTTTACACATTTTTCAGGGCTCTTGAAGTCATGCAATGGAAAATATTATGGTGAATCCACGAAGGGGAATAAGTCATATTCCCACCATTGGAAATGTAACTGTTGCATATGGTGAGCAAGTAGTAGCTCTTGAGGAAAATTATCTCACCTGGAGACTCCACATTGGCCCATCATTCGAAATGTTGCATGCTACAAACCTTGATCCATGTACATCTCTACTACATCCAGCTAGTCGGTGACACCATTACATGAGGTTGGGAATCTGATCCTATTTTATGCATTTCAATAGATCCCATGCTAAAAAAATTCTTTTTTCCATGTTGCTAAAGATATTCAAGTCACAAATATATATTTGGATTAGCATATTTCAGAATTCCTTTGGATAAGGAGTGTCTCCCACCTATTTTTTGACCATAATCCATTTTGTTCAAAATACTTGAGCCATCACTTACAATTGTTATCATGGGAAAATGTAAACCCAGTTATGTCAATCCTCGGTTAGCTATACTTGAGCCATCACTTACAATTGTTATCATGGGAAAATGTAAACCCAGTTATGTCAATCCTTGGCTAGATATACTTGAGCCATCACTTACAATTGTTATTTGAGTACCATGAAATATACAGATTTGGTACTCAAAAGTGAATTTTATTTGTTTTATGCACTTACTCTGAATCCTACATACACTAAATGATAAATTTATCATGAGGATCAGATTGTAACGTGGATGAACGAGAATATCCACAAGGAAAAGAAACAAATAAAATTTTGGAAATGTGTAAATCATGCATGTGTTGGAACATTTAAAAAACCCACTATGTCATTCTAGACTTAGGATAAAATTAATTAATCATTTATGATTAATTTCCTGATCTTTGACTAGGTAGAATAGGCCAGTTTTGTCTTTTAGTGGACCACATGCTATGCTCATTCACAAAAATGAATTTGGATAGATTCTAGATACAATTTCCTTGGATTCTGTTTGATTTTATTCCATTCCTGAATTAGAAAGACACTATCCAGATTTAGTTAGCTTTGTCCTGCTTTTTCTACTTTCTAGTGGAAAAGATAAAGCTAGTTGACTTGGAATCTTTTGCCACTTGACCAATTCGAACTCCACATCATATATAACCTTCTAAAGCCATCAATACATTCCATTTACCTCACTCATGAGCTGCCATACCATACTTGCCAAATTCGCGAGCCTCTAGAACAGTTTTGGATACTGCTTTTGCCACCTAGGGTTTTTTTTGTCTTTTCTAAGCCTTTTCTTTTTGCTCTTTCCATATTGCCTCAAAGCAATTCGATTTTCTCCATGGATTATGTATTATATATTGTTACAATATCAATGAATAACATACAAAGTGTTTTCCATAATTTATTCTCTCTCTTCTTCTTCTCTCATTGTCTAAAATATTCCATGGTGAAATTGTCTTATGAATCTAGTTCCTAGTAATTGAAAATCTCACAACATGCTTGTCTCAACTTATACTAATTTCCATTCTTCTTATGATATTGTTGGTTGTAGCTCTAATTTTGTTTATTCTTCAAGCATTTTTTGTCTCTCTTGGGTGCAATTTTCAGCCATTGGAGACATATTATCTAACCCTGTTCTCTACCAAGCCCAAAATTCATTCACCACCCCATCACTACTCTTCATATAGGTATATCATAGCCTTGTCAAATTACATTAATGGTTGCAAAATAAGTGTCATATCACCTAGTGGGCCCCCTTTCCAGTTAGATTTGGTAGGTAGGTTTCTAGTTTTCATAGTTAATCCCAACATTTCATTTTCAACATTCCTAGTTTTTTTCCATCTGTTGTCCTGAAAGAAGAGTTTTGAGAGGAAGCTAATTTTTTACCCCATGCCTAATTTTGACTCCATGCCCAAACATTGACTCCATATCCCAATGGATAAAGCACTAGTTTATTGACCCTAAATGTTTTATTGGATTCTTGGCACCTCATAGAGTGGTTCCATCCCAGATAACGAGTTATTGTTGTCACCTAAAGGATTAATATTGTCATGTCGCCATCCATCAATCTTACCAAAAGAGGAGGTGGGAATGAACAAATTATTGGATTGTAAACTTCTCCTAATAGGCATATTAAAAATATCATAACATTTAAAATATTTGTGCAAATGCATAATGAAAATACACAGGATAAATAAACACTATCCACACATATATCGTGCATCTGTCAACATAATCATAATAGGAATAAAAAAAAACATTGCACATTTAAATAAAAAAGAATAGTTATCTTTAAACAAAGAAGATCCAAGCAACTAGCTATACAAGAGCGTTTTTCCACCCAACCGTAGGAATTCTATTCAACATATATTCTTTATGGTGAGAGAAGACCACCAAGCTAGGATATGAGGCCACCAAGGAGAAGGAAAAACCTACAGGCCTGTCTCTCTCATCCCACAACGTATTATGCACTCTATGATTAGCCAAATGCTCATCTAGAGCTCTACGGTGATCTCACTCATCCGTCACAAACATGGCACTCCTTCCAACTTCCCCACACAACAAAAGGAAGGAATTCTCCTTCACTGATACACAATTCCCTCTTGAAATCCAATCATTACAATGATTACCAGTGTGTGTAGTAAGAGTCCAACATGTTGTATGTTATTAGAGAGCATCCTCTAGCATAAATCATGGATTTTTAAGCATTTAGGAGTGGCAAAATTCAATGGATAAGGATTGCTATATTTACAAGCCTCTATGCTCACCTACAACCATCTCTTATCCCTTCAAATATGTAACTCTCTCTAAATTTGATTTTTTGGGTTATACACAATCTGGTGATGATCGTGAACATCAATACAGATCTCTACATAGTGTAGATATGCATGAGAGAATGATAGAATGAGTGTTCACTCCAAGGCATATGAGATGATAGTGAAAATAAAACTGGCATAGCTTTTGACAATAAAAGAAAGGACTCCTGACAGTTGCAAACTAACTTTTGACATTTTATAGAACTGTCACAAAAGTGTATTTAGACCCATGCTTCAATAAACGACATGAGGTGACTTTTCCTACCAACCTCACACATGAATTTAATGATTAGAAGTAGTCAAAAGAATTTAATTGGCATATTTAAAGCATATGGTAGAAATTGGATGAGTTCTAAGATTGACACTTGTAAACAAAGGATTTAGTCTCCTATATGCCACCTTTGATCTTCCCCTCTAGTGGAATCATAGCCTCTCTAATGCTATTTACACAACCTACTTGGACCATTTTATTATTTACAAAACATATTGTTTGCATATATTTCAGTTAGCATGATAAGCCAATCATATGGTCTAAATAAAAATATTTGCATCATACATGTCTAGTCATTCACTAGTTGGGACTTGTCCTCCCGCTTTGCACTGGGAATATATACTAGCATTGTTGGATCCTTAGTTTTTGAGGAGTAATAGAAAAGGTAGAAGAAGAGAAGACAAAGGAAGGAAGTCGTGGAAAGGAAGTGGAAGTTGCATAAAAGAGGTAATTTTGTACCCATTTTGGACCTTCTCTGTGAGTATAAAATGAAGGGTAGGATAAGCGATTAGGATAAGAGAAAGGTCATGCAATGAAATAAAGAGAGTATTCAAGCATCAAAATATTAGATCTCATCGAAGACATAGAGAGATAAAGTTATGTATTTGGATTTTGGGTTCTATTTATATGAGAATATATCCTATGACGGGGAATTTTGTGTTCAATGCAAGGATTAAATCCATGATGTAAGCTAATGTAATGAAGATCTATTTCATATAATGAAAAGGATTACTGGGCCCCTTATATTTTTATGCTTCAAATGTCTCTATTATGTTTATTTCTATTGACTGTTCTAGTTTAGATTAATGAAAAATGAGCATAGTTAAGCACTGTAGAGATATATTGGATTAGATGATATTGGAATGTTTGTTAGCGTAAACCATCAATCACAACTATACCGTTAACTGATCCCCATATTATGTTGGTATTGAATATTCTTTAGTGATAACTTCCCTCTTAAGGGGATTGAAAATTATGGCACACTGGACTATAGTAGCACCCTTGGCCTATGCGCAAGAAAACTAGTCTCAATTTTGTGCCAACAAATGGTTTCGTTGCTAGGACCTATTTCTTAATAGGATCCTGTTAACTATATGGATACTTTGGTGGTAGCGAGTCACATCCATGATTGGTGGGAGAAGAAGCTTGATAATTTCACAACCTAGGAGGATGAAATCCAAGGGTGGGAAGTATCCAAGTTTAGGAAATACCTTTTCTATGGAGATCCACGTCTAGATCAATACAAGTTTTTATGGGTTAGGATTCTAGTAAACTTAGCAGAGCGATTGTAACATCTTACAGAAGAACTTGAGTATCGCAACATATAGAGAAATATTGTTGACTGGACTTCAAGGGATATGATCAGGTTAAATTATCTAGACTCACCCTTGACCAGAGTTGTTGAATTCTGGGTAGAAAGTCATTTGTTTGGCTATATTATAGAATTCGGAGCCTAAAACAACCAATCCTCATTGAAATATGAATACGAACTCAAGAGAGGAGAAAGAGGAAGGCTATTGAAAGAAGTTCCTTTGTAGACCAAAACCTAGTTGATTGAATTTGGCTTTCTTCCTCTAGACCATATTAGAAAGGAGAAGTAAAACCCTCATGCACAAGGGGGGATTTTGAGGTGATGATGTTATGTCATGGAAGGTAGATATATCATCAATGGAGGGTGTTTATATTGCCAAATCTAGGGATGAGTGAGTAGAATGAAGAGAAGACGTTAGAGAAAAATGGTGGAAATACTAACTAAGAGAAGCACGAAGGAGAAGCTCACAAATGGAAGAAAACATAAGGAATGGGGAAAATAGCGAAGAAAGTGAAGAGGAGCTATGTTAGATGAAGCAAAGAGAGGAGCTGACTAGTGCTAGACTAAGAGAGAATGAGATGGAGGTTTGTAACAACAAAATAATAATAAATTAATATTAAATATTAATATTAATTTATTAATTAAACAAATATCAATAGTCATGACCTTTTGTCGAAAAGGTACATGATGGCCCTATAAAGCCCAAACCTATGTAACTATTAATCATCTACCATACATTACATATTTTATTTTACTACAAGTCATTTATGGCTTTTATACATTACTTGTATTGGTTATTTACTTAGTAAGGAACTCTTGTTCCTCCAGTGGTATCAGAGCTTGTTGATTCCGGCTTGTGGCCAAATTGTCAAAGTTTCCTTGATATTTAGGTTTTTAACCTTACATTAGGCTTTTAGCCATCCTTATTGAAGAAAAAAAAATTATTAAAAGAGAGAAAAAAAAGAAAAAAAGAGAAAGGAATAAAAGGGAAGTTAAAAAAAAGAGAGAGAAGACCAAGAAAGAAGACCGCATAAAAAAGGAGAAGAATAAAACCACACATTGCCTTGGTTTTATAAAACCATCTTGTGGTTTTATAAACTAGCC
Source organism: Larix kaempferi (assembly GCA_027924585.1). Classification (NCBI taxonomy): domain Eukaryota; kingdom Viridiplantae; phylum Streptophyta; class Pinopsida; order Pinales; family Pinaceae; genus Larix; species Larix kaempferi. The sequence continues at coordinate 10,208,798 of BSBM01000207.1, forward strand.
TTGGTTTTATAAAGAAACCATTATTTATAATAACTCATACCTTAATTAGGATGAGTTTAGTTATTATATGACTAAAAATTAGTTTGTTGGAATATATATATATATATATATATATATATAGTTTATAAAACATTAATATAATAATATTATTAATTAATTAATTATTATTATTATTATAAATAAAAAATAAAAATAAAAAAATTAATTATTTTATAATAATTAATTTTGGAAAAAAAAGGTTATTTGACCTTATATTTATTGTCGAAAAATAAGTCAAGGAAGACTAGTCAAAGAGTTCAAAGACCTTCTATCATCGAAAAAGTCAAAGACAACTTATCGCTGAAGAAGCCAGAGACTAGCTAAAGGATTCAAATTCAAAAGAAGACCATGGAAGCTAGTTTGCGAATACATATAGAAAAATTAGAAGCCAAGTTAAAGCACTATCAGAGAGACAATGAAGATTTACACGACAGGATTACAAAATTTGAAGCAGTAATTGAAATACTTAAGCTACAAAGAAAGTTCGATGAACAAAAAATCTCCGACCAGGAAAGTTATATAGAAAAATTGTATGTACAAATTGATGAATTAAGAGACGAAAATGAACTCAATCAGAGGCTAGAAGATCAAGATATAAAGAATGAAATAATTAAATACGAAGCAGAAATAAAATGCTTGAACAAGATCCTTAATGACAAGGATGAATATCTGAAGAAGATACGACATAAATTAGGAGATCAAGAATCAAAGGTCGACCAATGTCAAAAACAGATACAAGATCTTCAAACACAAAATGACAACTCTAAAAAGGCACACAAATCGGAGATCACAAAGAATAATAAAGCATTATCCAACAATGCTAAATAAATTTTCAGACTAAGAAATCATAACAAGATACTAGTCACAAAAATTAAGAAACTGAAAAATAGCCGAAAGATAGAACAATCTATGGAAGACATTGAAGGGAAACTTCTAGACAAGCAAGAAGAAAATAGTTGCATCAGAAGTCATAACGAGGATCTTAAAGAACAACTTAAGAAGTCGGAAGAAGTTAGGAAATCACAAGTAGAAGTGATTAAGAAGTTTCAAAAGGATAAGATACAGTTAGAGAACAAGTTGGAAAAAATACAAGACGGAACCTAAAAACCTCAAGGGACGAAAATACAACTTCCAACTCAGAGCAGTGATCAAGAGACAACTTTCGTAAAAGAAATTTATAGTGTGAAAATTCCCTATCGACACCCCAACCATAAAAACCGATACCCTAAAAAGGCAGAAATGTCGGAAGATAAAGGTACTAAGGTGATCAAAACTCCTGATGACATATCAGTACAGAATCCCGACAATCATCGAAAAATCAACTTGGGATGGATTGATCCCTCCACATATCAGAAGTTATGCTTGATGCTTAAAAGTTTGTATCGACATGTGTCATCAAATACGACACCACAAAAAGCAATACATAAAAATTATAAGGCTTTGAGGAAAAAGCCTTTCCAAGAGAGTGGCAATGTAACAAAAAAATAATAATAAATATTAAATATTAATATTAATTTATTAATTAAACAAATATCAATAGTCATGACCTTTTGTCGAAACAGTACATGACGGGCCTATAAAAGCCCAAACCTATGTAACTATTAATCATCTACCATACATTACATATTTTATTTTACTACAAGTCATTTATGGATTTTATACGTTACTTGTACTGGTTATTTACTTAGTAGAACGTGGGATAATGAAGACCAATTTTAATGTAACAAAGTGCTCTATTGCACAACATACTCATCCTTGAATGCAGATGAGGATCATAAAGAACTATTATGACCTACCCCGGAAAGTGAACCCCTCATTGGTGCAAAAGCAAGATCTGGAAGCAACAAAGCTACACTACCCTAACTGAACCTTAGGTGCACTTACAAAATCTGGTAATAAACTCTCAAAATATTGTTTTACAATTACCTTGGCATAGTCAGATGAATGGTAGTACCAATAGTTATCAAAGCAATTCATTTGTAGGAGGAATAAGTAGTAGTTCTCAACAAATTAGTAGCAACTTTATTACACAACCATGAATCGAAGGATTCATGTTAGTAGGAAATCCAACCAAACTATGGTTGGAGCATCAGTATGCCTACCCCTGAGATTCCCAAATTTTTGGGGAAATGGCAGAGAAGGTGGCGAAACTCAACATTGGTTTCTCTATGAACCAATATGGAATGATAGAGCAACCATGGTGGCGTCCAAGTTGGTATAGTTTCATACGAACCTCCTTTGAAGGGCTCTATAGTTTTATATTCGGATGGTCAAGAGATGTGGTACAAACATGCTAGCTCCTGCTTTGGCAGAAACAAAGAAATTTTTTCTAGATGAGTTTTCACAACCAAAATCTGAACAACGAGCATACGCACGATGGTTTATTCAGGGTTTTCTACAATTAATGAGGATAACCCTATCACAACATGTAATAGACTCACCTAAAACTTCATTAGTGTAGGGGATGAATTTTGAGGCTATGGTGAACTATCCAAACTAAATGGGAATTGGAGTGGAAATTTCATCCTTCTCTAGTGAATTGGCACAAGTGCATAGTAACTGGCAGAAACAACTGAGAGAATACATGACCTGAGTGTAATAAAAGAACAATGACCACATGTATGGTGCAAAGGATGCAGGAGACAAGTACATCATGCTTCAAAATTTCCAAGGTCATGAGGAGGAAAAGTTCTTCCATGTGGAAATTTCAATACAGGACCTAGTGTGATGGTTGTGTAGGTTGTTGTAGCAAATTCATTTCACTCAGTATGCCAGCCATCATATCTAGAGCAACCAAACGCTTCTCCTAATTATTACTATGAAATATGTAAATCATTTGGTCATCCTCGAAGACTTTTCCTACTCCTATAGAAGAACTCTTTAGTACCTAAAGCAATCTACTATGAATTATGTGGACCTACTACACATAGCACTAAGAAATGTAGAGCCTCATATTCCCTTATGGAGAGTTTAGACCAATATATCTTCTAGGTAGATAATCATCCTCGAGAGACATGAGATGGAGGTCATGGAAAAGGTTTTGGAGCTAGAAGAGGAGGAGGTCACACCAGACCACTTCAATGCTACAACTATAATGAAAATGACCATCTAGATCGTGACTATCATCTACCCAAAAGACCATGGGGTACTTATTGTCGCACTAAAACTTATATAGTGGAGGATTACCTTGATATCATCACTAAATGGGATGATTTCTCAAGAAGAACAACCAAATTTATAAATTTTGAACCTTGAGAAGACAAAACTGGAGCTGGATTTGTTGTCACCCAGGAAGAAGCAAAAGTCAGATGAGACCAACTATGAACAAACTCGTCAGTGATTTGAAAGGTAGCTCCAAAGAAGGATACATACATTCTATTTTATCATAAGGAGATATATCGAGAAGCTACTAAGATGTTTGGTTGAATACCAACCCCTATAGACCAAGAGGGTGTAATACCATCTTAATTGTTTAGGCCAAATGATACAAGAGCTGAGGGAGAGGGATCAAGTACTGAAAAAGAAAAGGACTCTATTTCACTATGGTTTCACTTACTAAAGGATATCCTCGAATATGAGAAAGACACTCATAAGTTATGAAGGGTGCTTTGTAACCTTTCTGATGTTGCAGAAATAAATGAAGAAATATGTTCCTTCTTACTAGAAAGAATCATGCAGCTGGTGCGAAAAAGACTAAGGAAGAGCTTTGGTCAAGAACTTATGTCTGGATGCACAAGTGCACAACTATGACGTCAAGAATGTGATGTTGAAATTCGGGAAGCAATGGATTCTCCACCTTTTCTCTATTCTCCGATTCAGTTGCGGATGGAAAATCAATATTGAATTTTCCCCATTGGTCATCTAGATAATACTAAAGTGGAACTTGAGGGTTTTAATACCACTACAGAGTTTGAAGTAATTGAGATAATGGGAGAGACATATTCTTATCTAGCATTGCTTTGAATTAAATGGGAATATGATAACTATGAAATAATTAATCTAAAAAATGGAATGATGACCTTCGAAGCTGATGGAATGAAGGTAATACAACCCCTATATCTACACCAAGGTCCGCGGTATACCGATCTAATCCAATAAAATATGGAAGGGGATTTTTTGGATAGAATATACTCTCTTACAATTGGGAAGAGGGACAACTACACAAATCCAACTACAGAGGGTTCAGTAAGTTGGATAACTATTCAATCATTTGATAGTGACTCTGAGGAGGCTTGGGACAATTGGAAAAATGGGTGTCATGAGATTTCATCCAAGCATTGTTCAATGGTGAAATATGTTCAATGGATCGGTGTATAATTACTTCATACACTGACATATGATGGGATCGGTGGCTTGGATACATTCCTGTAGGACATGGATTCTACAATGGAGGAAAAATATCATATGGATGTCTTAGATACAACACTTAGAGGGACTCCTGCAATATGGTGGGAAACACACAAATACTATTTTCTTGATTGGGATACCACACATCTAACTTTGATGATTAGGTTGAAACCATATATTCATGCTAACATGTTGAAAGAATTTTACATGTGGGAGACTAATCCATATCAATAGATTGAACTCTATGAGAACTAGTGGGAATTAGGAGGATTAGAACCACAATTTTGGGTTCATCAATTCTTCCATGATCTCAACCTTATTCCAAAATCCTGGTATCTACATGAAGACAGTTGAAAAAATCTATGTTCCAAGTTCTATCAAGACTTATCCTTCTCTGCAACAAGTGATGCAGTAACATATCATTAACAACTCTCAAGGATGTATTATTTACTAAATAGTTGTAGAAGGTAGGCCACTCATATATTTAACCTACACATCAAGAATTGGAAAATTTCCACTTACCCATTCCAAATATGAGGCAACCTCTATGTTGAAAAAAGGTAGAACAAGACAAACAAAAACAAGATGAACTAGAACATATGTGACACCTTACCTTCCAGGAATCAGAAGGTTCTTTGGAAGTTAGACACACCAAATATGCATCCATTACTACACCACTGGAGAAACTGTTGAAGAAGGTTGAGACTATTTAATGGAACGGAGATTGTGAAAAAAAATTCAACGCACTTAAAGAAACAATGGTAAACACCCCAATACTATAATTCCCTAATTGGATGAAGGAGTTACATATCAATGCAAACCCATTAGGAATATCTCTTGGTGCTATACAAGTCCATCCTGAAGAAGGAAAGATGGGCCATCCACTATACTTTTCTAGAAGAAATCTATCACCAACATAGGATAACTATATGACCATAGAGAGAAAGATTGGGTATAATTTATGCATTAAAAAAGTTCTGTCACTACCTCTTGAGAGGACATTTCAAGTTCTTCATGAATTACTCTACCTTGAAGTATCTAGTAAACAAGCTGGTTTTAGAAGGAAGAATATGTAGATGGTTACTTCTATTTCAGGAAAAAAAAATTGAAGTTATAATTAAGCAAAGAAAACACAATCATGGACTAGAAAATATGTCTCGCATTGAATCAAGTGGAGCTAAAGGACTGGTAGATAATCAACTACCAGATGCCACACTATTTAGAGTGGAATCCATCCCATATCACCTATAAGAGATCACACTATTCCTCACTACAGTAAAGGCTCCATATGAATTTTATCACACATAGAAAATACACTTAGTTGTAAGAGTTGGAGAATATCAACTTATTGTGGGAGATATATATAAACTGAGGATTTATGGCATCTTGTGTAGATGCATACTAGATCATGAGTGTCAAAATGTTCTATTGGAATGTCATGTTGGAGTTGCAGGAGGTCATGTTGGTGGAAAATTGGTAGAAAGGTGCTACAATCCAAAATATGGTGACTTACAGTATTGAAAGATGCTAAGGAATATACAATGAAATGCAATGTTTTCCAATGTGTTGGTCGACCATCTTGTAGATATAATCTCCCATTGAATCTAGTTCGAGCATTACAACCATTTGAGAAATGGGTGATTGACTTTGTAGGACCTATTCACTGTTGGGTATGTTATATCTCTTCACATGGTCGCTGCGTGTACAACACGATCCCTACGGCGCGTCCGGAGGGGGGGGTTTAGAGGGGGGGGTAGCCCGATAGGGCCCACCCCCTTCGTTTCGGACCGTTAGGTTCCGAAACGACATGGAGGGGGCCGTTAGGCCCCCGGAGTCCGCGCGGAGCGCAAAATTTTTGGGTTGCTTTTTGCTTTTTCGCGATTTTTGACCCATTGTACTCTAATCTAATTCCGGTAAAAGGAATTAGGGTTGTAACCTAATTCGGGTAAACGAATTAGGGTTTTAGATGCTACAGAATATCATTTATTGTATTGTACATGTAAAATAAACATATAATGAAAAAGGAGCTATGCGGCTCTAAGTTTGGCTGGTTTTTTTTCCCGGTTAAGGGTTTCCAGGTGAAAATATCTGTGTAATGTGTGTGCCATTGTGTATTTTCTGTTAATGCTTAAGAATCATATGAGTTTGTACTTCATTGTTAAGGTTTAAAACTTACATTTGGTATCAGAGCATTTTTGGGTTCAGAGGGACGCCTTTGTTTCCAAGGGTTTGGCTCGATCTTGGATTTGTGATAAACCTGGTTTCAGTGGGAGCTTTGCAGTGGTGATTTATTTTTCTTTAAAGAATGGCGAGCAGTTCTAGATTCGAGATTGAGAAATTTAATGGTCAGAGCTTTGAGCTATGGAAGCTCAAGATGGAAGATCTTCTGGTAGATAGAGAACAATGGATCGCAGTAGATCCAGGTACCATGCCCTCTGGAGTGGTAAAAGAAGAATGGGAAAAGCTGGAAAGAAAAGCAAGGAGCACCATTCGTCTTTTCCTCGCAGATTCGGTATTGGTGAACGTAGCTGGAGAAGACAGTGCAAAGAAGCTATGGGACAAACTGGGAAATCTGTATCAGTCAAAGTCCCTGGTAAATAAGTTATTTCTTCGAAAGAAATTGTACCTTCTGAGGATGACTGATGGAGACTCTGTATCAGAGCATCTAAACGCCTTCAATACTCTGGTAAGTCAGTTGACATCTGTTGGTATTACACTTGATGATGATGAAAAGTGTATTAGTCTGTTGTGCTCTTTGCCAGATTCATGGGATAATCTGGTCATAGCTATTGGGAGTAATGCAACCACGCTAAACTTCGATGATGTGGTTGCATCCCTACTATCGGAGGAAATGAGGCGGAGATCCATAGATAGTTCAGCCAAGGATGCCTTATTTGTCAGAGGTCGCCCTGGAGACAGATCTAAAAATAAGTCTTCAGGTGGTAGATCTAAATCTAGAGGGAGATCTAAATCTCCAGGACCTTCTGTAAGAAAATGCTGGAAGTGCGGAAAAGCTGGGAATTACAAGAAGGATAGTAAATCGAAAATTACTGATAAAAGTAGAGGACCTAATGACGCTCCATCCGCAGATGGGAAAGAATCTACAGAGGAAGGAGGAGATGTGTATCTGGCATCTTCAAGTACACATGCAGAGCATGATTCGTGGTTGATTGACTCAGGTGCGTCTTATCATATGACTCCTCACAGGGAGTGGTTTTCTGAATACGAAAAGTATGATGGAGGAGATGTATTTCTGGGAGACAACTCAGTAGCGAAAATCATAGGTCGAGGAAAGGTCAAGCTACTGCTCAAAGATGGAAGGGTTAAAACTCTTCCCGGGGTTCTGCACATTCCAAAGTTGGCTAGAAACCTTATATCTGTAAGTAAAATGGATGATGCAGGTGTGAAAACTCTATTTGAAAAGAACACATGCAAGATGGTTCGAGAGTCATTGGTGCTGATGAGGGGAGTTCGGATTGGAACTCTATACAATTTGTTGGGAAGCACCTTCAAAAATGGATGTAACAGCACTATTGTTTCTGAGGGTAAAAATGAAGGAGACAGAGTCCTTACTATCTCTAGTGAGAAGACATCGCTATGGCATCGAAGGCTGGGACATATTGGAGAAAAGGGTCTTCGACTATTACAAGGTAAAAGTATGGCTGAAGGCATGTCTGATTTCACATTAGATTTTGATTTCTGTGAACATTGCTTATATGGTAAACAGAATCGAGTAAGATTCTCATCTGGTGTTGTAAGAGCTAAAGGAATCTTAGAGTTAATACACAGTGATGTTTTTGGACCTGTGCCTGTTCCATCACTTGGTAAATCTGTGTATTATGTTTCATTTATAGATGATTTCTCAAGGAAAACTTGGATTTATTTCCTGCGTAAGAAATCTGAGGTTTTTAATAGATTCAAAGAATTTAAGGCTCTTGTAGAGAATCAAACTGAGAAGAAAATAAAAGTACTCAGAACAGATAACGGTGGAGAATTCTGTGAAAGTGAATTTGAGGAGTTCTGTAAAACGTGTGGAATAGCAAGGCAAAAGACTACTCCATACACACCTCAACAGAATGGGGTTGCAGAAAGGATGAACAGGACATTGATGGAAAAGGCAAGGAGTATGCTCAGTGGTGCAGGGCTAGCACAACAATTCTGGGCAGAAGCTGTTGACACTGCGTGTTACCTAGTGAATAGGACACCCACATCAGCGTTGGTTGACAAGACACCTCATGAGGTTTGGACTGGTAAGAAACCCTCTCTCTCTCATCTCAGAGTGTTTGGGTGTGATGCTTTTGTACATGTTCCAAAGGAGAAAAGGAGCAAGTTGGATAATAAAGCAGAAAAATGTATCTTCATTGGTTACAAGGATGGAGTGAAAGGTTACAAGCTGTGGAACCCAGTAAAAAGGAAAACAGTTTACAGTCGAGATGTGATCTTCAGAGAAGTTGAAAGCACTTCCAAGATTGAGGATGTACCAAAGGAAAAGGATTCAGAGAAGCTACACTTTGATATCAAGGATGAAAGAAGTGACTCTTTTGAGGAACCAGATTCGTCTGAATCAGATGAGGAGGCAGAATCGTCTGAATCAGATGAAGAGGTGGATCCACAGACTCCGGTATTGAGGAGATCTGACCGAGAAAGAAGGCAAGTTGAAAGGTACAGTCCCCCTGATTTTCGTTCTAATTTTGTGTTATCTATTACTGATGATGATCCTAGAACTGCTAAAGAGGCAATGGATTCAGAAGATAGTAAACTATGGAAGAAGGCCATGATAGAAGAAATGGATGCCTTGGACAAAAATGAGGCATGGGATCTGGTTGAGTTGCCAGAAGGAAGAAAGCCTATTGGAAGCAAATGGGTATTCAAGAAGAAGTTAAATGCAGTAGGTAAAGTGGAGAAGTACAAGGCTTGACTAGTTGCGAAAGGTTACTCCCAAATTGAGGGCATCGATTTTGGTGAGATTTTTTCACCTGTTGCAAAATTGACTTCTATTAGATTTCTTTTATCTATTTCTGCTGCTTTTGATCTTGAAGTAGAACAGATGGATGTAAAGACAACTTTCCTACATGGAAATCTTAATGAAGAGATCTATATGAAGCAACCAGAACGGTTTGTGGTGAAAGGAAGAAAGGAGCTTGTCTGAAAGCTGAAAAAGTCTCTCTACGGTTTGAAACAATCTCCCAGAATGTGGTATCAAAAATTTGATACTTATATACTGGGACTTGGTTTCTCAAGAAGCAAAGCTGATCACTGTGTTTATTTTAAGCTAATTGGTGATCATTTTATTTATGTAATATTGTATGTTGATGATATGTTGCTAATTGGAAACAACAAAGAAATCATCAAGGATGTCAAGAATCAGCTGTCATCTGAATTTGACATGAAAGATCTTGGTGCTGCAAATTTCATTTTGGGAATGGAAATAAAAAGAGATCGTGAAAACAGGAAACTCTGGTTAAATCAGAGGAAATATGTTGAAACGATATTGAAGAGATTTAATATGCAGGAAAGCAAACCAGTGAAGGTGCCCATTCCTGTAGGTGTAAGGTTATCTGCAGAACAGTGTCCCACTACACAAGAAGAGGTAGAGGACATGTCTCATGTTCCCTATGCTAGTGCAGTTGGCAGTCTGATGTATGCCATGGTCTGTACTAGACCAGATATAGCCCATGCAGTGGGAGTTTTGAGTAGATACATGTCAAAACCAGGTAAGGAACATTGGACTGCAGTAAAAAGGGTCTTCAGGTATTTGCGTGGCACTACAGATTCTGCAATCTGCTACCAAGGAAGACCCGGTCTAAACAGAGAGATAAATATACAAGGATTTGCTGATGCTGACTGGGCTGGAGATCTTGATCACAGAAGATCTACAAGTGGCTACGTTTTTAATCTATTTGGAGGAGTAATCAGGTGGATGAGTAGAAGACAAGCTGTAGTTGCACTCTCAACTACAGAAGCTGAATACATGGCAGCTACCCATGCAAGTAAGGAAGCTGTATGGTTGCAAAGATTGTGTTCAGGTATTGGTTTTGTTCAGGATGCAGTAAAGATTGGCTGTGATAGCTCAAGTGCAATATTTCTAGCAAAGAACCATGCTTATCACTCAAGGACAAAGCACATTGATGTGCAGTACCATTTCGTCAGAGACATGGTTGAACAAAACAAAGTGTTGCTGGAGAAGGTTGACACTTTGGTAAATGTTGCAGACTCTTTGACAAAGTCTGTGAGTACTCAGAAGTTCTCTTGGTGTAAAGAGAACATGGGCATTGTTGCCCTGAATTGTTGAAGTCATAAATTTCTCCTGTATGTGAAGAGAACAACAAGTGGGAGAATGTTGGGTATGTTATATCTCTTCACATGGTCGCTGCGTGTACAACACGATCCCTACGGCGCGTCCGGAGGGGGGGTAGCCCGACAGGGCCCACCCCCTTCGTTTCGGACCGCAAAATTTTTGGGTTGCTTTTTGCTTTTTCGCGATTTTTGACCCATTGTACTCTAATCTAATTCCGGTAAAAGGAATTAGGGTTGTAACCTAATTCGGGTAAACGAATTAGGGTTTTAGATGCTGCAGAATACCATTTATTGTATTGTACATGTAAAATAAACATATAATGAAAAAGGAGCTATGCGGCTCTAAGTTTGGCTGGTTTTTTTCCCGGTTAAGGGTTTCCAGGTGAAAATATCTGTGTAATGTGTGTGCCATTGTGTATTTTCTGTTAATGCTTAAGAATCATATGATTTTGTACTTCACTGTTAAGGTTTAAAACTTACATTCACCCATCGACAAAACATTCAAAATCCCACTATATTATTACTACAACATATTATTTATTCAAGTGGGTCAACGTTGCACTAGTCTGAGACTATTCCATAGAGATAACTGCTCAATTCATTTATGAAAACATTATTACTTGATTTGAGTTCCTTAGAAATCTTAGAAGTGATGAAGGAAAGGAATTTATGAATAATACAATTGAAGAATTGAAAACTGAATTCATGATTCAACATCATAAGAGTAGTCCATATCACCCTCAGGAGAATGGAACTATAGAAGCATTCAACAAGATTATGGAGGGTGGACTGAACAATGTCTATTGCGCAAGTAGACCTATGAATAGGATGAGCAAATTCCAACTATACTATGGAATTACATGAATACTACCAAGAAGGTTCACAAGAAAAATACATTTAAGTTGGTCTATAGTAGAGAAGCAATGGTTCCCATTGAATTCATAGTCCCATGTATTTTGATAAAAAATGAAACACATATGAAAGAAGAAGAATCAATTGTGGAATGACTTGCGGAACTCATGGAACTTGAAGAAACTCTTTTTATACTATAATATCATGCAATTGTAGAAAAAGGGAAACACAAGTCATGACACGATCTCCATATAAAAAAGAAACAATTTTCCAAATGCGACTAAAGCGCTATTGTATGACATGAAGTTTATGAAGCATCTAGCAAAATTCTAGATGCTTTGGATGGGAACTTTCATTGTTGTGGAAATCAAATATTTAGGAACTATGAAACTTGTAGAACTTGGTGGTATCTTACATCCATGATGGGTGATTGGTGCACGCCTGAAGCCCTATGTTTATGATTAGTGATTCCACAAGAGATCACTCCTACTCTTCGGAGTGAGTTATTTATGAGTTAGGAGTTCTATTTCGGTCTGGTGATATTTCTTTTCAGTTTTTAGTTGGTTTCTAGTAGTTCAGTTGTATTTTCATTCAAATCATTGATCACTTGTGTGAATCCGCACCCACTCTAGATCATTCAATGTCTCATCATAGTAAGTTTCACCAATTCAATTCTTCAACATACCTAGATGCCTAGCTTTCCCAACCATGCGATCCATCATTCATCACTACCCCATTGTTGCATTTTTTATTCCCAACCCATTATCCCCGACTTGTGCGATGGCCATCATGAAAATCCCTATCCCATAACCGGATCCCTAATGCATAATTCCCTATTCAATCCATTCAATATGAAATTCTACTACATTGCAATTTCACATCTATATAAGGATACTGAACAATATCCCTTGTCACCCACAATCATTTTTCCATGCATTGTCTTTGTGTAGCCATGAAAATAGTTTTTCTAACCCCTCTGTCCATTCCCTTGCTATGATACAAGATGTTATCTCTAGTCAGTACTTGCTCAGTCACTTCTACGTAGAGAACCCCATTGATCGTTCCGAAGAACAGTTCGCATTAAATGAACATCTTCTACATTGGCTTCATGTTTTTCTCCTTCTTTAGTATTATCTTGGTGTTCCTCTTAATTTCAAAATTGAATTCATGCTCTTCCCCCAATTTGGTGTCAACTTGGTATTCTTCTGGAGTTTCAAATTTTCCCTCTATTTTGTATGAACCCACAATCCCTTCACCTACAACTTGATTGTTGTTGGGCGGGGCCCAAGTACAACAGTTCTGATGATGAAACTATAGTTAGGCAAGGACTAATGTCATCTAGTTTTGGGAAAAGAAATTCCACAAATCTCAGGCGAAGGGTATGGAGCGCATAAAAGAGACAGGACATGACATGTACCCTTTGTAAAGGAAAAGTACTAAGGACAACCAGAGGTGGTTGAAGTAGTTAAGAGCTAAGCAGCAGACTGAAAACTACAACAACATGAGTAAATAAGCAGAATGCTGTAAAGGACGCGCCATGGTACAGCCAGAGCCGCGTGTTCAGAAACCCACTGATAGAAGGAGCGTTAGAGCTGGAAGAAGCGGCACAAAAGGACGGATGAGTACAGTAAAGTAAAGACAAAGCGTGGTCAGTAGGAGAACTGTGACATTTTGTGTTTAAGGGTACTATGGGGGTTTGCCCATAGTTATTATAAAGACGTGACCTTCATTGGGTAGTGATTGGGTTTTTGGGAGTGATTGATTGTTGAATATTATCTGAGAGACTCAAGAAAGGAAAAGACTCTATAGATGAGTGTGCAGAGATCCATTGTAGATAAGAGTTTGCAGCTATGTGCATAGAAACTGTTAACCCTTCCCCTTTAATATAAAGAATAGTTCCCGTGGATGTAGCTCCCATTTGGGGGGTGAACCACGTAAATATCTGTGTTGTGTGATTGGATCTATGACTTATTTTGTGTTCCTGTATGATTATGCTTTTATATGTATTTCCATGTGTATGTTGATGAGAATAACATGTTAAGTAGTGAAACACATATATATGGATATGCAAAGTGATAATGAATGTGATAAATGTGTAGTTACATAGTTATGAGTTAAAGAATAACATTAATTCAGTGGAGTATGTATTGTTGGTAACTACAAAGTGCGCAGTCATATACTGGTGCTATTATATCCTGAGTATATATGAAGTCAGAGTAACTTCACTATAGGCCGGTTCCATATTCGCGCGTCACAAAGGTTATAGAAACTGGATTTTGTAATCCCCCATAACTTCGCCTTGAGTGAGACCTCAACCTATTCAAAGGATTTTGTTGAAAGGGCCGGTGAAAAGGGGTTTTGTTGGGTCTTTAATTACACAGAACTCGGGTCATTCTAAGAAAGTTAAAGTACACCAACAAGTGGTTTCGTTCCCGCGCTTAAACCAGTGATGTGCTCTGATAATTGTAATCCTGAGAGAACAAAGATATAGAACTGGGTGACTCAAATAGAAAGATAATTTGCAAAGAAAGAAAACAAACATCTGCGTTTGACTACAGAAAAATGGTTGCAGAAATATCTATTTTCTGACTTGCATGAAGTTTTCTTCGCATTCTTCGCTAATGAGCTACATGAGTGGATATCAAGACTTGCAGAACGTAAAAATTGTTTCCAGGGTGGAGAACCTACAGTTTGGACTATAGAATTGATTCAGAGGCTTAAAAAGATTGATAACCCAATTTCAAGAGTACTAGACTTTTGGTTGGATAGCGTACTAGAAAGCTACATTACAGAATTTGTTGTGGGCAATCTGAAGTCCTACAGCTCAACAAAAGGATATTTCTTCAAAGGATTTAGAGCTAAGTACCTGAAAAACCTCATTTTATACATTAAAATGTTGTTAGCAGAAAAATGTGTCTTAAGAATGCAATCATATTCCTAGGGTTTGAGTCTATAATGTTCAGTAACACAAATAGTAACATAGACGAAGATATTGGTAGTTTAAGAAGTGGAAAAAGATACAAACTTAGCACTAGAAAGAGGTCTCGTGAAGTCAAACCTCGCACATTCCTAGAAACTGAGTTAGTAAGTGATAGAAACTCATATTAGGTTGATTCCGATAGTGAAACAGAGCCTAGACGGATTAGCAAACAGCCTATCACTCAGCAGAAACCTCTAGTTGACGAAATAAATATTACTAGTTCGCAGAGCACCAATAACAATAACACCGCAGGAGAAAATACTCAGAATTTTCCAAGTAGTAGTATACCTCCATCGTTCCAGAAAATTGCACCTCCTAGAAGAAGAATGTTGATGTATATGTAACTTCGGAATGTATTTCACATATATGTATATTGTATTCCTATAGAGATGGTATTATTCCTCTATAAGGAAGTGTCGTCATTTATATTGTAAGTGTCGTAACTTATACTTGATGGGTTATTAGACCACCTTGTTTGGGGTCGGCCCTGTATAAGTCATGTGGGTCAAAGGGTTATTAGACCACCCTATTGGGGGTCGGCCATGTGGGTCAAAGGGTTATTAGACCACTCTATTGGGGGTCGGCCCACTCAGCATTATGTTATGTGGTTAAGTTCGAGCCTACATGATTTAGGTAAAAAGGCAAGTCAAGTCAAGTATAAATAGAGTGCGGGAGGCACTCTATTTGCTCACTCACTTCTCACATATGCACTCAAGGAGGAGTGGCGCACTTATGGAGGAGGAGGATCTGCTGATAGGTTATGGCTATCTCTCTTGGTTGGTTGTATCATTGCTCTATCTATCTCTGAGGAAGTTATTGGGGTTTTTCACCTTTATGGTTTTCCCCAAGTAAATATTTGTGTCTCTTGTGTGCTTGCATTATTGTCTCCATGATTGATATGCTGTAGATATGCTGTACATGTTGTTCTCTCAGTTAAGATCCTAGATCAGATTGAAGTAAATTCTGAAAATTTAACAAAGAATGATAGATGACATTAAGCTACCTATTTCTAAAGGAATTGGTCTAGAAGATCCAGAGAAACATTGGTTTCTCTGTGAAGCTGTGAGGAATGTTAAGAAAGGAAAGGATGATGACATAAAACAAGCTCATCTAGTTACTACATTTAGAGATGGAGATTTAACATGGTTCATGAAATATTCTATGGGACAGAATAGGACATTAGCAAAGATCAGAACTGCGCTGATCAAAGAATTTAAGAAACCTAAGTCAGAATCTTAGAGCATCACAGAGCTAAAAGAAATCAAAAAAAAACTTAATGAGACTATATGGGAATTTGATCAGAAATTCAAAGCATTGTTAGATCAAGTTAGTTTTGATATAGCACCGTAACAACACCAAGAATGGTTCATAGCTGCATTGTTACCCCACATTAGATTACCACTGATGCAACAGAAGGTTGCTTCGCAAACAAAGGCATTAGAAACTGCGATGAAACTAGAAGCTTTTCCTATTGGAGAAACTAGCATAGGAATGGTTCAAATACAGACACAGCTAGTAAAATTAATGTTACAGTTGCAAGATATGAAGAAAGGAAAAGAAACCCAAGAAGAGGTTTGGTGTACTAAATTTAAAGGACAAGGAAATTCCAAGGAACATTGCCTTATATTCAGAGATTACATTGCTAGTGGAGCATTGAATCCATTGAATCAACAACAAGGACCATGGTGTGAGATTTTATGATGTAGAGGACATCTCCCAGAGGACTGTTGGGCCTACTTCAAAAGTATGTACAGACACCAAAGAACCTGTACTGCACATTTCATAAGTTAGTTGGTCATGACGATATCAACTATAGAGCATATGATCTCATGATAGAAAGAAAACATGATGTCTACAGATTTCAAGAAGAAACATAAAATAATTATGAAAATGCGTAGTATGATCAAGGAAGACAGAGGATGAAACACTAGCCAAGGACGAGGAAGAGGTCATATTGTATGCTATAATTGTGATGAAACAAGACACTTAGCCCGAGACTGTCAAAATTCTTGTACTACTTGGAAGTATTGCAAGTCATTTGACCATGTCATTGAAGCATCTCCCATTTTGCAAGGAAAAATGCAAGAGAGAAGACCACAAGGACAGAATCAGAACATACAGATGATCGTAGCTGAAGAATGAAACAGAGATGGCAACATCCATGTTGTGATGCGAAGCTGATCTATGACAGGGGATGACATGAGAAACGAAGCTTCGACTTCTGAGGACCACATAGCTATAAAAAATCCTACTGAAGGGGCTTGGATAGGAAAAGCAGTTGGAAAAATTCCTGCCTTCAACCTTAACAAAGAAAAAGAAGTCTTCATGGAAGCAAGAAAAGCCTTAAAGGATTTAGAACCTGTGACTACAAGAATCCAGTTGCAAATTGAACCATCACCTGTGATTGATATGCCAACTTCGTATGATGGATCACGAACTTCACCAGCAAAGACAAGTCCTATTACGCAGTTCCTTCAGAGCTCATGAAGCTACTAAAACATGAAAATTCCTTAGGAGAATTACAGAACCTACTAGGCCATTACGAGCAGCTTAATATAGTAAATGATGCACATAGAGTAGCTCATCATATCAAGAACCATAGAAGGACCGGTAGAGAAATGAGGTTAAGTGAGTAGATTGAAGATTACGAAATGGACCAGAAAATTCTTAACTTAGGCTCAGAGGTGAATTTCTTGACAAAGAAAATATGGAAACATATGGGAAATCGAAAGTTATCATGGTCACCTATATAGTTGAGACTAGCAAATCAACAAAATGTTATTCCTTTTGGGATATTATCAAATGTCCTTGTCGACATTGATGGAGTGCGAAGTAAAGTAGACTTCAAATTTATCAAAATCGTAGATGATAGAAATCAGTATCATGCATGATTGGGTATAGATTGGGAAATTGATAACCTCACGATTATCAATTTGAAGAAAAAACAGATGATATTTGAAGGACCGGATATCAGGGTCAACACACCTTTGGAGCCTTCACAAGGACCCAAATATGTTGAACCAATACGAGAAGAATGAAAAGCTCAAGAACTTGATAATATCTACAAGATGACAATGAATCAAGAAGATTACATTAATCCTACTGATGATGGAACATTGAGCTAGAGATGCGAAAATTCTTGCATATCAGAATCAAACGCAGGACTAGAGAACTGGCAGAGCCAAATCCATGAAGTATCAAGAAGACGATGTGCGAAGATAACAAAGTCACTATGATGGGTTGGAACAAAGGTAAGTTCAATTCCTACTTATGATGGGTTGGGTAATATCCACACATTTATTCAAGAATATCTTGTATCAATTTCAGATGAACATAAGTTAGCAGCTTTGGATACAACACTACAAGCTACACCTGCTAGATGGTGGGATATGCATAAGAAGAACCTGAACACATGGGAAGAATGGAAGCACATGATGGAGATCATATTTTCAGAACAAATTGAGATTGTACAAGTAAAATACAATGGATAGACTAATACTAGAGATCATATAAATTTTTTTTTGAAAGCATGGACACACATACCACAAGAAGAATGGGTTCATCTGTTTGTGAACACAATGGAGCAAATTCCAAAGAACTGGCACAAAAATAGAAATTCGCAAAGGAACAACAGAATGGCACAACATGACAAAAAACTTCCAAACAACTTTTAGTTTTGAAGATGATTGTCCAAGTATCAATTAGGATTTACAGATCATTAAAAATAAAGTAATTAATGACAACCCATTACCTATGTATAAGCAACTAGATTGGGAAAAACAGTTGGAACATGCACTGGAATGTTACATCTTTGCATTAGATGAAGATGAAGATGAATATCCGCGTGATGTAAATATACCTGAGTTTGAAGGAAAGCGTGATCTAGAAGGACCTGATTTAGAAATTCCAGATTTAAGTAATCCTGTAAAAACTTGAAAAGTCAATATTGGTACCAATGAAGAACCAAAGTTTGCTTCTATTGGGGATTACTGGGATGAAGAAATAGTAGAACAAATAGAAGACCTACTGCACGAATACCAAGATTTATTTCCTACCAAGTTTTATGAAATGAAAGTCATTTTAGGTGACTTGGGATTTATGAAAATAGCTCTCAATCCTGATGCGAATCCTATCAAGCAAAGACCCTACAGACTAAATCCCATATATAAATAAAGAGTGAATGCAGAAATTGATCAAATGATTGACACATGAATTATTGAACCAGTAGAAGAATCAGAGTGGATAAGTCCCATGCTTATTCAAGGCAAGACGGATAAAGGTGAGATCCGAATTTGTGTAGATCTTTGAAAGTTAAATGATGCCTCGCCGCATGATCCATTTCCTACTCCATTTACAGATGAAATGTTAGATAATGCTGGAGGAAATCAAGCATAATCCTTCACTGACGGATTTTCTGGATATCACCAGATCAAAATTGCTCTGGAAGACAGACATAAGACAACCTTTTCTACCGAATGGGGATCATTTCAGTATACAGTTATGCCCTTTGTATTGAAAAATGCACCTCCTATGTTTTCAAGAGTGGTTGTTACCACATTTAAAGAATTTATCTACAAATTTTTAGAAGTTTATTTTGATGGCTGGAAAATATTTGGTTTACTGAAGAACCATTATGTGAACTTAATAATGATGTTAGCAAAGTGTAGATAGCATCATATTTCCTTGAACCTAAAAAAGTGCATCTTCTGTATTCCTTATGGTATTCTATTGGGCCACATTGTATGTAAACAAGGACTAATGGTTGATCCAACAAAGATTGCAGTTATAGTGAATCTTCCAGCATGTAATTTATTGAAACAACTACGAACTACATTCGGGCATACATGATACTATAGGAATTTCATCAAAGGATACGTGCAAATCACTGCGCATATGGAGAAGTTATTGAAGAAAGAAGCAAAGTACTATTGGACTGAAGATTGTAAAAAAGGATTGGATACATTGAAAGAGAGAATGGTTACAACACCTATTCTAGTATTTCTTGACTGGAATAAACCATTTCATGTACATGTATATGCTTCATCTATAGCACTTAGCATTGTACTAGCTCAACTAGGTGATGGAGGCATCGATCATCTCATCGCATTTTCAAGTAGAAAACTATCTTCAACAGAAAATAATTATACCACGACAGAAAGGGAAGGCTTAACTATGGTGTACGCATTGTAGAAGTTCAGACACTACCTATTAGGTTCGCATTTCTGTATGTTTACTGACCATTCAGATTTGAATTACCTGGTCAATAAACCAGTGTTAGGGAGAATAATATGTAGATGGCTCTTACCCTTTCAGGAGTATGATTTTGAAATCATTGTCAAGCTAGGAAAATTGAATTCAGGACCTGGCCATCTCTCCGAAATTGAGTCAGGAGAAGAACCTAGTAATTTGAACGATAGCTTACCAAATGCATAATTGTTTTTTATTTAGATAGTAAATGACTACTATAAGGATATTATAGAATTCCTGACTACAGTCCTAGCACCTACAAAACTTACTACACAACAGAAGAAATAGTTGGCCGTAAAAGCAATTGATTTTACTCTAATTGCAGGCCAATTATACAAACTGGGACCAGATGAAGTATTGCGTAGATGTGTCTTAGAACATGAGAAAACCATGATACTTGTTGAAGCACATTCAAGAGTGTCTAGAGGACATTACGCAGGAAGAGCTACTACACAAAATGTTTTAAGATCAGGACTATGGTGGCCTACTGTTGCTTGATTTTTCAACCAAGCATCTGCAAGGATGCACCTATTAACTAGTAATAGTAGTCTCGAATGAAAAGAAAATAACAATAAACTGAATCTAATGTAACATTAACATGTATAAGAAAAATAAAGAACTTGATTGATAACAATAAGCAAATAAGACAAGGGATTTAAAAGAATTTTTTTTTGTATTACCTCAAATGGTGAGGATGATGATTGTTGAGCAACTCCAAGGTTGAGAAGCTCCAATGTCCAATGGTCTCTTCTTCTCGAAATCTTCAATGGGATTCTTCAAACTCGAAATGGGAGGCAATGGCTCTCAAAGGAAACTTGACAGCATAAGGATAGGATGAAATATGGATGGAAAGTGAGGAGCCCCTATCACCTATTTATAGTTTTTGGTGATGGGGAATACCATTATGGTTTTGAGGAAACCAATGGTATTAACCAACATGGTTTAGGTACCTTTTTCCCTCTTTTTTCTTTTTTGAATATTTTGAATATTTTTATTCCCTTTTAATATTTTTTGGGAATTTTGGACCCTTTTTTATGGTTTTTTGAGGAAAAAATATATTTTGAGGGGAAAAAGGTGTATTATGGTCTTTTTGGTGACCTTTTGATGGTTTTAGAGGCTCAAATGGTGGAAAAGTGGACAAATGGGTCATGTGAATAAGGGAATGAGCTAGTGAGCACTTTTTGGGTGTTAACATCTACAATACACAAGGATTCAAAAGAACATTTCAAAATTTGCGATGAATGCCAAAGAACAGGAAAGCCATCTCGTAGAGATGAGATGCCATTGATACCACAACTAACCTTGCAAGCATTTGATAAGTGGGCTATTGAATTTGTGGGACCTATTAACCCACCAGGAAAGCGAACTGGTTTGAGATATATCATCACAACTACATATTATCTAACCAGATGGGCAGAGGTAAAACTAGTGAAGGACTGCAATGCAGTCACCACCGCGGAGTTCATTTTTGAGAACATCTTTACAAGGTTTGGATGTCCAAAGATCCTAATGAGCGATTAGGGAACTCATTTCTTGAACAGGACTATCGAATCCTTGACAGAAGAATTTCAGATATACCATCAGAAGAGCACACCATATCATCCACAAGCTAATGGCACTGTAGAAGCCTTTAACAAAATATTGGAAAATGTGCTAACCAAAGTATGCAATACAAACAAGGATGATTGGGATCTAAGAATACCAGCAGTGTTATTGGCATATATGAAAACTTGTAAGAAGTTGACAGGTTGTACATCTTTTAGATTAGCAGCTGGCCAGGAAGTTGTCATGCCCATGGAATACATAGTAAAAAGTTTGAGAATTACAACATTCACAGATATGGATGATGATGAGACAATGGATGAAAGGATATTACACTTAGTTGGGTTGGAGGAAGATCGCTTCATCGCAGGTTTTCACCAACAAGTGCAGAAAGACGGAGAAAAAGCATGGAATGATAGGAATATCAAGTACAAATTTTTCCAGGTAGGGGACCTTGTCCTCCTCCATAAGAGTAAATTTATGAAATTTCCTGGAAAATTTAAAATGCACTGGTTAGGACCATACATTGTCAAAAATATTACTAATGGTGGTGCAGTTAAGCTAGACACATTACTAAGAGAAAACCTACAAGGACTGTTTAATGGGAGTAGACTAAATCCGTACAAGGATATCCCTACTCCTCTAGATATTAGTTGAACAACAAAACAGAAATTATGTCAAGTGTAGTTGAAATTGGACACTAAAATAGAAGACATAGTCTACACACAGTTTTGATATAAATGTGAATTTTAAAAAAATAAAAAATAAAAAAATGGAAAGAACCATTATAGAATTGGGTCAGCAATAAGGGAAATTCCAAGTAAGAGATACTAATTGGTAACCACCCGTAAAAATGGAGAGAACTAGTCATTACCATCTCAATACAGAAACTAGTCATTATATAGCAAAATTTAGAAACTGCCTTTTTTCTATTATCAAGGCGGTTATGAGACAATTAATGTAGAAAGGACCGAGATCTTTCCCAAGATCTCGCTAATGGACAAGGCCTTAATTGCTCAACTAGAGGTTTATGGATGTGGCTTGGTGAAGTTGTTCCTATAAAATGCAGGGACCGCAGAGTTATTGGTTTTACCGAAACTTTAAAATTTTTACTCCAAGTAAATTATGAGCGACTACCAACTAGTAGAACGAGTCTCATCCTATAGTACATGTCAAAAAAAGCAAGTTTAGAATAAATTGTAAAAGAATTCCAATAGTCAGGTCTAGCAGGTATCATGAAGGCACAACCGTCGAAGGAAGTAACAGAGAAAGGTGGATCTTCCAGGGCTTCACCAAGAAATAAACTAGAGACGCAGTAGAAAGGAAAAAAAAAGGCGATCGAACCAAAGAAGACTAAGATGACCGAGAAACAAAAGCATTTCCTGCTAAAACCGATTCCCTAAATGCCAATCATGTTGGTACCATAGTACATTCCGCCAAGGAAAAGGGATGCACTGCCTGTAATTTTGAAGAAAAATGCATAATACAAGATACCGCTTCCACCTATGTCGAAGCATGTATGACAAACAGAGGATTTTCTCAGTAAAATCCAGGAATGCAAGTTTGTAGACTAGGATTTGCTGCACGAAAATAAATCTCCTCAATTCCAGCCAGATCAATACATGTGCAGAAAAACTAATGAAGAAACGAAGGAGCCAACAGTCTATGCACAAGAGTGGATCTCCCTGTTGCCATAATCTGGAATGTTGAATCTGCTATGCATCCCACACTTCGATAGAAGTCCAGCGTTTAACGTAGTTGTGCACACATTGATGTCTTGTATGCACCAAGGCTACTTGTGGTTGGACCACAAGATTGATATCAGTATAGATTTAATATGTTGGATTACGCACCTTAGCAAGCGAGGAGTTGACCCTGCAACAGAGTTTGTGGGAAAGGATAAGGACGAAAAACATGCACCAAGAATGATGACTGATTTTGGTCTGGTTAAAGGAAGTCGTGGATATAAGACAAGCCATATCCAGGACAAAGCTACGAGGTTTACCATCCAGCTGCAAGAAGGAAAAGTGTTGAGAAAATGCAGACCGAAAGAGGTGTCGGCCACCACAATTTCCCTAGTTGTAAAGGCTAAGGATGGATTCCAATATAACTGGGAAGGCTACCTCATGAACGAGTTCTTGGACGACATCAAAAAGGTGCAAGACAATTCCTATGACTTCTACTATAGTTGGTTGTTGATCTTGATTGCATTCGTAGGTTGGAAAGAACCTATGTATCAGCAAAATGTTTCCATGGCTACTGGAGACTGCCAAGGACCAAAGTATGGGAATATTTGGGAAAATTCAAAACCAGAGAGGAAAAAGGTGAAAAATGGTAAATTGTTCACATATTATGAGTAGTTATGTGAAGCTATCAGAGCTACTTCACGTATTCCGAAATAAATAACATCAACGTATATTCACAAGATGCGCTTCAAGGAAAATAAGCACTCTATCTTTTTTCAGCCAAGAGAACCAAGGAATCCAGAGTGGGTTGAAGGCCAATATAAGTTGTATACATAGACAATAGACCTCATGCTTGATGACTATCTTCCATAATGGAAGACTAATGTACCAGTAAATTTGTTCACTTCATTAGAAGAAATCCCGAGTGAGAACGAAGCTCAGGACAAGAACAGGGAACAAAGTCAGCCTAACCAACCAATTACTGAATTGCAAGAAGGAGAGAAGAGAAAGAATCCTGACACATCCGCGCTGAGGGTTCCACTAAGAAAAAAGCATAAATCAAATAAAACACTGCTAGAAACATATTTGCATGATGATGACTATGAATTCATCCCAAATTGCGTCAATGTGCATCTTCAAGAGACATTCGACACTAAAGAAAACAAGCAACAGGAACATCAAGTGACTGTGATGGATAGCACCGCATAATTGAAAAGCATGGTTGCGAGATTTGAACAAGTTCATAGAGACAGTGTCTGTGAATCTGATTCCGAAGGAAAATCACCAGAGTCAAACCAAAGGCGGAAGAGACTGTAAAGTTAGTCACAGCAGATCTAATGAACAAATAAATCAGTCACAACAGATGAACATAGAAAATATGGTGCAAAACTGTGCAAAACATGCAGCAGTGCTCTCTATCCCAGAAAGGGTGAATGAATTACAATACAAACTGTTCAATGAACAGAGCAATTCGAATTGCCTAAGGAGGTCATTCGAATCACTGAATGGAGTAGCTTGACTCAATCTAGGAGTCCTCATCAATCATCGGTGTTGCTCATCAATCACAACAAACAGTCATCCAGGTGTCAAGCTGAGTCTAACTGATCATAATAAATGTAACTGAAGTGTGTAGCACTGATATAGGATCTGGAGGCTCAGTGGGGGCGCATGGGAGGCTAAATGGAGTCAGAGAAAGTCACCTAATCGAACTGGAGGTCAATCGGAGGTGAAACAGTCAGTCAGGAGTGAAATCGGAGTGAAATCAATCAGAATCGGAGCTAACTGAATGTAACTGGAGTGAATCTGCAGTGGTAGGTGAACAAGTGCGCCCTTCTCTGTCAGTAGGTGAGAAGAGGGCGCCTTTCAGCTTAGGAGGGCTAAAACTCTGTGGAAAGTGGCTCCCGGGTGCTAGAAGAAGGTGGATAAGGTGCTGGAGGCATCAAACTGGTGACTGGACTGCATATCCTGAAATAGATCATGCAAGATCCTGAAGTAGATATGTATCCCGAAATAGATGATCCTGAAATAGATATGTATCCCGAAATAGATGATGGATATCCGAACACCCCCCCTCAAGCTAGACTATGATGTGCCAACTAAATAAATGTGGGGCCCTGGTAACTAAGACCAAAGGTCACCCCAATACAATAATCCAAAAAATGCTGAAAAATAAACTAAGTGAGGAAAGAGGGAAAACCCAGTGGGAAGAAAGCCCCCCCTCAAGTCTAAAGCATAATAATGAATCAATCTGTCTCCACCATGATGGAACTCACCCCCAACAGTGAACGGAGGTAAGAGAACTTCTTCTCAGTGAAGCTCTTGGTGAAGATGTCTGCAATTTGCTCATCAGTAGGGCAATATTGCAGAATGATGGTGCGGTCATGCACCAACTGTCGAATGTAATGCATATGAATCTCAATGTGCTTGGTCCTCTGCCGCTGAACTGGATCTGTGGAGATCTTGATAGCACTTTGATTGTCACAAAATAGGACAGTCGAAGTAGTGCCACCAAAACCAAACTCGGAAAGAATACCCTGCAACCAAACTGCCTGAATGCAGGCATTTACTGCCCCTCGATACTCTGCCTCTGCTGAAGAAAGTGCAATGGCTGCTTGCTTTTTGCTGGACCAGCAAATAGCACCATGACCAATCATGAAAACATAACCGGAAGTGGAATTCCGATCAATGCTATCACCTGCCCAATCTGAATCAGTAAAACCAATGAAATCTAGCTCAGAATCTGCAGCATAATGTATGCCAAACTGTCTCGTACCTTGCACATACTGCAAGATCCGCTTGGCTGCTCGCCAATGAAGCTCATGTGGCTGCTGCATATATCTTGACACGGCACTCACGGCATATGAGATATCAGGCCGTGAATGTGTCAAATAAAGTAGTGAACCAATCAACTGTCGATACATACTGCAATCTGCAAGCGGTGTGGAATCTCCCTCCTCAAGACTGATTCCTGAGAGGAATGGGAACGGGGCTGCCTTACATTCAGCCATATTAAACTTCAATAACAGGTCGGAAGCATATTTTTTCTGAGATATAGTGATCCCATCGAAATTTTGAGCTATCTCCAAGCCCAAAAAGTGACTCAGCAAGCCCAAATCGCTCATGTCAAAAGCTAGATTTAAGGCAGTTTTTAGCTTGTTTATTGAAGTAAGTGTGCTACCAGTAATAAGCAGATCATCAACATAAAGTACAATAACCAACAAATTACCTTTAACTCGCTGAAGATAGACATTCGGATCAGATTTGCATCTTTGGAAATTCTGAGAAAGAAGGAAGGAGTCCATCTTTGCGTACCAAGCTCTTGGGGCCTGTTTTAACCCGTACAAAGACTTCTTCAATCTACAAACCAATGATGGATCTGATGTATAACCCTCTGGCTGCTGCATATAGACCTCTTCAGCAAGGTCTCCATGTAAAAATGCACTCTTCACATCCATGTGATGCACCTCCCAGTGCTTGGATGCGGCAATAGCTAAAACAAGGCGGATGGAATCCATCTTTGCAACCGGTGCAAAGGTCTCTGTGTAGTCCACTCCTTGGACTTGGGAAAAACCTTTTGCCACCAACCTTGCTTTATATTTGCTGATAGTTCCATCAGCAGCAACTTCAGTACGGTAGACCCATTTACACTTCACTAATTTTCTTCCAGGTGGAAGAGAAACTAGCTCCCATGTATTGTTCTTTTGAAGAGAACTGTACTCTTCATCCATGGCATCTTTCCATCTCGGATCTCGATGGGCTGAATAATATGATTGGGGATCTGAACCAGCCATCAAATAACAAATCTCAGGAAGAAATGGATCAGCAATAGAAAGAGCCATACCTGCCCTTTGAAAGTCTCCTCTTGTTCGTCTTGGATCAGCAGGATTTCCAAGATTCGAACCAGCAGATTGTAGAGTATTTTGGGCCCACTTTGGTAACTGAGGGGGATCTGAATGGTCGGATTCCGAACCTGATATGTCATGATCATCATATGCTGCTACAATATCAGAAATATCAGAACTCATACCTTCATTATCGCTGCTCGAATCTTCTTCTGGTGAAGGCGGTGAATCGGCAGTTTTCTCCTCAACTAGTTGCAATTCTTGAAGCGGTTCTTCAAACTGCACACTGCGCTCTATGAATATCTTTTTAGATCTGATATCCATGAGTTTATATGCTTTTTATTCTTCCCCATATCCTATCAATATGCACTCGATACTTTGTGGATCCAAAGCTCGTCTCTTCTCAGAAGGAATTCTAGCCCATGCAGTAGAGCCAAAAACTCTCAAATTTGACACATCCGGTTTGTGACCAAAGAATGCTTCGAAAGGAGTCATACCTTTCACGGATGAATGTGGAACTCAGTTCTGTATATATGCAGCAACATTGATTGCTTCAGCCCAAATATTTGCAGCCAAACCTTTTGATTCAATCATGCATGTAGCCATCTCTTTTAGTGACCGGTTTTTCCTTTCCGCTACACCGTTCTGCTGGGGTGTGTAGGGAACTGTATGTTGGATCTTGATTCCGCTTTGGGCACAAAGTTGCAGCAACTCGGACTTGATATATTCCCCACCATTATCAGATCTAAGAGCTTTGATCTTGCTCTCAGTGGTGGTCTCAACAGAAGCCTTAAAATCCTTGAATTTTCCAAGCACTTCTGACTTGTTTTTGAGAAAGAATACCCATGTAAAGCGAGAATAATCGTCAATAAATGTCAAAACATACCTTGAACCATTTAATGACATATGGGGCAGCGGACCGCTGATATCATAATGGATCAATCCCAAAATAGTAGAGGCTCTGCTAGCCTTGCCGCGGTCGAATCTGTGCTCGGGGTGCTTCCCAATAATGCAACCGGTGCATATTCCCTTCGAGGAACGGAGTTGTGGAAGCCCATCAACCATGGATTTATTTGATAGAAGCAGCAAATACTTATAATTTAGATGTCCAAATCTTTCATGCCAAAGCCTACTAACCTCATTACCATGTGTGCGAAGAGCAGTGGGCTTTGCAAGCGGAATAAAGTGCGAAAACTCATAACATTTTGCAGTGTGGTTTGCCTTTCCAACCGCAACTAGTCTTCCACTTTTGATATCAGAAATTTCAACTGTATTAGGGCTGAATGTGACTTTCTTTGGATCACCAGTATGTGTCATTTGATACACAGAAAGGAGATTCGAAGCTAAGGAAGGCACATAGAGAACATTCTGAAAGCATCCATGATCTACATGAATCGTACCTTTGCCCTTTGAAGAAATTTTTGAGTCATCTCCCAAATGGATGGGGATGGAGCTGTTTGGATCGAATGAGGAAAAAGAATCAATATTTGCAGCCATATGATTTGATGCACCCGAATCTATCAAGAGAGTGGGCTTCGAAACCGTTGCCATGAGTGCTTGTCCTCTTTCATGATCGTCATTCCGATCCTTCTTCCTTGCACCGTCAGGAAGGGTTATGTTGTTCTTTTCCAAAAGGAGGGCCATTTGATCTATAGTATTCTTCATACATGAACTTTCGGGATGAAAGCCACAGTTACAATAAGTACATTTAGATTTTTGGTTACCTTCTTTGCCCTTTTGCTTGGATTTCGAACTGGATGGTGCATCCGTTTGCTTGCCTTTGTCTTTTTGCTTGTGAGGCTCGAATTTGGGCTTCTCCTTCTTTAGCTTTCCTTTACCATTCAAGATCTTGGGTCCTTGAACAAATAGGGCTGAATCTTTGGAGCTTATGGACCCCATTTGAATCAACTTGTCATGCTCTTTCGTAACGGACTCAATGAAGGCATTCAAGGTAGGCATCTTCCAATTCGGGGTAGTTAGCCGACCGGAATTGAAAGTGGAGACAAATACCGAATAATCTTTCCCAAGCCTGCTTAGAATGGAGAGGATCAACTGTTTATCCTCTTTGATAACACCACTGTTCTTCAATTGCAAGTTCAAGTTCTTGAATTTTGTGAAGAATTCATTGATGCTCTCGAAATTCTCAGGATTAAGGCCAATCAATTCATTCTCTAATTGAAAAGCCCTAAGCTCATCCTGCTTGCCGAATAGTGTCTCAAGTTGCTCCCACATGGCCTTTGGAGTCTTCAATCCGCTGAGATGGAAGTGAAGATCTTTGGAGATGGAGAGACAAAGAAGACCGTAAGCTTCATCAAGCTTATTGTAGTGTTTGGTTCTTTCTGCCACATTGTTTGGCTCCAATTCAAGACCAAGAGTGACTCGGTAGTATCCTTTTGAACGTAATATGATCTCCATATCATCTTTCCAATCAAAATAATTGAATGGGGTGAGGATAGGCTTTGAAGAAGAGTATTCCATTGCTAGGAGCGAGTCAAATGATGAAGAAGAAGCTTGCATGCAGACTATAGCGAATGGAAATGCTGTAGGGAAGCTTGCATGCAGAATGTAGCGAGTGCACTTGGAGGAGATAATTAACCTGCAAATCACATAAGAACAATCACAATAAGGTCGAACAATCCACCCTTTGAGAGTTGCATCACACCTGGGATTGGATTTCAAGCAATGTTGAATAGGTCCAATGTATCAGATCCAGGAATTATGTGGTAACTCAAGCTTCTGGAGTGGTATTGGAGTATTTTTCAAGCTTTGCATGCACAGGAGCGAATGCCCTTGAGATATCTCATGCCAAACTTTTTGCAATTTTTAGCAATTCAGTCAAATCTTCTTGTATAAACACCTGTAGAAAAGAGATCTTGTCCCTGCAATGGCTCTGATACCATGTAAAGTTAGTCACAGCAGATCTAATGAACAAATAAATCAGTCACAACAGATGAACATAGAAAATATGGTGCAAAACTGTGCAAAACATGCAGCAGTGCTCTCTATCCCAGAAAGGGTGAATGAATTACAATACAAACTGTTCAATGAACAGAGCAATTCGAATTGCCTAAGGAGGTCATTCGAATCACTGAATGGAGTAGCTTGACTCAATCTAGGAGTCCTCATCAATCATCGGTGTTGCTCATCAATCACAACAAACAGTCATCCAGGTGTCAAGCTGAGTCTAACTGATCATAATAAATGTAACTGAAGTGTGTAGCACTGATATAGGATCTGGAGGCTCAGTGGGGGCGCATGGGAGGCTAACTGGAGTCAGAGCAAGTCACCTAATCGAAATGGAGGTCAATCGGAGGTGAAACAGTCAGTCAGGAGTGAAATCGGAGTGAAATCAATCAGAATCGGAGCTAACTGAATGTAACTGGAGTGAATCTGCAGTGGTAGGTGAACAAGTGCGCCCTTCTCTGTCAGTAGGTGAGAAGAGGGCGCCTTTCAGCTTAGGAGGGCTAAAACTCTGTGGAAAGTGGCTCCTGGGTGCTAGAAGAAGGTGGATAAGGTGCTGGAGGCATCAAACTGGTGACTGGACTGCATATCCTGAAATAGATCATGCAAGATCCTGAAGTAGATATGTATCCCGAAATAGATGATCCTGAAATAGATATGTATCCCGAAATAGATGATGGATATCCGAACAGAGACAAGCACCTGCATTGAACATGAGACCAAGGTTAGTTCAGATTGAACCGATGAATGTCATATTTCTGTTGGATGAGCTAAATGACAGTGCGAAGAAGCTCGCACTGTGAGGCACCTGCAACAATTAATTAACAAGAATACGCGAAATAGCAGAAATGACATAACTCAGAATCACTTTTGTATTGATCACAGGCCACTTCGAGGGGGAAACCTCCTTTGAGAAAGCTCAATACAAATAACTTCACGGTGCCTTCATAGGTCTCAACACACTCTTATATACTAATTCTAGGCGCCAATACTATGGGTCGAAACCATGGGCCATTACAAACTATGGATCAACAATACTACGGGCGACTTACAAAGCATATGCACCAACAACAATAACACAAACTATCGATCAACAAATACTACGGGACGACTTACAAAGCATATGCGTCCAACAACAACATACTAACAAAGTAAAGATATGGGTTCCTAACATCCCCTCCCCCTTAGAAAAAAGCTTTGTCCTCAAAGCTTTAGATGTGGAAATTGTTGTTGAATCTGAAGGAGTGGTTCCCATGTAGCATCCTCTGGTTGCATGCCGTGCCACTGAATTAAGACCTCTGTGATAGAGAGAGAGAGAAGCTGACGCGTGCGCCGATTGAGGATGGCCTCTGGCTCCAAAAGGATGGATCCTTCATTATCCAGTTCGGGTAAAATCGTTTGGCCGCTGATGTTGGTGCCAAGAACTTTCTTCAAACAAGAGACATGAAAGACTGGATGAATGCGGGAAGAGGGAGGAAGTTCCAATTTATAAGCAACGGACCCAATCTTTTGAAGAATCCGATGTGGCCCATAGAACTTTGGAGCAAGCTTACGATGCCCTTTGAGTTTCAAGGAGGATTGTTGGTACGGCTGGAGACGAAGAAAAACCATATCACCGACTTGAAAAGTGCGCTCTGAACGGTGTTGATCTGCTTGTTGCTTCATGCGATTTCTTGCCATGTGAAGATTGTCCCGCAAAATGTGAAGAATCTGATCGCGGTTGCGAAGGACCGTGTCAACTTCCTGAACTGGTGAACTGGTGGGGGTGTATGGAAGAAGAGCTGGAGGTGCTTGACCATAGACTGCTTCATATGGGGTCATTTTAGAGGTAGTGTGGTA
Source organism: Larix kaempferi (assembly GCA_027924585.1). Classification (NCBI taxonomy): domain Eukaryota; kingdom Viridiplantae; phylum Streptophyta; class Pinopsida; order Pinales; family Pinaceae; genus Larix; species Larix kaempferi. Next base: position 10,240,429 of record BSBM01000207.1, read on the forward strand.
AGAGGTATTGTACCACCATTCAGCAAGAGGGAGCCACTTTGCCCACTAATGTTGTTGTTCTGAGGTGAAGCAACGAAGATAAGTTTCCAAGCATTTATTGACAATTTCAGTTTGACCATCTGTTTGTGGGTGATACCCTGAACTCATCTTCAGTTTGGTGCCAGTGTGGTGAAATAGTTCTGTCCAAAAATGACTGGTGAAAGTCGCATCACGATCCGAGACAATGGAAGAAGGGATGCCATGAAGACGAAAGATCTGGTCCATAAAAATTTGAGCAACTGAGGAGGCTGTATAGGGATGACTGAGAGCACAAAAATGACTATATTTGGAGAGGCGATCAACCACAACGAGAATCACTGTCTTCCCACCAGATTCAGGGAGCCCTTCAATGAAATCCATAGAAATATCTGTCCAAATCCGTGTAGGTATGGGCAAGGGTTCAAGCAATCCTGGAACGAGTGTTGTTTCACCCTTATTGCGCTGGCAGGTATCACATTCGGCCACCATTTGTTGAATTGTCCTTTTCATGCCCTGCCAAAAGAAGTTACGCCGTGCTCGTTCATATGTTTTGAGGAACCCAGAGTGCCCGGCCGATGGAGAAGCATGGAGTTCATAGAAGACAGCCTGTTGAAGATCTGTGCTCTGGGGAAGCACCAGACGACCCTTGTATCGCAGAGAAGCACCATCCCAAGAGTAATGTGGTATAGCAGAAGGGTTGTTGGTCAAGCGTTGGATGATCCGAGATAAGGAAGAGTCATTGACATAACCCTGTTGAACAGATTGCAACCAATTTGGAACATGCATAGAAATAGCTGAAAGAGAACCTTAGGCACCAAATGTGCGAGAAAGAGCATCTGCCACAATATTGTCTTTACCCTTCTTGTAAGTGATCTCATAGTCATAACCCATGAGTTTGCTAACCCATTTATGTTGTGCCGGGGAGGAGACACGCTGGTCCAAGAAATATTTCAGACTCTGGTGATTAGTCTTGATGCAGAAATGATTCCCTAATAGGTATGGACGCCACTTCTGTACTGCATGCAAAATAGCCATCATTTCCTTCTCATAGGTAGAGGCAGCTAAATTTTTACCTGAAAGGGCTTTGCTGGTGAACGCAATGGGGTGTTCATCTTGAAGGAGAACAGCACCAAGTCCATTGCCGCAAGCATCACTCTCAATAGTGAAGGGCTTGGAAAAATAGGGCATGGCTAGCACAGGTGTAGTACACATAGCTTGTTTTAGTTTGTCAAATGCACACTGAGCAGTCGGTGTCCATGTAAAAGCATCATTTTTCAATAGAGCAGTTAATGGAGCTGCAATCTTCCCATAATCCTTGACAAACTTGCGGTAGTAGCTAGTCAACCCCAAAAAACCACGAAGGCTCTTGAGTGTCTGAGGACGTGGCCAATTGTTCATGGCGTCGATTTTGGCAGGATCCACGCGAACCCCTTGTGCTGAGATAATGTGCCCGAGATACTCAACTTCCTTTTGTCCAAAAACACATTTAGACTACTTGGCATGGAGATGATGGTCAGAGAAAAGTTGCATGACAAGATTCAGATGCTGGAGATGTTCATCCCATGTTTTACTATAGATGAGGATATCATCAAAGAATACCAGAATGAATTTCCGCAAGTAGGGTCGAAATATTTTATTCATTAAGGCCTGGAATGTGGAAGGAGCATTAGTGAGGCCAAAGGGCATGACCAAAAACTCATAATGGCCATCATGTGTGCGGAAAGCTGTTTTAGGAATATCATCCTCATGAACCCGAATTTGATGATACCCAGAATGAAGATCCAACTTGGAGAAAAAGTGAGCCCCATGAAGCTCGTCAAGAAGTTCATCAACAACAGGAATTGGAAACTTATCCTTGATGGTGAGGTGATTAAGTGCTCGGAAGTCAATGCAGAGGCACCATGACCCATCTTTTTTGCGGACGAGAATAACTGGAGAAGAAAAGGAACTAGTGCTTGGGCGAATAATACCTTGCTTCAATAAGTCCCGAATGAGCATTTCAATCTCCGTTTTTTGGTGGAATGGGTAGCGATAGGGCCTGATGTTGGGAGGAGCGCTGCCAGGAAGGAGCTGAATACGATGGTCTTCTGGCCTGGAAGGTGGTAATCCCACTGGTTCAGCAAAGACACCTGTATATCGATCCAGAATTTGTTGTAGATCCAAAGGAGTAGTGGAGACCGCTGATGGTTGCATCTGGATGGAATGGATCTGAGTGATGACACCATGTGAATTCTTCTTGAGGAGTTTTTCCATGCGATGTGAACTGATGATGCTGAGAGAACCTGGTTGTAATCCCGTCAATGTGTGTTTGTGTCCATTGAGGGAAAACTGCATCCAAAGTTCGGCAAAATCCCATAAGATAGGGCCGAGTGTGCGTAGCCATTGAGTGCCCAAAACCACATCACATCCGCCTAAGGGCAAGGCAAACATGTCAGAGCGCAAGGTATAATCTACCATAGAGATACGCACATTTCGACACTTCCCTTTGCAAGGTAAGGTGCCCCCATTGGCAACCATGAATTCAAAGTTGGAGCAAGGATGGATAAAACAATCAACTTGTTTGGCGATCCGAGGGTCAATGAAATTATGAGTGCTACCAGAATCAATGAGGATTGTAAGAGGAAGCTTCTTGAAGTAACCCCTGACCCGCATTGTTTGGGGGGTGGTGATTCCAGCTAAAGCATGGAGAGATATCTCTGGCTGGTCATCCTGAGACGGAGGGTCAATAGGCGGTTCCTGAATGTCGACCGGAGCATCCAGCGTTTCTGGATCTTCGTCACCCATTTCAGAGGCAGGCGGAGACTCCACATCCAGGAGATAAAGCTTTTGCTGAACACATCTATGTCCCCGAGTGAATTTCTCATCAAAATTATAGCAAAGACCCTTTTCTCTGCGTGCTTGCATCTCTGTTTCAGACAAATGCTTGATAGGAGTCGGTCGAGGAGCCTGCGGTATAGGTGGTTGCTGAGAACCCATATTTCGGAAGGGAACAAAAGTTGGCTTGGAGTGTTGTTGGGATGCAATCTTGTCTTCTGCCAATATAGCCAACCCGAGTGCTTCCATCATTGTGTTGGGACAGAACATTTTGACCTCAGAGCGGATGGCATCCTTTAGACCACTGATAAAACAACTCCGGTAAAATTCATCAGACAATCCTTCGGTGTGGTTGGCTAGATTCTCAAATTCGGTTTGATACTCTCTCACAGTGCCAGTTTGGCGAAGTTTAGTGAGGGCTCCTGTGAAGTCATCAAAAGCACTAGGACCAAATCGTTGCAAAAGGAGCTGGCAAAAGTCTGGCCAGTTGGGCTCTGGATGAGCCTTGATGTACCAACGGTACCATTGAAGAGCTTCCTGTTCCAAATGAAAGGATGCCAATGGAACTTTGTTGACATCAAAAGTATTATGTAGACCGAAATACTATTCTGCACGATAGATCCATCCAGTTGGATCAGTACCATTGAAGCGAGGAAAATCAAGATTCGGACCACGGAAATTGCTGGAAGAAGAGAACCCATTGTCTACTGAAGACTCGGACTGTCGTTTGTTGTTCATAGCTGAATGTTCAAGATGGAGACCAAGAAATTTTTCATCCAGATCCTGGAGTTTGGCTTGGATGGCTGCAAGGGATTCCTCCATGGTTTTTGCTCCTGCACGGGTGACAACCATAACCAGCGATTTTTTTTTTTTTTTTTTTTTTTGACTAGGTAGGAAAACAAAAACAGGAACTACTTCAGTAAAGGAAAATTTGGATTTGGGAAAAAATCAGAAGGGTAATTGGGGTTTGACTCGTTTTTTGGACACTGTTGGATAGACAAGGAAACAAAAATGAGGATTTCAGCAGCGGGGTGAAAGGATGGGAAAATTTGGCAGAGGGGAACAAAGAAGCAGAATTCAGAAAGGAACTCTGTGGTAAAAATTGAAGGTGATTGGGTGAAATCTGAGGAAGTTATGGCAAACCTTAAAAATAGACAAATGTGGAATTTCGGGCTGTAGGAAAGGGAATTAAGGATAGGGTCCTCAGGGATGAAATATGCAGAATGGAATGACAGGGGTTCCCTGAAATTTTCAAGGAAAACAGAGGTAAAACAAGGGAGATATGGAGTCTCCGGTTCGAAGGATTCTGGAACAACGCCGAACGGCTGGATCTGGAACGGCTTGCAAAATGAATCTGAAACGGCGCAGCAGTGATCGACAATAGTTCAGCTGAAAGTAGATATGGACCCCAGGTATGTGCGGCTTCCTAACAGTTCAGGGTTTTCACTCGGCCACCAATGCTGTCTGACGGCTTGCGTATTGGGGTAGTACCCCTCACTCCACTGCTCAGGTAAAACTGATAACCGCTTTGCCACAAACGACAGCTCTTGGTTTACCTCACGGGTGGGAACTAGTCAATCAGGTAGGGGTCGTTGCCCTTTTCACCGGCAGGTCCTCTCAATGGGCCAGCTACTTCGGGGTTCCTGTGGTACTCCTCACAATGAGTTTTAGGGCTTATGCCCAAGTACTTCCCACAGTTAAGCGGATAGGGATTATTCCCAAATCCGAACCTGCAACAGATGCAAAAAAAAATTTTGGCAGAAATTTCACCCAGCGAGCCCAAGAAAGTGCTCTGATACCAGATGTGAGGCACCTGCAACAATTAATTAACAAGAATACGCGAAATAGAAGAAATGACAGAACTCAGAATCACTTTTGTATTGATCACAGGCCACTTCGAGGGGGCAACCTCCTTTGAGCAAGCTCAATACAAATAACTTCACGGTGCCTTCATAGGTCTCAACACACTCTTATATACTAATTCTAGGCGCCAATACTATGGGTCGAAACCATGGGCCGTTACAAACTATGGATCAACAATACTACGAGCGACTTACAAAGCATATGCGCCAACAACAATAACACAAACTATTGATCAACAAATACTACGGGACGACTTACAAAGCATATGCGTCCAACAACAACATACTAACAAAGTAAAGATATGGGTTCCTAACACGCACATCTGGAAATCATTGTTGGTATGCTACCCATCGAGGAACTGCATAATATGCATCTGCAGGTTGTGGCATAAGTATGTGCGAGGATCCCAGACTGCAACGAAGAGCCAGAAGTAGAAGCCACCATTTTGAAGATTGGAGCTTCCATGGAAAATATCAAAGCAAAAATGGTAGACATGGAGATTGCATACAAGGAAAAGATTGTTGAGCTAGAATCCCGACAAACACCTGGCACTCCACCCAAAGAAAAAGAAGCAAGAGCTGAAGAATTGAAGACAACTGCAGATAACATCTCTGCATAAATTGCAATCTGTCATGGCTTATTAGATGAAGTAACCAAAGTTTGGTCTACTTAGCAGGAGAACCCTAAATTGCAGAAAATCCAAGATGAAGTCTAGTAAAGGAAAAAGGACCTTGATGCTGTAAATATGTCCATAAAGGATTTTCCCAGAAGGAAAAGGATTCAGAAGTTCGTAGTAACAAGAGAAATTCAGAAGGAACTAAAGGAGAAAAGGGACAAAGAAGTTGAGACCTCCGCAAGGTTACAACCTATGCAAGAAGAATCATTGGCACTCTCTGACAAAATTGAGGAAAAATTGCAGGAATTCCACACAACAAAGAGTACAGTAAAGGATCAGCTGAAGGAACCTATATCCGTGATGATGCTTGAATTAATCAAGGAATACGAGCAAGAGACCAAGGATGCAGTTGCAAATTTGAGCGCAAATTATTCAGGGATTTGCTGCAAAGAAAAACATCCAAAGCGATGCGCGGTCCAAGCGACCCGCTGAAAGTGGCTCAGGGGCGAGCCACATCTAAGTGTTAGGGGCCAGTTGGGAGGGTCCCAAGTACAATAGTTTTGAGGATGAAAGTATATTTAGGTGAGGCCTAACATCATCTAGTTTTGGTAAAAGCAATTCTGTAAATCCCGGGTGAACGGTATGGAGCGCATAAAAGTGACAGGACATGACCTGTCCCCTTAGTAAAGGAAAAGTACTAAGGACAACTAGAGATGGTTGAAGTAGTTAAGAGATAAGCGAGGGACTGACAGGTACAAGAACAAGAGTAAATAAATAGAGTGGTGTAAATGATGCACCATGGTACAGTCAGAGCCACGTGGTCATAAGCCCACTGACAGAAGGAGCACTAGAGTTGGAAGAAGTGGTGCAAAAGGACGGACGAGTACAGTAAAGTAAAGACAAAGTGTGGTCAGTAAGAGAACTGCGACATTTTGGGTTTTAGGGTACTATGAGGGTTGGCCCATAGTTATTGTAAAGATGTGACCTTCGGGAACAATCTATATAAAGGGAATATTTGTATAGGGAAGGTTTGGTTGGGTGGTCATTGGGTTCTTGGGGGGAATTGATTGTTGAATATTATGTGAGAGATTCAAGAGAGTAAAAGACTCTGCAGCTGAGTGCGCAGAGATCCATTGTAGAGAAGAGTTTGCAACTGTGTGCGCAGAATGGAACTGTTATCCCTTCCCTTTTAATATAAAGAAAAGTTCGCGTGGAGATATCTCCCATTTGGGGGGTGAACCACGTAAATATCTGTGTTGTGTGATTGGATCTATGATTTATTTTGTGTTCCTATATGATTATTATTTTATATGTATTTCCATGTGTATGCTGATGAGAATAACATGTTAAGTCATGAAACACACATATCTGAATATGCGAAGTGATAATGAATGTGATAAATGTGTAGTTGCATAGTTAAGAGTTAAAGAGTAAAATTAATTCAGTGGAGTCTGTATTGTTGGTAACTACAAAGTGTGCAATCATATATTGGTGTTGTTATATTCAGAGTATATGTGAATTCAGAGTAACTTGTCTATAGGCCGGTCCCATATCCGTGCGTCAGCAAGGTTACAAAAACTTGCTTCTGTAGTCCCCCATAACTTTGCCTCGGATGAGACCTTAGCCTGTTCGCAGGTTTTTGCCGAAAAGGTCGGTGAAAAGGGATTTTGTTGGGTCTTTAATTACATAAAACCTAGATCAGCCTAAGAAAGTGAAAGTACCCCAACAATTGCATACCAAGAATTTGTCCTAATGGTCTTGTCTTTTCTTCAGTTCTTCCATAACTAACAACTTGACAAGGCCACGATGAGAGAGATTCTTCTACATGTTATTGGTCCTTTTTTTTTACTTTTGACATTTTCAATAGTGATTTCAACAAGAAATGTTGTAAATTCAACCTCTTTTTTCTAAATTTTCCCAATAAGTGAATATGATAGAGGAAAGTTAAACCATGTTTCCCCTTCCAGGTGATATACTTATGAAGGATCATTGAAATGTCTTTATATTTATTATTTAAATAAGCTCTTGACAACCCCTTTAACCAATCGAGGTTTCTATAGGAATCAAGTCAATAGGGAATCCACACTTCCTTTTATATATGTTGGTTTTTAAGCGAACATTCTCCATTACAAAGGGAGCTTTGTTTCCTACACAATTATTTGTTTTGAGCCTTGAAACTCTATATCCCCCACTTGAATCTTGTCCCCATCAAAACCTCATGCAAAGGCTAGTCTTACCTTACTATTATGGTCGTACCTCATGCAAAGGCTAGTCTTACCTTACTATTATGGCCGTAGAACTTCGAGAAAAATGGTAGCCACTCTCCCTCTAGAATTTTCTTCTTACATTTTCGATAATCATCCAAGAGTGCATCCCTTTCAGGACCGTATCTGATCACGACCCTCATCACTTCCATATTTGGTAATTAAGCACTATCTATACACACACTTAAACTGAATGTAAAAAATTGGGAAATATATAATATTTTTAAAGTTGGATGGAACAATCTATAAGAGTTGGAAACAAAAATGAAAATACAATCGTGATCATGATGATAAATTCATCATGATTCAATTAGCATATGTAGTGGATACAACTAGCATTTGCCCCTTGAGGGGAAAAAATGAACGCCGGTAGGAAAAGAGGAAAGGTAGAAGGAACAGAAACATAGGCATAGGTAAGCCAAATACCCTAAGTTACAAGTACACCATGCCAGGAATAGGTAAGCCAGGAACAAAACTCTTCTACGTGCATTGATTTGATCAATGTGAAGATTTGTCGACATGCCTACAAAAAAAATGGTGTGGTGGTTATGATCTTGATGGTGCCTTTGGCGAAAGAGAAACATACTATATATTTAACCATTGGAAGAGTCAACAAAGGTAGATTGTAAGAGATAAGGGGAGCATGCATAAATGATGATAAGTTGTTGCAAGAAATAAATATAGGCGCTTTTGAACATGGTTTATAAAGAAATGAAGTATAAAATAAGAGCATATATAAGATTGCTTATGAAGGTTAGAAATAGTGCTTGATAAAACATTGTTAATTTTAGGCTGTTAATTACTAACTAAGAGAAAGGCAACATATTAGAAAGTGGCAAGATAGGTTAAAATAAATCTGTTGGTAAACACAATGTTATAACAAAACAAAAATAATATAAAAGTTGTTGCTGATAAGTATGAGAAGAATGTAAACAAAGTTGGGACTGAAAAGCAGTCAAACTTGGCAAAAGTAAAGGTAAAGGTAAAGTTCAAAGCTTGCGAACAATTGGACGCTTATTGAGCACAATGTTGTTGCTTTCATCAAGTGGGTCAATTGTTGCCAATGATGGTGAAACCTCTTTGGACATGACAACGAGCACCTTCAAGCAAAGATTTGAATTAAAAAAATTTGTCTTCACTGATAAGGTCAAAAGGTACTCTCGAGCACAAACATGTTGAACAATTTCCATGAGAGATGTTGGATCGTTTGCTAAAAGGCACAAATCTTTTGTAGAGACCCACATGAGTTGTTTCGCAGCATCATCAAAGGCTATAATACCATATAGTTGTCCAGTAGCATCTGTTAGGTCGATTTTGAGTATTTATCGGTAATCACACTCAGTAAACTCCCCATCACATTTTTAACAATGCCAAGTATTGCCAACTTTGTGGGAAATTATTTTCATGCATTGTATCCCATCGACAAATAGAGGGAATGCAAGGAAATGAAAGTCATCGACATTAATATGGGTGATTGTAGCAAAAACTGAATACCAAGTTGCCTTCTCAGAGTGTTGGACAGACTAGAGCACAGAGATGGAAATGCGTTTGGATGAGTTGGAAGAAGAGTAGTTGTATTTTCTGCTTAATGATGGCAAGGCTAAACAGAATCCAATGTCATCAAACCATGATTGGAGAATTTTAGCTTCTTCAATGGATGGGTTTATAAGGAGGTTGGTATTGGACATGGTTCCAATGGTTTTTCCATTGAACTCTGTAAGGCGTCCACCTTTGATTGCAAGGATTGGGGGAGTAGCTAAAATTCAAAGGTTGACAAGTTGGGGCACCCTCAATTATGCAGTGCTCCCCTCAAAGTGTGATGTTTATGCTAAAATCGGACATGTCCCTCACGCCAACTATTCGGCGAATGGTTTCAGAGCCATCTCTTTTGCGTATAGTTGATGCAAGTGAAACATAAATGACAATTCCAATAAGGTCAACCATGGAATTCAGGGGTGTATTTTGGATGTCATGGATAGATTTAAAGTGCAAGCAATGAAAAGGGATCAATGGGAACTCCTCTAAACATGGTTGAATTGTTGAGGAGGGGTTAAGGAAAATCTCAAAAGCACTTTTCAAATGGTTGTATGTTGGGTTGACTGGTTTGACTGTGCCATTTGAGATCGTGTATACTACGCCAACTTGTAGTGTGTCGTACAAGGATGTGGCTAAGTCATTAAAAGCAGAGATATGAATCTCATCTTTGATAGCACTAACAAGGTCAAACCCAAAGAGTTGGCATGGCCCTTTTTGATTGGTGTAGGCGTTCATATTTGTCTTGGCAGTTACTCGCCCTTGGATGGTCCAAATTTTGTTGGAAGGGTTGAGCAATGTGAATTGAAAAATAGTTGCAACAAGGGTTGGGGTTGGATTTGACGAGGAAGGTATGGAAAGTGAAGGGTTTTGGGGATTAAGGGAGATGTTTTCTGGAATAGATGAATTATATGGGAGGTAAAGTTAGGAGTGAAGTTGAAAGGGGATGGTTCTCCAATAATCGCTGCTTCCAATGTGACAACTTCAAATGTGGCCAATGCGATAGTCCTGGAAACAAGAATTAAGGTAAATGAAAAAAAATGTTAAAATAAAGTGAAGTAAGGAGTACAAAACTAAATAAGTGAAATTGAAGGTGCGGAAAGGAAAACATATGTTGTATTGTGTATAGTGTTGCATGTACACTTGTTGATTTTGATGATTGAACCTTCTCGGAGTTGGTGGATTTCCACAACGTGATTGTAGCTATTTGGAAGCAATGTTCCGTGCTTATGAATTCCATCAGAGATAGAGATTTGGAATTGGCTTGTTGCTGAGTTAAGAGAGCTTACTCATTTGAGAGCAAGAACTTGTACAAGTGGGCATAGGTCAACCGCACCATTTATTAGAAGTGAAACAACATTTTCGGTCAACAGATTGTCCATAGTGTGGTAGTGCAAATAGATGGATTATAAGAGTATGCTGGAAACAGGGAAATATTGATATTAAGTGTAAAGATAAAAGAAAACAAGGGTATATATGTAGGAGAACATGGAAGAAGATAATTTGATATCTCAAGCAATACATAGCAATATTTTTGGAAAAAAACCTAATTTTGAATATAAAGCATGTTGATGAACATGTGAGGCATGAACTTAAGATCAATAGAGTATAGAAAAAGGTGAAACCCCATCACAGCTTCATATCCTTCCTATTGAAACAGAGATATCTACTTTCTGTTGAGGAAGAATAATATGGTTCTCGTAGGGGAGAAAGAGCCCGAAGCTACAATAAAAAAACTTGTGCAGAGATGTGTATGACACAGCTAGACCAAAAATAAAACTAAAGAAACACCCTTCTACCATGTGGACTCTGGACCTTCGGCAGCTGAGTATGAAATTAATGAGGAGTGTAAATAGGTCCGAGACAGGTAAGAACAAGCTATGCAGGAGCTTCTGCTGCAAACGCGTGCTTATGCATTGGCAGTACCTTCCGTGTGTGCTCGTCTTCATTGTCTGAACGAACCTATTACCCTGTTTGGTGAGAGTGAGATGGAGAGGCGTGATCGGCTTAGAGCACTCATGGGGAATCTTGATGCAGAGGAACAACTTGAGAAGCTCATGAACGTTCAGGAAGAAGAAGAAGCAGCTGCCAATGTTGATGCTGAAGAGACTTAGGAATCATTGGATCAGATAACCAACGGTGGCGATTAATTCAATGATTGGGAAGATCGAACAACTTGTAGGATAAAACCTTGACGCAAGCAGACAAAAACTTCACGACAGCACCATCCACGTGGCAGCATTCCATTCGCCCTATGAGTGGGGAATCTAAATGACGTGGATGGTTATGCTTATCATTGGTGAAACGCTTATGGTGTAAATAGGATTGACATCACTGTGTCATTTTTTTTTTCGATTTCGCCTTGAGTTTTGCATAATTTGTTTTGACTTTTTTGTAAAGCTATTCCAATCTAGCATTGATATCTCCCATTCTAGTGAGTGGTGGATTTTTTTCTTCATTGAATCTTGGTTTACTTTTATTGGTTGTTTGTTCCCACCCAACCATGATTTTATTGGGTAAGGAAAACTTCAAAAATGTGTTCCGTAAAATCAAGGTTATTATCCTACTAGACTTTGCTTCTTGCTTTCCTCTTTTCTGTCCCTATCTTGAATCATTCTTTCCCAGCTAATAGAATGGATAGATTCACATCGCTTTATTCACTTTCTTCTTGAATAGGTGTCAACTATTATTTCAGCAAGAGAATTAGGTGCTTCAGAGCAAGAAAAAGAAGTCAGTTAAAAAGAAGAGATATCTCCATTCCTCTTTCCTTGGTAAAGACCAAAAGAAAGGTGGGAAAATATGTGCTAAGAAGGATAGAAAGCAAGACAAAGAATTACATACCGCTTCCTTACCTTTGGCTGGCATTGATGAGTAGTGTGAAATACTGTGATAATAAAATTGCTAAATAATGATGATAAATTTTATATACATATCGAATCGATTTTGATCTTCACTCAAAGTACTTGATCTTTCTCATAATTTATGGATCTAAAGACATATACAGAGAGATGATACATATTGATGGATATTGATATTGAGTGTAGGTGCTTGATCTTTCTCATAATAACCTCGTCATTCCTCTTCCTGCTTCTCTAGGGAAGCTCAGAAACTTAGGCGTATTAGATGCTTCACACACCAAGGTATAGGGAATAATTCCTGAGTCCTTTTCAAATCTAACATTCTTGGTATAGATTGATCTTTCAAACAATGATCTGATCGGCCTCATTCCTTCTGGGGGTCAGTTGAGCACTCTCCCGGCACCTCAGTATGCACACAATCCAATAGTCCAGTCGCTCCTTTGTATCCTTGAATGTTAGCCAAAGCGTTTTTCGACGTGTTTCCAATGACTCTCCTGACACCTCGCCAACACCCACCTTCATTTTTGCATACATGCAGCGACCCCCTGCACTCGAGCACCTTACCCTTCTTGAAGTTGCACGTTCTTGGTCATTCTCTCCTCGTAGAAAGCATTGCCAATGGAAACCAATCTAGCCTCCCAAAATTGTCTGTGTCTTTCCTCACTTCACTACCATTCCACCCTTTATTACAGATTCCTTTGCTTCATTATAATATTGTAAAATATATACAAGAGGAGGCTTGCACAATATATTCGAATTTATAAAACATTTATTTCAACAGAACCATATATATATATATATATATATATATATATATATAATAATAAATCTATTTCATTAAAACATATATGGTCACAAACTATGTATAAAATAATTTAATTTTTGTAAAACATTTATTATAACTACCAAAACAAAGAAAATGACAAAGAAAATGACAGTACATAGACATATAAATTTAAGTTTTATCACAACATTTCTTATTACAACCATATAAGAAAGAAAAAATTAAGATTTAAATCTGAATTATTTAAATGGGAGGTTGAGTTTGATGAGTCAAAGGTGTGGAGAGCAAACCCTAAATAGAGTCAAGTAAGCACTTCTCAACATTGTTTATAAAGAAATAAATTATTAATATAGTTTTTGCCAATATAATTTCAAAATTTATCATGAAACATCATCTTGTATAGACAAACCCTAATCACTCTACAAGTTATAAGTCATACTAAAAATAAAAAAAAATTCAAATAAGTTAGCCTCCCAGGGTCCTCATACTCATTGAAATAAAAATCATATTCCCTTTATATATGTTATTATCATATAATAAATATTTAATATATATGCTATTATCATATAATAAATATTTAATATATGTAAATAAATTAGTCTCCCATATTCTTTATGCTAATTGAAACAAAAATCATATTACTTTTGTATATTCTATTATCATATACATAAATATTTAAACAAAAATAAATATTTTAATTTTGATAACAATTAAGTTATATTTAAACATTTCTTCTTACAACCACTTAAATTAATTTTAATTCACCATTTTATTTATTTATGGAAAACTTATTCTCATAATCATAAACTCAATTGATAACATTTTTTTCTTATTTATTCCTAATCTTGTTTATTTAAATTTAAAAACAATTTTTATAAACAATAAAATTATTCAAATAAATTAAAATATTTAATCACTTTGAAAGTTAAAAAGTTAATCACTTTCAACGGTTTTTTTTACACCATAATGAATCATAGAATAAATTCGATCTTCCTATGATTGATAGCATACATTAATTTCCCCTTTTTCCTAAGTGATTGTATTAACCTATAAAGACAAGTGCAATTGCACGATGCCTCTGCCATATGGCATTGTAGTATATTTGGTAGTGGCAGAATCGAGAGTTATTTATTTTGTCTCCTCATTAATATTTCCTCCTTTGCATACATGTAAGGGCTTTAGTTCAAATTGCAGAAAAGATCAGTTGCCAGGTGGGCCCTTATTGGACTTCGGGAAGATATTGTTCCATTCGATCTAATAATGTAGCTGTTAGCATCTTTCACTGAAGAGGTTTCCAATAATGCTCGGTTGCTACGGTTTGGTCCGAACTCAAGTCTACAGGAAATAAGATTGCGTTTTTTCAGTGCAACCAGGTCTCTTACCCTATCTTATGCCTGACACTATGCGCTCACAAATGTTTGCACTCAAGTGAATAAAGATTGAACAAGGAAGCTTAAGAAAATGTAGATGTCGTTACATATAAGTCAAATTTATTTGCCATGGACAACAGATTGGTATTCAAGTATGGCGGTATTTATTCAAACGACTCTAGTGTTGCACATAAGTCAACGTTCGACGCCAACCTTACCCATTATTCCAATGTAATTCCAAATGTAAGGTTCTCCTTTTTCATTATTATTCATACCTACCCTTGGGCATTAGTGCCCACTGTATTCGATTTTAGTTGTTTCAAAATATCTGATTGCCTTTCTCAGACGGTGTGGTACTGGTATTTTTTCATTTTGAATATATATTCATAGTTACTCTTGAGTCCGTGCTTTCCTTGTATTTGTGTATGAGAAAATCATATCATGGCCGAAGCTGTTGTCGTCTCTTGGCAGGGACTACATAACTCCATATAAACCCCAGGATAGAAAGTATTTTCATGGCCCATAGTTGACGACGTAAGGCTATAAGGTATTGACTCATATCATGTCTGTTGGTAGTTATAGATATCATAAAGAAAAATAACTCTTTAGAACGCCAACTCGGAGGCTATTTAAATTTAAGCCCTGTATTCGCTTCGCCCCTCAAAGATAGAGTCTACATAAAGACTTTCTAGGTGTAACACGGGTTCAAAGTAGCAGGCATAGTTAAGTTTTGTGTGAAGAAAACCTTTAAAGAGTTGTGTTTCAAGTTGTTATAGTAACAAGGCACTTTCACTTGTTTCGGGAAAGGGCAGGAAGGGATGCTTGAAAAAGAGGTAGTGGATAAGCAGCAGTGCTAATGGAGAAACTGCTCCTGTTGGATATGGAAAAGCTCGTGCTGCTGTCTCTGCTCATGCTGCTAGTCTTGGACTTGCTCCTGCTCTTGGGTTTCCATCTCGATCTGGAAGGGATGCATCTGGCTTTGTATCTGCCATCGTGTCATTGTTGGAGAAGGAACCATAAAGTCATGCACAGGATATGCACTGCCAGCCACTCTCACACTCATCATGGTTCCTCCTAAACCTAGGAAGACAACACTCTTGAATTTGCTATCAATGACAACGCTGTTGGATTTGCTATCAACAAATAAATAATTGGACTTTGGAGTTGGAGTCGGGCTACAGGTGTCACAATTGTCTAGTGCAGTCGATGGATAGCCGAGACGTTCAAGCCATGCAAAAAAACACCACCCCAATGTGAACACGTATTTCTTGGGACAAAATTCCATAATAAAAATAATAAATAAACCAAAAATAAAAAATGGCACATTGATTAGCCATGCAACCTAGTCTTGAAGTAATTACCACGGCCACGTTTAGGCCATGCACCCTGCGTCCCATCCACTAATCCATTTCGAACAAGTACAACATGTAACAAAACATAACCAAAATCCTGACCGGAGACTAGGGCCATAATTCAGAATCAAGCGCTCTAAGAGAAACCAGCTTTACCGGAAATAGCAATTTATTATCTGGAGAGTGCAAGATATTCAACATTTTCTTAGAAAACTTAAAATGTAAATGAATGCTTGGTCGCAAATATGTCGAGGGATAGCTTTTCGTTTTTTGCGGCCAGAGCTCCTCTCAATGCAACATACAATGCCAAGAAATTTTCTGGTTGCTGGTTGCGGACACCTGGTATGCTTCTTCCCTTCTTCGTCTACTGGCATACTTCTGCAGTTCTGCTTCACTGGGATTTTGATCAAATCTGTAAGGGATATGTTGAATTTTATAAGAATTGGAGTACCTATCAAGTAACATTCTATTTATGCTTAGTAATGGAACATTCTTCCAAATTTCCTAGCATGGTCCATGAGCTTCAGATACGAAGAATAAACAAACAGGGGTTATTAAATTATAATGGGTGTGCCCAATTTCATAAAATTAGAGGTCATGTTCATGCGTAAGTTACTTATTATTAGTAACATGACCATCCACAAATTTCCCAGCATGGCCTCTGAGATTTAGAAACATTAATAACAAAGGGTATTTTTGGGTAGAGGCAATGGCTTGCCCTCAACGACCAGCACAAGTTCACAACTGATTCACTGGTTTGAACAGAGCTGACATGGAAAGGTATGTTCAACTCAACTGTACGGTTTATTAGTAAAACTACAAGGAAGGTTTATGGAGACAAGATGCGGAAGCCCGGTTCCACCGGCTTGCCAAAGATGGCTTTCTCTCGCGCTCAGCCTTCACTCAATGCATTGGTAATTAGTTTTTCACATATACTATTTTTTCAATAAAACCAGACCAATTGCATGGACTTGCATCGGAGTGATAACATTTTGGTATGAAATTTTGGTATAGGCTTTCTTTGTAAGGATTATGGTTTTCCAGAAAATATTTGAGATTGAACAAAGTCTTCTTGTCGTGTTCCAGAGAAAAAGTAGCAGCAACCACCATGGACATACAGGTTGATCCAGCATTGGAGGCAATAGCAGGAGCCACACAGAAGATATGAAAGACATGACATATACTACAGATAGTGTAGGTTGTTTCTCATCTCCCTTGAAACACCTTTCATTCTCCTGGGCATGATCAGTCTTCCCTGTATCATCTTTTGGTCTCTCGGCTTTAATTCCACCATCTATGTCATATCCATTGTAACTATTCGCTGGCTGACTTCCTGTTGAACGGTTGCACCAAGCTGCCTGTTGAACAGTTGCACCACCAGAAAAAGTTGAAGCTTTGGTATCTAATATAGTCTCATCATCTCAAGTATTAATGGGCAAGGTTTATCCTTTGATTGCAACAAATGACCAAGGGTCGGAAGCTAACTCAACCTTGTCTTTTCCAACCCAGTCTTATTCTCAGGGTTTTGAGTCTCATGTCATCTAGTTTCCCAATTGCACGATAAGCATATAAATAAGGATTTGTTTATTACTGTTTCCAAACATCCACTTCCTAACAACTAAATTATGCAACTACGATATGTATGAAAGTAAAAATATGTAATAAGGGAAATGGAACATGTGCCTAAAATTACAGGGTCTCATCTTCACAATTGCATGGTCAACATTTTTCCTACACATGCATGTATTGGCAGAGACAAATATGTTTTACACATGCATGTATCCGCTGAGACAAAAATGTTTTACAGTACAATTTGACATGATTGAAAATATGTAGCCAAGTTACCTCAAATCAAATAAACAACTGAAGCCCAACAAAGTTGAGGAAATTAGCTGATGTTCCCGTGAAGCCACACCATACTACATATATTTATTGGAAGTCTCATTCGTGATATAGCTTCAGGATAAGGCAGCTTCATGATACAACAACTTTTCGGATAAGGTAAACGGGTGTATCAAAAATTGATTTTGCTGGATTTGCAGCGATGGAAGGGTGGGCAGTGAAGGCGGAGGTGGGGAATGGAAGATGGCAGAGTGCCTGACGTGGTAGTGGATGGTGTGGTGGAGGGAGATGTGTGGAGCATCAGCGAGGGAAGAGACGGGGGAAGCGACGCTGGGTGGAGCAACAGCGAGCTGCTTGGAGCAGGGAAGTGGGGAGCTGCGTGGAGCAACAACGAGGGAAGAGACGGGGGTGGTGAGGGGAGTGGAGGTGGGGAGGGCCAATGGGAGTGGAGGGGAAGTGGCGACGCGGGGAGCAGCAGCAGCGAAGGACGACACCATCCACGTGGCAGAATTCCATTCACTCTATGAGCGAGGAATCTAGCCTACGTGGATGGTTAACCATCTCGTTCGTGAAACGCCTACGGCATAACAAGAGCATAACAAGAGAAGGTTCCTTGGAAATGATTACAATTCAAGAGGATCGATTGGACACTTCAATATTGGAAATAGTAATAATTTGCATTTAAATTGATGGTTTTCATACCCTTGGCCGTGGAAAATTGAAATTATGTCTATATGAACTTGGAAAGGTTACCTTAATTCCAAGTTCTAGCAAATATCATGGGATGACTTCGGGATATCCATGTCATCCAACTCAAACTTTATCATAATTCGATGTAATCCTATGTCAAAGGAGTGTATGTTCCCTACCCAACATTTTAGTTCATATGATTCGGACATGAGCATCTTGGTATGAATGAAAAGGAAGGGACAATGGCATTATGGTTTAAGAGAAGGTACATATAGTGTTTTAAGGAATCATGATCATGACGAGATCACCATGATCCGATTGAGTGTGTATGAGCTATCGAGATTATAAATGAGAAGGTTTGGAAAATGACTTAGCCATATGTGAGTATTTCGTGATGAATTTAAATGGGCTTCCTAATAATGATTATATGTTTGAAATGATTATAAGTTTATCAAGAATAGTATTAGACAATAGGATTCTTACATAATGATATCATATAGAAGTGCAAAGGCATTGGAAATTATGGTTCCAAAGGGTAATGGAATTAGTCATTCAAATCAATCAAGAGGATTCCTAAGTATCATAATTCCTCGTTACTTTGAATAAAATGAAAATAAAAATAAATCTTCACTACTTTCAGTTGCATGATCCTTCAAAGAATTTTGGAGGATATGTTGAAGCATAAAGCATACATGTTTTCATAGAGGATGCTTACCAATGCTTCCATAGCTGGATAAGGGGAAAGGATTATGATTTTTGCATGATATTTTGGAGGAGAGACTACTACATGAACATGAAAAATATTCTGACTGCATGGTTTCTTTGTTGCAAGAACATAGGCCATTGTTTGAAATATAGAACCCCCTATCCCTTTTTTTTCTAAAAATAAATTGCTAAGATTGAAATGAAATGGACCATAGAATCTAATAAAAAATATAAATCTGCACTTTATTAAGAAATATGCATGTTGCAACAAATTGTTGAAAGTATTTGTCTTCACCCCTCCATATATAGTCCCATTCATGTGAATATATATTATTGTAGTTGAATGTCAAGAAAACTCATTTGATTATCATCCATCGATAAATGTCATTAATAAATGCGAGGTTTCTCACCAAGAATGGAAATGACAACCAATGTACTTTGATGCATCCTTGCAGGTGCAAATAAATGCATTGTTGGCATGCTACCTACAAGATCTAACAGTCAGGATGCATTGATGCATCCCCAATACTATTAGAGATAAAACTTGTGATTGGGACATACAAGCTTCAAGGCATCATTAGATCTTTGATTTTGGACCCAGATAATGTGCTAGAGTCGATGGGCGAAGATTTTTAGAAGGAAGGCCTTAGGGAATCCCCCATCAATACAACACAATAATCAAATAAAAATTTATGAAAATATAAAATCACCAACATCACAATCCGGAATTTGGTTTTCAAGTGAGGTTTTGTCCTTGCTCTTCCAGGAATTCTGGTTTTCATAATAGATAATTCATTTTTCTTTATTTTTATTTTTTATAATTTTTAAATTTAAATTTAAATTTTTTCATTATAGTTTGTATACAATATACTTAAGGTTCTCAACCATTGAATCCATAAAACATCTTCTCCTCCAATGGTAATAAAATACATGGGACATGATAGATTATAGTCTCCCATACTAAGTTTAATGTTATGGGATTTCCCTCCACAATCAATACTTCCTCCATTAGCAACCAATGCTTGAAAATTTGTCATTGGACACAAAAAAAAAATAATGCTCTCTACTAATTTTTTATTAATGAAATTATGTGAACTTCCTAAATCGATTACTATTATGACCCTATACTTCTTAATGTAACTTTTAATCATGAGGGTTTGAGGTCCTAGCACACCCACCAAGGAATGAACTGACTTTTCACATCAGTATGGATCTATGTTGTGCAAAATTTCTACATATGTTCTTGATTTTGTTTGTTCAGAAGGGGGGGGGGGGGGGGGGGGGGGGGCGCATGATGCTCCCCAAATTAGTTGCAATAGGGCCGCGCTAGCGGAGAAAAAAAATAGCATGACCACACCTAAGGAGATGCGCACGCACCTCTAGGTTCGGTACCGAACCGAGGCACGTGTGCATTGATGGCATGTGCGCGTTTCTGACACGTATGCGCAGAGGAGATGCGCATGCGCCCCTGTTAAAAATATATATAAAAAAACAGTCGACAATTTCCCCATTTTTCATTTGGCCGGCCGCCCGCGTCCTCTTCCTTCGCATACGCATCCATTCAACTACCAACGGAGGCCAAATCCACTCCAAAACCACCCAACAACACCCACAAACTCGTCACCACTTTGATTAATAGGTAAATATCACGTTTTTCTTCAATTTTATTCATTGTTTGTGTCAATTTTTGTATTTTTTTGTTTATGTAATTGTAAATAATTCCCAAATTTTAAAAACAATGAACCAATTTTCAACTGCAGATTGCAACTGAGAAAATGAGTGAACAAGATGTTAACCTCGAGTCCGGTGGAACACAAGAAAACCCAAACCTTGGACCCAATGCAGAAGAAAACCGTGAACACAATCCAAATGCCGAACAAAACCAAAACCCACAACCTAATTTTAAACAAGATGACCTTAACCACTATGTAAATGAAATGCGAGTGCACACTCGCGAACTTAGAAACTCAGGTGAACCATCTCGATTGTCTCTTTCCACATCAATTGAGAACTCAATCGACTCCCTCATACATGCACACCAACAATTGACCAACATGACTCAATTTAGAGCTAGGATGCGGGAGTACTACTCCACGGGCATCTCCAAGGAAGCAATAAAAGATTTGAACATTACAAAAGCCCAATTATATAGTATGTTCACTGATCCTAAAACAGGCCAACCATTGAACATTACAAAGCCGTGTGTCTGCATGGATTTGTGTCATTACCAACTGTGGAGGGACAATTGGATGCAGAGGTGGTTCATGGTGTACGATAAACCTCCCTGCAATAATAGGGAGGTTCCACAGTAGTTCCTTCGCCAACTATTGGTTGAGTTTTGCCTCGGTTTACATGTCAACTATTTTGACATAACCAAGTTCCAGGGTGTTGGGCGTGGCTCTGCCCAAGATCGACCTGCTGCCAAGAGGAACCCACTGAGAGGGCCACCAGCTCCGAGGAGCGACCCCAACCCCTCTCCCCAACCACCTCAGTTGCCCCATAAGCTTGATCATATCAAGGTGGCAATGAGGAATGTTGCACGTGGTCTCCTCAGACACACCTCCTTTGTAGTAGCGACTACAGTGGAGAGGTCGAGTGACCTTGATAGAGATCTAGGTGCAGGGCCTTCACGACAGGGCTAGGATAGACCCATGAGCGATGGTAGCCATGCTAGGCATTCCAGTTTGATGGGGACAATGCCACATCTTTGTCCCCATTGCGGGCACAATTGCCCTAGCCCGACTGAGGGTTGTTATATGGATCAGGTCAGCAATTTTTTTAATATGTTTTCAATCATCACTTTATAACTTGTAAAGTATTTTGAAAGTATTTTTGTTTGACCTAAACTATTATTTCAATGTACAGTTATTCAGAATTGATACATCGAGATGGGAGAACGTAGAATCTCCCAACTTGGATGCAGCAATGGTAGCTGCAACTGAAATTGCGGCACCCCACACGGAGGTATTTTCAGTACCTGACACAATTTTGTTATTACTTATGTCATTTATATTACTCAAGTATTTATATTTATGGCATACATGTTGATAGTTCATACAATGTTTTTGAATATCTTGATTTCCTAGATAATGACTTTATTTAACATGTTCATAACATGATGCATTTTGTTGTCCACAAGTGTTTCGTGACTACGATGATCAGCCACCCCTGCCAGGGATTGGCACATCACCATATAGGTAGGTACAATGTGTAGTTATAAGCATGCTTTTAATTTGATTTGTTACGACTTACTATGGTTTAATTTATTGTTTGTTTACTAAATTGTGATATTACAAATGTATATGTAGGTTCCACCAGAAACTGTGTCTCCGCATTTTAGTCTTGTGTATCCACCCTATCCCATGAGTCCCCCCCTTCGCTTTCATCTAGATCCCTCCCTACGTCCACCCCCTCCCTTCCATCCAGCACCCCCTCTCCGACCATACTCCCCCCTCCATTCATCCTCCCCCACTTGTCCACCCCCCTACGTCCACACATCCCCTCCAATTTATCCACACCCCCATGTCTATCCATCCTCCCCCATTTGTCAATGCCCCCCCTTCCTTCCACCTTCCCGTCTTCATCCACAACCTCCCATTTGTCCATCCTCCTCCCTCCATGCAGGAATGCCCTCCCATGCACCATCCCTCAACACCGTCCATAGCCCTTTCCATTCGATACCCTCTATCCTACAGCCAGCAGGGGTTCATAGTCCACATGGTCCTCCTCCACCCCATACCACCGTGTCTTCTCCCACCATATCATCCCCACTTCCCGCCACTATTGTGGCATATACTCTTCCAATATCCTCATCAATATCTCCAGTGGTTGCACCTGTAGTGGCTACCACTACATCTGCGCCCCCCCCCATCACTGCATCGGAGTTGGTTGTCCGACCATCTGCTCCACCTGCTAGCCCAGAAGGCCATCCATGTCCATCGTCGGAGGTGTTCATGGTGAGAATCAAGTTAATTTATGAAAATATTTTGATGCATTAACAAAAATTAATTTAAGCAATTATGACTTTTCAATGAAATGATTGTTTTAAATGTTGTAGGATGGAATTGTTGAGAGGCTCCACAGATCCAGGACACCTCCCCAACGTTTCCCACTCATGTCAGAGGTGATTTATTTAATATTCGAATTCTACATTTGTTTTATAAATGTGGTAAATGTTGCAAATGCTTCAAAATGACGGTATCTTATATCATTTGTTCCAGAGCCCAGAGACTCACGGTCTACTCCTAGACAGACCAAGACCCGAGGCACCGGTAGCCCAAAGAGTAGGAAGATCAACTTTGGATCTGCACCTGGGAGTGATGGCGGTGGTCACAATTCTTGACACGCCATGTGTTATGTACATTAGCCACGATGTGGCACTTTTGTGCACTAGTTTTGATGTACTTTGTATCTACGGCACGAGTTGTGATGTATTTTGTATCTACGGCATGAGTTGTCGCATTTTGTGTAGGGCACGAGTTGCCGTTGTACGTACATTGGGAACCATGTTCCACTATTTGCTAGAAATTGTATATGTTTGGATGAGTTTTGTAGCCTCGATGTACATGGATTTTCAGTTATGTGATTTATATATCCCATTGTCTAATGTGGTTGTCTCATGTTGTGTGTATCATGATGTGATGTTGTGTAAATTTGGGTTTTACCTAGATCTTAGAAGAGAAGTGGGATATCTTAGTTCAACTTGGTTTATCATTCCACATGTAAAAGCTTCTAATGGTATCTATGTTAAGAGAACATTGTAAACATAGGCTAACTCAAACAAAATCATGTGTGAGAATTAATCTAAAAAAAAACGGAATAAATGGATGGACAAATCACACCTCATGGCACATAAGATATATATTGGGAACTTGAGTACTAGGAAAAGAACACTTAAAAATAGAAAATGTCCATTGTTGTCAAAAGGTTAAAATGAGATCCAACATGATTTTTAATAGCTCTACATAATGAGATCCAAAAAGGCCATACTCTACATAATGAAATGTCATCACTAGTATTTATTTTGACCATTTTGTCCACTTCATGCAACAAATTAATAACCAAGTTATGGAATCATTTCTTAATCAATTGTCACCATACAAATAGGACAACCTTGAGTATGATGTATAGCTAGCTCATTAATTCTCACTCATAGATATAGCCACCTTTGATTTGATGACCATCACATCCAATACCATTTACAATTAGGACTTCCTTAATTTATCATTATGTGATAGCGATCTAATTTTATGTATGCATACATGTGTATAGTGGTTTGTATTCAAATGTATGCAGATGAATATATATGTACAATGAAAATGATTTAATCTGTACATGTATTATAATTTAGGGCTAGATCTTACGATACAAAATAGGGTTTCATTGTGATTA
This sequence comes from Larix kaempferi, assembly GCA_027924585.1. Taxonomy (NCBI): domain Eukaryota; kingdom Viridiplantae; phylum Streptophyta; class Pinopsida; order Pinales; family Pinaceae; genus Larix; species Larix kaempferi. The sequence continues at coordinate 10,264,529 of BSBM01000207.1, forward strand.
GAATACAAACTAGGGTTTATGCTACCAACTAGGGTTTTTAGGCTAGGATCTCGTGTTTCTAGGCTAGGATCCAAGCTCCAGGGTCACCATATTAATGTTTAATTCCACTATCATGTCATCATTCTCACCAATACCATGCCCAGTACTACAATCACCATCAAGCCTCTCAATCCCACTTTGAACATTTCCCATACTTCCAAGATAAAATTGATAGGTCTTGTTGCTAAAATCTTTTCACTTATCTATTCACATAGACAAATCCACTCCTATGAAAGATTTGTTGTAGCTTGGTACGTGCAAGTTCACATGCAATAAATAATACTTGAGAGATCATTTTACCCCATGATACATGGAAGATTCATTGGTTTCATATGAACCTCATTGTCATCACCCCAACCATGTTCAAGACGCCAAGATCCATCCTTAGTAGACAAAACCTCATGTTGGCACCCATACCACACTCAAAGATAAAAAAATTCTTTGAAAGGGCATGTTTGGGGGTTGAGGGAATCTTGATTTTTTTCTAATCGCACATGAGAGGTTCTTAGAGTCAAATACATTGGATATAAATAAATTTCCCAATGCCTTCATCATCTTCATCATCATCTTCATCACCATTGCCATCATCATCAACGCCTTCATCATCATCACCATCTTCATCATCATCACCATCACCATCACTATCAACTTCACCACCATCACCATCATCATCAACTTCACCATCTTCATCATCATCACCATCTTCGTCATCATCACCATCTCCATCTTTTGGATGCGAGACAGAACCATCACCATATTCATCTTCACCATCACCATCACCATCACCATCACCATCAACCTCACCACCATCACCATCATCATCAATGTCACCATCTTCATCATCATCACCATCTTCGCCACCATCACCATCTCCATCTTTTGGATGCGAGACGGAACCATCACCATCTTCATCATCACCATCACCATCACCATCAACCTCACCACCATCACCATCATCATCAACGTCACCATCTTCATCATCATCACCATCACCATCTCCATCTTTTGGATGCGAGATGGAACCATCACCATCAACCTCACCACCATCACCATCTTCATCATCATCACCATCCTCGTCATCATCACCATCTCCATCTTTTGGATACGAGACGGAACCATCACCATCTTCATCATCACCATCACCATCACCATCAACCTCACCACCATCACCATCATCACCACCATCACCATCTTCATTATCATCACCATCTTCGTCATCATCACCATCTCCATCTTTTGGATGCGAGATGGAACCATCACCATCTCCATCTTTTGGATGCGAGATGGAACCATCACCATCTCCATCATCACCATCACCATCACCATCAACCTCACCACCATCACCATCACCATCACCATCACCATCACCATCACCATCAACCTCACCCAAACCCTAGCCCTAACCCTCACCCAAACCCTAGCACTAAGCCATCTTCTCCATCCTCACCATCACCATCACCGTCACCATCAACGTCTTCATCATCACCACCATCTCCATCATCATCATTGACTCTAACTCTAACCCTAATTCAATTTCCTTCTATAACCCTAGCCCTAACCCTCACCCAAACCCTAGCACTAAGCCATCTTACCCATCCTCACCATCACGATCACTGTCACCATCAACGTCTTCATCATCACCACCATCTCCATCATCATCATTGACTCTAACTCTAACCCTAATTCAATTTCCTTCTATAACGCTAGCCCTAAACCTCACCCAAAGCATAACACTAAGCCATATTCTCCATCCTCACCATCACCATACCCATCACCATCAACGTCTTCATCATCACCACCATCTCCATCATCATCATTGACTCTACCTCTAACAGTAACTCTAACTCCAACTCTAACTCTAACTCCAGGTTCCTCATCAAATCCTCCATCAACATCATCTTCATGACCATCACCATCACCATCACCATCACTGTCAACCTCTTCATCATCATCACCATCATCATCATCATACATGCATGGTGGAAGATTTTCCAGAGTTGACCCCCATGTGCAAAAATTGCACACTCCCTCACTGAGCAAAACCCTAGTTTCCAAGATGGACGTACAAGATGAGGGAGGGGCCACTGGGCTGGAGGGGAGGGGCACCCCTAGCACTATCCCGACGTGTTGAATCCAATGGAGTCGACGGCTCATCGATCCGAGCCATGGTCTTCATTCTATGGCTGGTCCTGTCTTGCATCCAAAAGGCCTTTAGGGACACCTGCTGGATACCTCCCGGGGGTGTAGAACTCCAACTGTGCAACAAAACTGAGTTCCAGGGAGTCTTGCAAGTGTGTCTAGGTAGGTTCCGACCGAGAACGCTATCCCTAAGTGCCTGGTGGAATATTTTCCAGAGTTGACCCCCGTGTGCAAAAATTGCACACTCCCTCACTAAGCAAAACCCTAGTTTCCAAGATGCACGTACAAGATGAGGGCGGGGCCACCAGGCCAGAGGGGAGGGGCACCCCTAGCACTATCCCGGCATGCTAAATCCAACAGAGTCGATGGTTCGTAGATCCGAGCCACGGTCTTCATTCTATGGCTCATCTCGTCTCGCATCCAAAGGCCTTCAGGGACACCTGCTGGATACCTGCCGGGGGCGTAGAACTCCAACCGTGCAACAAAAATGGGTTTCGGGGGGTCATGCAGATGTTTCTAGGCGGGTTCTAGCCAGGAATGCTAGCCACAAGTGCCCAGTGGGTGATTTTCCAGAGTTGACCCCCATGTGCAAAAATTGCACACTCCCTCATTGAGCAAAACCCTAGTTTCCAAGATGGACGTACAAGATGAGGGCGGGGCCACCGAGCCGAAGGGGAGGGGCAACCCTAGCACTATCTCGGTGTGCTGAATCCAATGGATTCAATGGTTCATCGATTTGAGCCACGATCTTCATTCTATGGCTCGTCCCGTCTCGCATCCAAAAGGCCTTCAAGGACACCTGCTGGATACCTATCGAGGGCGTAGAAATCCAACCGTGCAACAAAACTGGGTTCCGGAGAGTCCTGCAGGTGTGTCTAGGCAGGTTCTAGTCGGGAACGCTAGCCACAAGTGCCCGGTGGAATATTTCCAGATTTGACCCCCGTGTGCAAAAATTGCACACTCCCTCATTGAGCAAAACCCTAGTTTCCAAGATGGACATACAAAATGAGGGCGGGGCCACTGGGCCGGAGGGGAGGGGCACCCCTAGCACTATCCTGGAGTGCTGAATCCAATGGAGTTAACAGTTCGTCAATCTGAGCCACGGTCTTCATTCTATGGCTCATTCCGTCTCGCATCCAGAAGGCCTTCAGGGATACCTACTTGTTACCTACCGGGGGAGTAGAACTCCAACCGTGCAACAAAACCGGGTTTCGGAGAGTCATGCAGGTGTGTCTAGGCAGGTTCCGGCCGAGAATGCTAGCCACAAGTTCCCGATGGATGATTTTCTAGAGTTGACCCCCGTGTGCAAAAATTGCACACTGCCTCACTAACCAAAACCCTAGTTTCCAAGATGGACATACAAGATGAGGGCGGGGCCAACCGGGCCAGAGGGGAGGGGCACCCCTAGCACTATCCCGGCGTGCTGAATCCAATGGAGTCGACAGTTCATCGATCTGAGCCATGGTATTCATTCTATGGCTCATCCCATCTCGCATCCAAAAGGCCTTTAGGGACACCTGCTGGATACCTGCCAGGGGCTTAGAACTCCAACCGTGCAACAAAATCGGGTTCCGGGGAGTCCTGCAGGTGTGTCTAGGCAGGTTCTGGTTGGGAACGCTAGCCCTAAGTGCTTGGTAGAATGTTTTCCAGAGTTGACCCTAGTGTGAAGGCCATGCCAAATTCGCTAAAGGGGGTCATTTCTCAATCGGAGGCCCTCGAGCATGCGTGGCCACTGTGGACAGGTCCGCAATGGCCAGGTGGACCTATGGGAGGTGACATAATCCAAGTCCTCTTGCCAGTTTGGCTTCTATGGCCCCGGGTAAAATCCTCCAAGTGTCCCTGAATGGACCCGGGGTGCCCGACTAGAATGCTCATAGCACCTGGACCGTTGCTCGGTTCATGAATCCATCAACTCTAGTGGGTTCGGGATGCCAGGTTTCAACTAGGGGACCCCCCACAGCGTGCCTAGAAGACCCGCAAGCAGTGCCAATGGGCCATCCCTGGAGCTAGGGTATTGCTCAGTGAAGGCCATTCCAAATTCACTCAATGGGGCCATTTCTCATCCGGAGGCCCCCGGGCGTGTGTGGCCACCATGGACAGGTCCACTATGGCCATGTGGACCTGTGGGAGCCGACGGAATCCAAGTTTGCTCACCAATTTTGAATCCGTGGCCATGGAGAAAATGGCCAAAGTGTCCCTGAATGGCCCCGGGGTGCCCAACTAGAATGCCCATAGAGCCCGAACCATGGCTTGGTTCGTGAATCTGTCGACTCTGGTGGGTCCGGGACGCCGGGTTTCAGCTAGGGGACCCCCCACGGCGTGCCTCAAAAACCTGGAAGCGGTGCCAATGGGACATCCTCGGAGCTAGGGTTTTGCTCAGTGAAGGCCATTCCAAATTCGCTCAAGGGCGCCATTTCTCGTCCGGAGGCCCTCGGGCATGCATGGACATCGTGGACAAATCCACTATGGCCATGTGGACCTGTGGGTGCTGACAGAATCCGAGTCCACTTGCCGGGTTGGGTTCCGTGGCCCCGAGGCAAATCCTCCAGGTGTCCTTGAACGACCCCGGGGTGCCTGAGTAGAATTCCCATGGCACCTGAACTGTGGCTCAGTTTACGAATCCGTCAATTCTGGTGGGTCCGGGATGACAGGTTTTAGCTAGGGGACCCCCCATAACGTCCCCCGAAGACCCAGAAGCGGTGCCAATGAGCCATCTCTGGAGCTAGGGTTTTGCTCAGTGATGGCCATTCTAAATTTGCTCAAGGGGGCCATTTCTCATCTGAATTCCCCCGGGCGTGCCTGGCCACTGTGGACAGGTCCACAATGGCTATTTGGACCTATGGGAGGCAATGAAATCCAAGTCCTCTTTCCTGGTTGGGTTCCGTGGCCCTGGGAAAATCCTCCAGGTGTCCCTGAACGGCCCTGGGGTGCCCTACTAGAATGCCCGTGGCACTTGAACCGTGGCTCGGTTCACGAATCCATCAACTCTGGTGGGTCCGAGACAGTGGGTTTCAGCTAGGGGACCCCCCATAGTGTCCCCCGAAGACCCGAAAGTGGTGCCAACGAGCCATCTCCGGAGCTAAGGTTTTGCTCAGTGATGGCCATTCAAAATTCTCTTAAGGGGTGCATGTTACTGAACAATCCATTCGACCGGAGGTGAGCCAAATCTCCCTAGATCAATGCGATTCTAGAACAAATAGAACAGACTACAAACACGTTTCCTAGATCTACTTAAGGATCAAGTACTAGATGTCTTACCTCTTTGATTTCGCTATCCTTTCTCCTGAATGTTGCTCCACGTACCGAGGTCATCAGATCCAAGCTGCAAGACCTATTAAGAAGCATGAATTCTCCAAGAGGTGACTGAGGGTGTCCTAAGAGATTTTGACCAGCATGTAGATACCATAGTCTTCCTCCCTTTGGTATGGGAGTGAGCCTCATATATATAGGACTAAGTGGATGAGGTTATGGATAGGAGATGGGAGATGGTAGGAGAGATATAGGGGATCTTCCCAACAGGATAGGGGTCGAGTACCATCTCTCCAAGAGATCAGGGATAAGCCCCCAAATGGGAAAGCTTCGAGAAAGATCTCGAAATGGCTATTTTTGCCCATTAACAGACCTTGTTGCACTCTGCTATGGAGCAACCTGCGACGTCACATGTTGCTAGTGTGAAACCTGTGATGACCTCTCAAAAGGGTGTACAAACTGAGTACAAATCCTCCAAATGAGCACTTGGTCCAGATGACTTTAGGGATGTATACACTAAATCATGATGATGGGTAGATTTTAGGTGTAACAGAATGGCCCCCAAAGCATGAAGCTGTTAAGGATGTACAGGTGAAGTGCTTTGATAGAAATAATGGAAAAAGACTTGTCGGATGAAGGACGCTGCTACAGTACAACTGACTCTGAACTGACAATCTCATATGTAGTACAACATGGGTGCCGACCAATACATTGCAGATCCATGGGAGTAATGACCGACTCAACACAATCATGGCTACTAGACACAAGCATAGATCCATGATGAGATGATAACACAGCCACGACCAATACAAAAGTGGATCCGTGTAATATGACTTAATACAAACTCCATCGCAACCTCGGTAAAACATGACTCCCCAGGGTCTTCAAGCTTAACCCACAATGATACGAATCTATCAATGTGATTACAAATGTCTTGACGTCGAACATGGTAGAAACCACTTGATTACCGATCATTAATGTGAACCGTTAACAAGTGCGAGGGAGATCAACATTAATGTCAATGATTCCCAAGGTATCAGAGTACATATCATCAAGCGTGAATAAATGAGTTGATGTTGAACACAAGATGAAATATTTCAATCAAGAGTCAATGATGTAAACTCATGATGAAAACGAGGTAACCTTCCATTGAGGCATGCAGGACCAAGGTACTTGATTGGTTTCTAGATTCAATCCTTGGATGATGAGTTGAAGTCGACAAGGATGAATCCATCGAAGGAGGGCCGTAATGAATCCCCCATCAATTGACACGAAACACGACAAAAGATGTGTAGAGTGGATCAGATGGTACAATAACATGTGAGACCAACTCAAAGTAACAACGACATGACGACGTGTGTACTGACTGTAAAATGATGAGTAATGAATGTGTTCTTGAACATGGGCATGGCATGACTTGGCAGTATTGACATGAGAATGATGCAAACTTTTAATGCAACTGATAGTGGAAGCTTTCTCTGAATGACTCAGAGGAGTAAGAGGACTCAGAAAGTAAGCGGGGACTCATAGACAAACAGATGACCCAAGTATCGGTATGCAAATGCAGATAAGTGCCATGTTCAAGAACGACTATATACTATCACTAAGGTATGTAACACAAACACCTTCCTTTTTCCCCATCATGAATGATGAGTGACTCATGTGTTTTTTAACGAGCTTGATGAGGGTAACCAGATGGTCGGTATAGCTCATCTCATAGATGAGTCCAATCCCAAATACTTTTCGAACCTAGGATAGGAGGGGTTCATCCCATGGCAGGCCCTTCAATGTGAAAATTTTAACGAGTCCATAGAAGGAAAACTCGGTTGTCATTTCATATTTAGAGAGTCTGAAAAGAACTAAATAAGACTCCAATGGTCCTTTTTTGTAAAGTTATCCTCATCGCCCGAAAAAGGGTAAAACAACGCGGGAGAGGACTCTTCCAGTCATGATTGGCTGGAGTATTCCTTTTTCATAATTAGTGCCCCATGGTTCGAAAAAGAGGTAAACTATCACCAGGAAGATGACCATTCAAATACTTTAACAAGCATGAACGCAACAAGTTCACTTGGCAATATTTTCAATTTTAGGGAGTCTGAAAAGAGCTTAACTATGGACTCCGGGGGGTGTCCTTTTCCATGGGAGTTTAACGAGCCCGGAAAAGTGATAAATCATAACTCAGTACTTGTTCTCATGATTGGGTGAGTACGAGAATCAAATGAAGAGTAAACTCATCCTCATGCAATAATTATAACTTAACCAAAAACAATAATGACAAAACGTTCAAAGGAGTGTTCATACCTATAATTACCATTGGTAATGCGAGAAACACTACAAAAGACCACTTTACGACTCCTGTACACTAGAGAAAGTGTGAAATAGCCTCAAATATAATGACAAACGGTCAATACTATAATAAATGTCCCAAAAGCATCAAAATATTTGAAAAGGAATATTCCATCCCATTCTATAAATAGAAATATGGGCCAAAAATAGAAACATTGTTCAAATTGCCAATTTGGGTGGAGAAGTACCAATTTGGAGCCAAAACTTCCTTTGCTGATTCCGGGAGCTACGATCCGCCATTTCACCAACCGTCCAGACCATGTAGGCCTAAATCTTGGCCAGCAACTTTGTAGTGGTTTAGTTTTTCCATTTTTGTTCATTTTTTGAGTTTTTTGATGATTTGGGGAGGGGCCATTGTGCCCTCGGCTCATTGCAAGTGGCCCTTTCGGGACTTGCAACGAGCCTTAGTCGTCGCAAATCTAAAAAATGAGACCTGCGACGACGTTGACCTGTACCTGAAGGTGAGGTGTGACGGTGGAAACCCACAAGTCAAACATAAAAAATATTCCAAAAAATGAGCTTGTGCCAGTTAGGAAAGGACCTAACATGTTTTAAATGCCCCTTTTGGTAGGTTCCCAGCAAGCAGAGATGGTACTGGAGTGGTGAGAGAGAACATGAGATAGAGGATGAGCAAGCTACAAACGATCCGCAATGTGGGGTTACTTTGCGAAACTGTGGGTTGCTCAAGTTCTTCTAGATACAGGGGATGAGAGACCAGATCCCGTTCTTGACACACATGCTACAGAGTTGGGATGTAGCCCAAAAGTACTTCGTCATAGGTGAGCATATCCTCAATATTGACATTGAGGACATATACTTTCTGACTAGTTTGTCCTGAAGAGGGGACATTGTACAACTCACTGGGACACGGGCCAATGATCGTACAGTTGAGGACATGGTGTCAGAGCACTGCGTTTCTACTTCTCGTCCTTCCAGTGGGAAGATACTCATCAGAGATGTGGTGAGTCGTCCACTGAGGACCATACTGCTCACTATTACCAGGGTGGTGGGTAGCCAAGCTCCACATACGGCTACTCAGACTTAGATGTTGTATGCGGAAGACTGTATGTTTCCCATGGTTTTCAACTGGTGCGAGGGTCTCCTCGCCAACATCCGAGCTTAGCTGACCAAGTGTCGGTGAGGGGAGCTCAAGCAGTTTGGGTATGGATCAATCATAGTGTCATTCCTCTTGGAGCGGGTTCCTCTCTTGCGCCCGTAGGTGGTACTGGATGGTAGGGATTTGAGAGATCCTCACATGCTCAGGTGGGCAGAGGTGATGACCCGCCATGGTGGGGGTCCTATAATCTCTTTTTTCACCGATTTCTTCAACTAGCTAGAGGGCCAGATGCTCATGGTTGAGGACTTTCCTTATAGCAGTACAGACTTCCAGGAGGATCCCGACTTAGCGCTGCCAGAGGGTGTAGCATGGGGTGATATCGGTAAGAACAAAACCTTTGTACTTTTTAGTTTTGTGAATTATATTATTTTTTTTTATGTAGTGCTGACAAGTACTTTATATGTGTGTATAGATGTGGGTCCCATGTGACCAGTAGGTATCTCTCTTCTAGCGAGGAGAGATAGAGGTGGAGAGGCAGTTGTTCCTGCAGGTGCTCATGCTGCCATTGAGGAGATGGAGGAGGTATATCGAAACCTGTCTGAGCTGCCTGTGGAGGTCCCAGAGTCGGCTATCGACGACCTACCGAGACCCATGCAGAGGTATGGGGTTAGAGCATCTGTGCGCTTCAACATCCTACTCCACAAGGTGGCTGGTACTGTAGACTGCTTTCTCACCCAGTGTCAGAGAGCTGTTAGAGTCAGGGGTGTACGGGTCAGGCGTGGTGCCTGAGACACTTTTAGACTTGTACTGAGAACATAGAGGCCTCATATTTTTGTACTTATTGAAAGCTATGATGCTTCAGATTTTTGTAGAGACTTACTGGAAGCCGTCATTGTAGCTAGGGTTGAGGTGAGTAACAAACAGCTCAAAAACCCTAATGCAACCGAGTGTGCAGAAGGAGAGCTCAAAAAATAGGGCACTGAGGCCAACAACCAACTCAAAACACCCACTGTAACAGCTGTGCTACAATAGGTGGAGTATCAATAGAAATGGTCAAAATACCAACAAGCAGTAAGTTTCCTAAAAATAAAAAATGGTGGACTCACTAGACCAAAAGGAGGTAAGGGAGCAAGCAAACACCTAACTAGATAGTATTCTGACTCAACTAGACATATCCTCTGCAAGGTGATGAAATCCAAGTCAGACAATATGGATAGGAGAGCCAAGTGGCTAAGATATCCCCCTACCGGGAGGGACATCGGGTAGTCAATCCTAGAAGAAAGGCAACTAAGATACCCCATTCATGACACATCCAGAAAAGGTGAATCTTTCGTTTGGTCCTTTTACCGCAGTACCCCCATATAGGGATACCCCGAGAACTGCGAAAGGTAGCCTTCAGTTACTGAATGGATTGCGGTATTCCACTCAGGCCTTCGGAACCAGTCTGGAGACTTCAACCCTCCTAGGGGAGAGGCCCTCTGATAAACTGGTTGTGACCGTGCCAAAAAATACTAGGAGATTTTGGTTCCCTAATTGGACAATAGCTATGTCTCAAGTGTAAGCAACCGAGGGGTGTTATTGGAAGCCTATCCCCCCGATCCTACCTAACTACAAAAATGCTTTTGTGTTCCCCAAGTGGGGTTAGAATATTGGTTGTGTTAAGTAGTTTTTTAAGGCTCACTTGAATTAGATGACAGAGTGTGTGCGCGTGAGGTGATGAACCCAAGTAAAAGTGCCATGGGATGGGAAACTTTCTAACTAATAATACTGAATGCAAAATTTTCTGAATCAAAATGCTGAAATTTTTAAAAAGATTCTGTAAATGGTACAAAAATTATGTTGCAGAAAATGCTATATGGAAGTAGGGCTGCAGGTAGGACAGATGGCTGTGCAGAAAATATTTGCAGCAAAAGGGGCTGGGTTCAAAACAGGGAAAAAATGCAGAAATCAGATCGCGGGTTGGTGGCGAAACTGAGCGGTCGGACCGCGGGAAAGAGAGAAACAGGCGCGGGCAGGTCGTGGCTTGTGGGCCGACAGATGCAGTCGGACCGCAGGAAACAGGTAAAAAGATGCAGTCGGGTGGCGGAAAAAGGGGTGACAGACACAGTCGGGGCACGGGAAAAGGGCCGACAGACGCAGTCGGGACGCGGGAAAAGGGACGACAGACGCAGTCGAGTCGCAGCAAAAGGGCTGAAAGCCGAGTTCAGGATGCGGGAAAAGGGACGACAGGCATAGTCAGATCGCAGCAAACAGGCTAATTAGCCGTGGTTGGATCGCAGGTAACAGACTTGAATCCGTCGACAGGGCGCCGAAAACAGTCTGAGAGCTGCGGTTGGGTTGTAGGTAAATGCCTGAAAGACGCAGTCGGGACGCGCTGCAGAGGTTAAAGATGCGGTTTACGGCAACCGAAAGGGGTAGCCGAAAGGAAAATACGGGAAATTATTGCAGAAAACTAAAAATTTAAACTAAAACCAGAAATTCAAACCAAGTGGAGTCGCCAAAACTGTAGCTAGGGTTTTACCCCTAGCTTGTGCAAATGAGCACCTACTAAGGAGAAGGGACTCCTTAGTAGCAGTTCAATAAATTGTAAATTAAAGTGCTAAAATAGAAATGTAAATTACTCTAAACATATGCATGAAACAGAAAAAACAAAAGATAAAGAATGGTTTTTGTATTGATTTTACCTCCAATGTGAAGGTTGGTGAAGCTCTTGTAATGGCCCAAGAGGGTTGCTCCAAGCTCCAACTTGCTCCTTCTCTTTCTCCAAATGATGGGATTGGGCCAAAAGGGGCTCTCAAGCTGAAAGTAGCTCAAGGGTGAGCTAGGTTTCAAGAGCTATTTTGGTAGAGTAAGGGTGCTTATGATTGTGGATGTGAAATAAGGGGTCTCCATCACCTATTTATAGTTTTTTGGTGGTGGAGTGCTGGCCCATGGTTTTGGGAACCATATGGTTTAGGTTAGCTGTATAGGGTTTTTTCCTCCTTTTCCCTCTTTTTCCTCATTATTTTATATTTTTTAATCCCTTTTTAGAGGGTTTTTGCTATTTTGGAGGAATTTTGGATATTTTTGGAGGGAAAAGGGGTTTTTTAGCCTTTTTGAGGCTTTTTGATGGTTTTGTGGCCTTTTGGAGGCATTTTAGGCATGTTGGAGGCTTTTTAGTGGGATTTTTAGGGTTTTTAAGGGAAATATGGTAGGAAAATGGACAAATGAGTCATGTAAAGGGGTAGATGAGGTAGTGAGCACTTTTTGGGTGTTAACAATCATGCTTCAGATTTTGTACCAGCACTATGTTTTGAGCAATTTATATATATATATATACATTATCGACGGTTTATACATTATGTGTTCTTCAAATCATTAGTGATGTGATCTTGTTTATATGTTTGCTTCTATACATTATATTTACATGTCGTGAATGCTTTTACAGATTATTATGTATGTGTAATGTACCAATCCAGAATGAAATTGGCCATGAAGTCAGCAACTGTGTTTAACTCTCGTGGAATGTGCAGGTATTGAACAGATTCAAATGACCTTTCCAGGAGACATACTCATCTGAAGAGACGGATTAAGATGGGATCACGGATGGCGTATATCCATTTTAGATGAGAAACCACTAATTGAGAATCCATGTGGATGACAATGTGGTTCATACCCAAGGAAATGGCATCAGCTAGAGTTTCGATCACTACCTGATATTTTGCGGCATTGTTGGTCGCAAACCCTAGGCAACTTCCTCCTGAGATAATGAGCCCACCTGTTGGGGAATATAGTACCCAGGCTGCCGAAGCAAGGTGAAGGGTATGCTGGCTAGCGCCATTCGAAAATCCATAGCACGTTGCCATCTGCACATGCAGACCAAACATGGTATGAGAAGCGGAAACAAGATCAAAAGACACTCGAAAAGAGAAATGCGTCACACCACACAAAAACACAAAAACACACCATGTACAATATATACAAGCAAGCATATGCATGAGAGATCAAGCATAGTATCTCTTCAGGTAAAGCCCATTGCGGGGTTTACCTAAAGAGATTCCGTCATAATCCTCAAGCTCATAGGCACCTTTTTCCAACACACGTTTTATGACGTAGGGTCCATGCTACATGGACTCAAACTTCCCAGCTCCTAGATTATCGTGCTTCTAGTCATAAGTGAGGACCAGGTCACCCTTGTTAAAGATATGAGGTTCAACTGACTTATCGTACTGGGCCTTGATGCATTTCTTGTCCACTTCATTAGTGAGAGCGGCATCACAACGAGAATTGTCAAGTTGGGCTAAGTGTAAGAGACATTCTTCCTCAGTAGTAGCGTTAGGAAGAAGTTCGACCATGAGCTATAAAGACGGGATTTCACATTCTATCGGCATAACAACCTCCAATCCATATACCAATTGGAAGGGAGTGAAGCCTGTGGCGATTTTAACGGTAGATCGGTAGGCCCATAATGCTGAAAAGAGCATGTTATGCCAGTTGGAATTTTGTGTCCCTACCATCCTCTGGATCATAGTTTTCAATACCTTGTTAATTGCCTCGACCTGTCCATTGGATTGCGGGTAGTAGGGTGTCAAGTTTTCATGGTGAAAACCCAACCTGTCACTCAATTCAACAACCATATGGTTCTGAAAGTGAGAACCATGATCGGTAATTATGGCCCGTGGAAATCCAAACCACACTATCACATGATTAAACATGAACAGTGCAGCGGTTTTGCCATCGTTTTGGTATGTAGGCATAGCCTCGGCCGACTTTGTGAAGTAATCCACAGCTACGATGATGTAACTATGCCTCTCGGCCGAGGTAGGCTTACAGTGCATAAAATCGATGCCCCATTTTGCAAATGGGCCAACGGCAATAACCAGATGTAGTGGGGCAGGATGAGTGCGCTTCTTGGTATGAAAATGTTGGCAAGGAGGACATTTTTTAATGGCCTCAATACAATCTTTGAAGATAGTAGGCCAGTAATATCCTGCGCGCAAAATCTTTTGGGCTGTAGCCATCCCAGAGAGATGACCGCCACACGCCCCAGCGTGACAGTCATTCAGAATGCGTTCAGCCTCATCAAGAGTGAGACAATGTCGAAGGATTGAATCGACGCCACGACGATGCAAAGTATTATCAATGATTAAGTAATACTTTGCATGGTGATGAACCTTACGATGATCATCGCAAGAAAGATGAGGATTGAAGCATTGGGTTTGAAGATACAATAGAATATCTCCATACCAGGGGTCAGTTGTACTGATGAGAAAAAATGATTCATCCAGAAATGAGTCATTGTGCTCAACTTCTACATCAGGATGGGGAAGGTCGCAAATAAGCTCGGAAAACACCAAAGACTTCTTAGACTTGGCTTTCTCGAAAAGAAGATCGAATTCTTGCAGTATCACAATCCAGCTTGAATACTTGCCCCTAAGCACCTGACGTGTCAGTACGTGGTACATGGGGTTCGAGTCAGCAATGATAGTGGTGGTGTAGAGCAAGATGTAATGTCGAAACTTCTGGATGGCAATGACTACCGCAAAAGCGAGTTTTTTGACATGTGAGTATCTAGTTTCGGCGTCAGCTAGACCCTTACTTGCATAGTATATCACATGTTCCTGAGCATTTTGATCCTCCTGTACCAAAACCATGGTGATAGTGGTAGCAGAAGCGGCGAGATATAAGATGTAATCTCGATAATAATTAGGCGATTGGAGCATAGGGGCATGCGTGATGGCATGTTTGATACTGTCAAAAGACTTTTGAGCTAGGTCGTCCCAAATGAACGGAACGTCCTTCTTAAGCAGTTTCATGTAGCCCTGAGTTTTCTCCGCGAAATTGCACACAAAACGTCTGAGGTAAGTCACCTTCCCTTGGAGACTTTGAAGTTTTGTAACATCCATCGGGGGGTGGTAGGTTGATGATGGCCTACACCTTTAAGGGATCAATACGGATCCCATCCTTCGAAACGATGAATCCTAAGAGGCGTCCTGACTCAACGCAAAAGATACACTTGTGAGGATTTAGACGGATATTGTACCATCTACATCTGAGGAATATGGCCGTCAGATGATCAATGTGGAACTCACGCTACTTCGAATGGGTAGGGAGATCGTCCAAGTAAGGTTCCACAAAGTCCTTAATATCGTGGAAGGCATATGACATAGCCCGCTGAAACGTGGCACCAACATTTTTAAGGCCAAATGGAAGCTTGCGATAAGCGAATGTACCCCATGGGAAGATGAAAGCCGTCTTGTGTTGGTTGGCTGGGCTGATCTCAATTTGGTTGTAACCAGAAAAGCCATCCATGAATGAGAAGATGATGCTTGCAGCACAGTTGTCGATGATTTGGTCAATGAAAGGGGTCAGGTAATTTGTTAGGAACCCATGTCTTTACTTTGTTAGTATGTTGTTGTTGGACGCATATGCTTTGTAAGTCGTCCCGTAGTATTTGTTGATCAATAGTTTGTGTTATTGTTGTTGGCGCATATGCTTTGTAAGTCGCCCGTAGTATTGTGATCCATAGTTTGTAACGGCCCATGGTTTTGACCCATAGTATTGGCGCCTAGAATTAGTATATAAGTGTGTGTCGAGACCTATGAAGGCACCGTGAAGTTATTTGTATTGAGCTTGCTCAAAGGAGGTTGCCCCCTCGAAGTGGCCTGTGATCAATATAAAAGTGATTTTGAGTTCTGTCATTTTTGCTATTTCGCGTATTCTTGTTAATTAATTGTTTCAGGTGCATCACATCTGGTATCAGAGCACTTTCTTGGGCTCACTGGGTGAAATTTCTGCCAAATTTTTTTTCGCATCTGTTGCAGGTTCGGATTTGGGAATAATCCCTATCCGCTTAACTGTGCGAAGTACTTGGGCACAAGCCCTAAAACTCATTGTGAGGAGTACCACAGGAACCCCGAAGTAGCTGGCCCATTGAGAGGACCTGCCAGCGAAAAGGGAAACAACCCCTACCTGATTGACTAGTTCCCACCTGTGAGGTAAACCAAGAGCTGTCGTTTGTGGCAAAGTGGTTATCAGTTTTACCTGAGCCGTGGAGTGATGGGTACTGCCCCAATACGCAAGCCGTCAGACAGCATTAGTGGCCGAGTGAAACCCCTGAACTGTTAGGAAGCCACATATACCTTGGGTCCATATTTACTTTCAGTTAAACTATTGTCGATCACTGCTGCGCCGTTTCATATTCATTTTGCAAACCATTCCAGATTCAACCATTTTCAATCCATTCGGCGTTGTTCCAGATCCCTTTCGAGCTGTAGCCGCTCCAGTCTAAAAATAAATAAAAAATAAAAAATAAATCAATAAATAAATATATATATAAATTTCACTCTGTTTTCACTCCCTTATTTTCACTCTGTTTCCCTTGAAATTTTCGGGGAACCCCTGCCATCCCATTCTGCATATTTCAGTCCTGAGGACCCTATCCCCAATTCACCTTCCCAAAGCCCGAAATCCCACATTTGTCTATTTTTAGGGTTTCCCATAACTTCCTCAGATTTCACCCAATCACCTTCAAATTTTACCACAGAGTTCCTTTCTGAATTCTGCTTCCTTGTTCCCCTCTGCCAAATTTTCCCATTCTTGCACCCCACTTCAGAAATCCTCATTTTTGCTTCCCTGTCTACCCAACAGTGTCCAAAACCTAGTCAAACCCCAATTACCCTTCTAATTTTTTCCCAAGTCCAGATTTTCCTTTACTAAAGTAGCTTCTGTTTTTGTTTTCCTACCCAGTCAACCGAAAAAAAAATAAATAAAAAAAATAAAATAAAATCCTGGTTATGGTTGTCACCCATGCAGGAGCAAAAACCATGGAGGACGCACTTGCAGCCATCCAAGCCAAACTCCAGGATCTGGATGAAAAATTTCTCGGTCTCCATCTTGAACATTCAGCTATGAACAACAAATGACAGTCCGAGTCTTCAACAGACAATGGGTTCTCTTCCTCCAGCAATTTTCGTGGTCCGAAGCTTGATTTTCCTCGCTTCAATGGTACCGATCCAACTGGATGGATCTATCGTGCAGAACAGTATTTCAGTCTGCATAATACTTTTGATGTCAACAAATTTGCATTGGCATCCTTTCATTTGGAACAGGAATCTCTTCAATGGTACCGTTGGTACATCAAGGCTCATCCAGAGCCCAAATGGCCAGACTTTTGCCAGCTCCTTTTGCAACGATTTGGTCCTAGTGATTTTGATGACTTCACAGGAGTCCTCACTAAAATTCGCCAAACTGGCACTGTGAGAGAGTATCAAACTGAATTTGAGAATCTAGCCAACCACACCGAAGGATTGTCTGATGACTTTTACCGGAGTTGTTTTATCAGTGGTCTAGAGGATTCCATCTGCTCTGAGGTCAAAATGTTCTGTCCCAACACAATGATGGAAGCACTAGGGTTGGCTAAGTTGGGTGAAGACAAGATTGCAGCCCAACAACGCTCCAAGCCCACTTTTGTTTCCTTCTAAAATATGGGTTCTCAGCGACCACCTATACTGTAGGCTCCTCGACCGACTCCTATCAAGCGTTTGTCGGAAACAGAGATGCAAGCACGTAGAGAAAAGGGGCTTTGCTATAATTGTGATGAGAAATTCACTCAGGGACATAGATGTGTTCAACAAAAGCTCTATTTCTTGGATGTGGAGTCTCCTCTTGCCTCTGAAATTGGTGACGAAGATCCAGAAACACTGGATGCTCCAGTCGACATTCAGGAACCGCCTATTGACCCTCCGTCTCATGATGATCAGCTAGAGATATCTCTCCATGCTTTAGCTGGAATCACCACCCCCCAAACAATGAGGGTTAGGGGTTACTTCAAGAAGCATCCTCTTACAATACTCATTGATTCTGGGAGCACTCATAATTTCATTGACCCTCGGATCGCCAAACAAGCTGATTGTTTTATCCATCCTTGCTCCAACTTTGAAGTCATGGTTGCCAATGGGGGCACCTTACCTTGCAAACAGAAGTGTCGAAATGTGCGTATCTCTATGGGAGATTATACCTTGCGCTCTGACATGTTTTCCTTGCCCTTAGGCGGATGTGATGTGGTTTTGGGCACTCAATGGCTACGCACACTTGGCCCTATCTTATGGGATTTTGCTGAACTTTGTATGCAGTTTTCCCTCAATGGACAAAAACACACATTGACAAAATTACAACCAGGTTCTCTCAGCATCATCAGTTCACATCGCATGGAAAAACTCCTCAAGAAGAATTCACATGGTGTCATCGCTCAGATCCATTCCATCCAGATGCAACCATCAGCAAACTCCACTACTCCTTTGGATCTACAACAAATTCTGGATCGATATACAGGTGTCTTTGCTGAACCAGTGGGATTGCCACCTTCCAGGCTAGAAGACCATCGTATTCAGCTCCTTCCTGGCAGCGTTCCTCCCAACATCAGGCCCTATCACTACCCATTTCACCAAAAAACAGAGATTGAAATGCTCGTTCGGGACTTATTGAAGCAAGGTATTATTCGCCCAAGCACTAGTTGCTTTTCTTCTCCAGTTATTCTTGTCCACAAAAAGGATGGGTCATGGCGCCTTTGCATTGACTTCCAAGCACTTAATCACCTCACCATCAAGGATAAGTTTCCAATTCCTGTTGTTGATGAGCTTCTTGATGAGCTTCATGGGGCTCACTTTTTCTCCAAGTTGGATCTTCGTTTTGGGTATCATCAAATTCGGGTTCATGAGGATGATATCCCTAAAACAGCTTTCCGCACACATGATGGCCATTATGAGTTTTTGGTCATGCCCTTTGGCCTCACTAATGCTCCTTCCACATTCCAGGCCTTAATGAATAAAATATTTCGACCCTACTTGCGGAAATTCATTCTGGTATTCTTTGATGATATCCTCATCTACAGTAAAACATGGGATGAACATCTCCAGCATTTGGATCTTGTCATGCAACTTTTCTCGGACCATCATCTCCATGCTAAGCAGTCTAAATGTGTTTTTTGACAGAAGGAAGTTGAGTATCTCGGGCACATTATCTCAGCACAAGGGGTTCGAGTGGATCCTGCCAAAATCGATGCCATGAACAATTGGCCGCATCCTCAGACACTCAAGAGCCTTCATGGTTTTTTGGGGTTGACTGGCTACTACCGCAAGTTTGTATAGGATTATGGGAAGATTGCAGCTCCATTAACTGCTCTATTGAAAAAAGATGCCTTCACATGGACACCTGCTGCTCAGTGTGCATTTGACAAACTAAAACAAGCTATGTGTACTACACCTGTGCTAGCTATGCCCAATTTTTCCAAGCCCTTCACTATTGAGAGTGATGCTTGCGGGAATGGACTTGGTGCTGTTCTCCTTCAAGATGAACACCCCATTGCGTTCACCAGCAAAGCCCTTTCAGGTAAGAATTTAGCTGCCTCTACCTATGAGAAGGAAATGATGGCTATTTTGCATGCAGTTCAGAAGTGGTGCCCATACCTATTAGGTAATCATTTCTGCATCAAGACTGATCACCAGAGTCTGAAATATTTCTTGGACCAGAGTGTCTCCTCCCCGGCACAACAAAAATGGGTTAGCAAACTCATGGGTTATGACTATGAGATCACTTACAAGAAGGGTAAAGACAATATTGTGGCAGATGCTCTTTCTCGCACATTTGATGCCCAAGGTTCTCTTTCAGCTATTTCTATGCCTGTTCCAAATTGGTTGCAATCTGTTCAACAGGGTTATGTCAATGACTCCTCCTTATCTCAAATCATCCAATGCTTGACCAACAACCCTTTTGTTGTACCACATTACTCTTGGGATGGTGCTTCTCTGCAATACAAGGGTCGTCTGGTGCTTCCCTAGAGCACAGATCTTCAATAGGTTGTCTTCTATGAACTCCATGCTTCTCCATCGGCCGGGCACTCTGGGTTCCTCAAAACATATGAACGAGCACGACGTAACTTCTTTTGGCAGGGCATGAAAAGGACAATTCAACAAATGGTGGCCGAATGTGATACCTGCTAGCGCAATAAGGGTGAAACAACACTCCTTCCAGGATTGCTTGAACCCTTGCCCATACCTACACAGATTTGGACAGATATTTCTATGGATTTCATTGAAGGGCTCCCTAAATCTGGCAGGAAGAGAGTGATTCTCGTTGTGGTTGATCGCCTCTCCAAATATAGTCATTTTTGTGCTCTCAGCCATCCCTATACAGCCTCCTCCATCGCTCAAATTTTTCTGGACCAGATCTTTCGTCTTCATGGCATCCCTTCTTCCATTGTCTCGGATCGTGATGCGACTTTCACCAGTCATTTTTGGACAGAACTATTTCGCCACACTGGCACCAAACTGAAGATGAGTTCAGGGTATCACTCACAAATAGATGGTCAGACTGAAATTGTTAATAAATGCTTGGAAACTTATCTTCGTTGCTTCACCTCAGAACAACAACATCAGTGGACAAAATGGCTCCCTCTCACTGAATGGTGGTACAATACCTCTTACCACACTGCCTCTAAAATGACCCCATATGAAGCAGTCTATGGTCAGGCACCTCCAGCTCTTCTTCCATACACCCCCACCAGTTCACTAGTTCAGGAAGTTGACACGGTCCTTCGAAACCGCGATCAGATTCTTTGCATTTTGCGGGACAATCTTCACATGGAAAGAAATCGCATGAAGAAACAAGATGATAAGCACCGTTCTGAGAGCACTTTTCAAGTTGACGATATGGTTTTTCTTCGTCTCCAGCTGTACAAATAATCATCCTTGAAACTCAAAGGGTGTCATAAGCTCGCTCCAAATTTCTATGGGCCATATCAGATTCTTCAGAAGATTGGGTCCGTTGCTTATAAATTGGAACTTCCTCCTTCTTCCCGCATTCATCCAGTCTTTCATGTCTCTTGTCTGAAGAAAGTTCTTGGCACCAACATCAGTGGACAAACGATTTTACTCGAACTGGATAATGAAGGATCCATCCTTTTGGAGCCAGAGGCCATCCTCAATCGGCGCACGCGTCAGCTTTTCTCTCGCTCTATCACAGAGGTCTTAATTCAGTGGCACGACATGCAACTAGAGGATGCTACATGGGAACCACTCCTTCAGATTCAACAACAATTTCCACATCTAAAGTTTTGAGGACAAAGCTTTTTTTTAAGGGGGAGGGGATGTTAGGAACCCATGTCTTTACTTTGTTAGTATGTTGTTGTTGGACGCATATGCTTTGTAAGTCATCCCGTAGTATTTGTTGATCAATAGTTTGTGTTATTGTTGTTGGCGCATATGCTTTGTAAGTCGCCCATAGTATTGTGATCCATAGTTTGTAACGGCCCATGGTTTTGACCCATAGTATTAGCGCCTAGAATTAGTATATAAGTGTGTGTCGAGACCTATGAAGGCACCGTGAAGTTATTTGTATTGAGCTTGCCCCCTCGAAGTGGCCTATGATCAATATAAAAGTGATTCTAAGTTCTGTCATTTCTTCTATTTCGTGTATTCTTGTTAATTAATTGTTGCAGGTGCATCACATAATTGTCTTTTGGATAGGCCCGATTAAGGTCCCGATAATCAACATAGATGCAAATGGTGCCCTGTTTTTTTTCATAGGAATGATGTTTGAGACCGAATCCGTCAATCGGACAAGATAAATGAAGCTAGCTTTTAAGATATTTTCAATTTCTGCCTTTATTGCCGCAGTATTCCGGGGCTTTACCGGTTGCAATTTTTGACGTACAGGTTTGATGTCGGGATAGGTTTTTATTTCGTGAGAAAAAATCGCGGGGTCTATCCTAGGCATCTCCTCATAGGACCAAGCAAAAACATCTCGAAATTGCTTGAACAAGGTCGTTCTAATAGCGATTTCTTCAGGGGAACACTTCTGGCCTATGCGAATGTGTTCCACTATACCTAGTTTCACAGAGATGTCTACCTCAGTAGTTGGCTCAATGTTAGCCAAGATGCCCTCCGTGTCTGTAAGACATGTAAGGATGGGAAAATGAGGGGATGGGTAGATATCCGGTGAAAAGAGGGTATGAATGTTGTCCTCTACATACTTCGATGGAGGAAGAAAATATGACCTGTGATGAAGATCATCTCACAGACTGTCGTCTGCATTCATTACTTCCATGATGGACTCGTCTGAATGAAAAGTCCGAAGTAAGAGATTAGGTAGAGTGGGTGTCCGTTGTGGAGAATAGGAAGGAAGGTCCATGGATGGCCATTCCTCCAACGCTGTTTGGATAGCCTCATAAATACGTTCAGCGGGTGAAAGAGGCATCACATCTCCAAATAGGTGTGTCATGGCTTCATCCGATACAAGCCAAGCATCGTTTGAGTGAGATAAAATCTCAATGGAGATCATGTTCACCGTAGCAACATGATTAGGGGGGTCCATGGCTGGAAAAATGGCCATGGGAGATGAATCTTTCAATAAGCCAACCCCTACACTCAAATACTGTTTTGACATCTGTTGAATGGAAGGGACATGGTCACCAGGATGAGTAGTGGCATCTGGTGTACAAAAATCTAACTGGTCAATCGTAACAATTCGTCCTTGGTGGGGGAATTGTATTGTGCAGAAGACTGAAGAGGCTACCGCCTGCATGGTATAAAACAAATTGCAACCAAGCAAGAGATTATAATCTAACGGGGCCGAGACCACTTCCACGTTAATGGTTACGGTCTTTCCGCCCAACTCAACTGCAAGAGCTTGTAAGATCCCATGAGGTTGAAAGCCATGCCCATCGAATGCTTTCAACGTGGTAGGAGAACGATTCAATTCAGGGGAGCCAATGGCTCTCCAACAAGCGATGGACATGACAGAAGTAGAGGCTCCTTTGTCCAAAAGAGTACGATGGACAATCTTTCCACCAAGGTTCGCAGTAACTTGGAATGCGAGCTAGTGGGAGAGCCTCAGCTTAAGGCTGTCAAGACAAAACATGATGGTGTTCGAGGAATCCAGGTCGACTGCACCAATAGCGACAAGGAGAGTTCTGTGTTGATTGGGACAATTCTGCAAAACCTCTAGGGTGGACACGGCGCAAGGATCTTGGGCCAAGTATTCTATGATATTGTAATTCAGTGCCACGCGAGCATTAGGATTGAAAATAACTTTTCGAATCGTGCTCTTGGGCAGACGCAATATCGAATCTAAAGAGGGTCTCTTGATGGTGAGAGAAGTTGATGGTACAGTGACATCAGGTAAAGAGTCGCAAGATTTTTCAGTATTACTTCCGGTGGGTTCCTTCAAAGGGACCTGTTTGTAAGATCGCGAGCAAGTATTTAAATTGATCGCCTCGTTACGCAACATGAGAACATGCGCGGTATTGGATGGTTCCCCCTAGGCTAGGGGGGTTTGAGCAATCATCTACTGATTTTTAGCAGGAAACGGATCGTTGAGGACTGCGGGATTTAGTTTACCCCTAAGAAACTTCTAAAGTTCGTCTCTATGGGGACACTCTTTGGAGAAATGGTCTTCTCCACACAGTAAGCAAGGATACTTCAGTTTCCTTTTCTGCTTGGTATCTTCGGGAGTGCTCTTCGTCTCCTGCTGGGAAGAAGACTTCTTGGGTTTCCCCTTGTTCTTCATTTTTCCATTAAACTTTTGGGATGAAGCTGATTGAACAGAATTCACCTCTTTAGTTGCAGTAAGAGAAATGGACTTGGCGGTGCTCTGTCCAACTGGAGTTGGGTTGGATGATCCAACAGTGCTAGTAGCAGGTTGGGTGGTAAGGGAACCAATGATTCCATCAGCTTGGGGTCCCTTATGTGGTTTCATGGGATCGTTAACATCCCGGGGTGCGTCAGGAAAAATATTGAATAGAGTGCCAGATTGGGTATAGACTAGGTCTAACAGGTGAGCACTCACGATGGCTTGTTCTTCGGTGATAGCACCTCGCATGGCAACATCTTTTGCTATGATAGGAAGGAGTGACTTTGTAAACCAGTCTGCTAGGAGCTGATTTGGAATGGGAGCTTTAATGAGACATCGTCTCCTTCGCCACTCATGGATATGATCTGAAATGTGAGTGGCGGTATTCCGATGGAGCGAGGTTAAAAGCTCGGTACTAGTCTCATACCATATAGGCAGCTGGAAATGTATCAAAAAGTTCATAGCAAGAGAGCCAAAGTAGGGAAAAGAGTGTGGTGGCAACTCAATATACCACTTGGCAGTCGAACTAGTGAGAGTCCTTTGGAACAATCTAAGATGAATTGAATCGTCCATTAAGGAATTAGTTGAACACCATAAATGGTATGTCATCACGTGGTTCTTGGGGTCTTCACCCGGCTTGCCGTCAAACTTGGGGATATCAGATGAAAGTTTCACCGGAATCGGTGCCTAGTTAGATCCATGGAAAATGGGATCGTTGGTTCAATGAGAGAGGTCAGGTAGGTCCAAAGTAGCCAAAAAAAGCAGTTGTGGATTAGGCTGCGCGTATTGATAATATGGATATAGCGTGTAAGGACTAAACTGACCGTAAGGTGTACCAGGATAAAATTGATCGTAGGGGGATGTGCCGCCCGGATCATAAGGAGGTCCGCCACCATAAGGTGGTCCATTCCAATAGGGTGGGGGTCCACCTCCACCTCTAGGAGGGGGTGGAGGTCCGCCGCTACGACTAGGAGGAGGTGGGGGTCCATAGTCGTAATAAGGTGGCCCACCACTGCCTCCACCTGGAGGGGGTGGTGGACCAACTCTGCTGCCAGATGGGTGGGGGCCCCCACTGCTTCCGCTGTGGGAAGGATGAGGGTTTCCACCACCACTGCTTTCACTAGGGTAATTAGGTCCACCACCACCTTTTCCTGGAGGGGAAGGTGGACCACCGCTGCCACCCAAAGGGAAATGTCCTCCTCCACCATGATAAGGTGGTCCGCTGCCGCCTCCGCCTGGAGGAGGTGGTGGACCATTCCCGCCACTGCCTGAGGGGTGAGGGGTGTTGTAGGTAAAATAGGGTGGGCCTCCGCCGATGTTAGGTGGGGGCCCGCCGCCTCCAACAGGAGGTGG
This sequence comes from Larix kaempferi, assembly GCA_027924585.1. Lineage (NCBI taxonomy): Eukaryota > Viridiplantae > Streptophyta > Pinopsida > Pinales > Pinaceae > Larix > Larix kaempferi. The sequence continues at coordinate 10,289,319 of BSBM01000207.1, forward strand.
GGGAGGGCCGATCGGGGGTGGTGGTACTTGAGGGATAGTCGGTTGGGGTCCGTGTTGCAACACAGGTTGTTTCCCCCATAGAGTGTAAGGATTCCCAGGATAAGGTATCACGTATGGTGCGTTTCTAGGATTAGGTTGGCCCGACGCAGGTTAACGGAACTAAGATACGCTTGACTACATGGGGTTTGGGTTACATTTGACGGCCCTTCAACATGAGATAATCCTGTGGTGGATGGTCTAGTAGGTTGGGTAGGTCAAACGGAAGGCCCGTTGGGGACTCCACCAATGTTCTGATTAGGAAATGGGGGTTTCCCCCCAGCCACAATAGGCTGACCACTATTCAAAGGTTGAACCAACGTGGGTTGTTGACAAGCTACCGTGGTAATAACATTACCAATAAGATAATCCGTAGGAATGGAGTACCCTCCCCTCGAATTTTGGGGTGGGGGAGGAACTGGTAAAGCAACCATGGTAGTGACAGGTGTGTTGGACCGTTGTCCTTCCACCGGTTGGTTCACTTGGGGTGCTTCAGGTGATCCGAAAGATATCGGATGAATTGGGATGGGTTTGTAAGGGGGTAATGATGGGTCTTCAACTCGTCGTTGGAGACTTGACTGCCAACACTCTTCAGCTATGAAACAAAATTGAGCCAATTGGTCACGAAAGTAGGCTAAAGTGTCTTCCGGAGTAGTCTCATTGTGTGAGGATGAGGTGGAAAAATGAGCCACTGGATGGTCTGTAGAAGAAGTCCAATAAGTGGCTGAAGGACCAACAACTGTTGTAGGGTCATCTTGGGGTTGGTTTATCCATTCCAATGATCCAGGTTCTCTCGAGATGATGGGAGGAAGGTTTTGAGAAGTGGGGGTGTGAGCTTCCTCATCCCGCGTGGGATGAGAGGCAGGTGAATCTGGTGGAAACAAATGTCCACCAATATTCAAAGTAGGGTTCCCTACTTCAGTAACTACAACCGCATTATGCTGATCCATTCTTACCCTCGAAATAACCTCTGGATTAAGGGGAAATTCGGGGTGGCAAGTTCAAGATCCTACGGGACCTTCTCCAGGGAAAATCCGCCAGAGTATCAGGAAAATCAGCCAAAAAAATCCGAAACAACGTTTCTCCTAAAGGTATTCTAAAAGAAAAGCAGTCCAAGAAAACCTACTCAAACTAAGGCAACAAGCAAACTTATGTGACAGAGTGGATTCAAAAGTCTGGAACCTCACGGGATTATCAAGGCATCACAAACCGTGATATACTATAGGGTCCAACAGTATGACGCAACAAGGAGGATTGGGACCATACCCTTGCCTTCATACTTGACTACCTAGACAGGATGTGTGTGTTAATCTCCTCGAGTGTTGTTCTTGATGTATTGCTTTGCCAAGATGGCCAAATGGTTAACTCGGTTGGTTTCAGGAATCCTGATGGTGTCTCCCGATATACGCAAGGTACGTGGGAGCTCAAATCCGTAGTGGTGCTGTCTAATGCATAGTCGTTGGCACGAGACCTTCCGATATATGTGTCGAGTACATGATACACCCTTTGATATACAGCAAGTACGGATTATGGTACTTGGTGGGTACGTGAAGGAGCTCGATATACCGATGTACGTGGAAGACTACAATACCCCCGGACTACAGTGTTGGAAAGTAACGACAGCTTCCACGCTTAATGACGTCAGAACATGTCTCTAACTTACACACAAGTTACTAAAACTTTTATGTAGTTCTACCGTTTATTTTATCTTGGATGGTTAGGTGAATGCATGAGGTGAGTACATAATCAGAAACATAATGCAACCCTAGCTACATGCACGGAATAGTATTTTCTTTCGATGAATTCTACCTATGGTAAGGAGAAAGCTTTTTCCAATGGTATTGCCAAACAAACTCAATGCAACACAATTCCCAATGCACAAATTTGACAATGAAAGTACTCTTTTCTTTTTCAACGAAACACACAAACATACGAAACACTACTATCCAAATCAAAGTATTTTTCTCTTTTCTTTTCTTTTTCAAATCAAAACAACACTAAGTAATGAGATGAGAGGATTCTGAAATGGAAATGCAAGCTTTTCACTTTCTTTTTCAATGATCTAAAGGCAACAAAAATAAAAAATGCGCTTATCTTTCCCTAGCATGAAAATAACTTTTGAAAGAAAACGAAATGTACTAGAGCTTTTCAAGTAGATGAATGACTCATAATTCCAGAAAAACACAATCAATCATATTTCCATTCATTTCTTCCAAAACATTCCAATGCACAATGATCTTTCTTCAATAACTTTTTGAGAAATAACGGGAGAGAAGCACTTTTAATTTTTTCAATGGATGTATCAAAGCAATAATCTTGAAAACAACTTTGCTTTTAGATCTAAATGAATGAAAAGAGAATGTTACTCGCGGCACTTATACACTCAGAAAACTCAAGAAAAGACAAGCACTCAACTAAGTAGAAATGGAACACTCAACTCAAAATCAAGCAGCAGCAAGCAAACTAAGCAAGCAAATCCCAAAACAAAAATAAATGAGGTCTGGAAGCTGATCCAATGCAATGATCAGATCAGGGGTGGAAGGAAGGGAAAGCAAGAGTAAAAAGGATGAAGGTGAAGGAGACAAAAGTGTCCAACACTACCAATTTCAAACTTGTCCAAAGCGGAACCCAAAGTCAATCCAAACAAGCCAAACTCTCAACACACAAATCAAAATGGGACCTCTGGCTGAATGATGCAGCACAGGAAGAGTTCATACAACAAACCAAGGCTTAGACTATCAGATGACGGAATGAATGCCCATATGTCAAGTCTCGACATATCGGTGCACTCTATCTTTGCAAATAGTGCGACGTCGCAGGACACCTATACGAGAGGTGCGACGGTGTCGCATTTCACTAATGCATAGGCCGTGACGAGCAAGCAACATACAAAGAACAGGCTCAGGAAAACACAGTGTCACTCTATTTTCACGGCCCAGGTGCAACAGGCAAGTTCTAGATTCAAAAATGAATAAGATCTCTCAAAAATGAACCACCAATAGGTTTGAAACTGAGTTGTACAAACTCAAAGGAAGAAGATCAAGATCTTCAACGTGAAGATATGACAATGGAATCAATCCTAAGAAGGAAAATGGCAAAAATGACAACAAGGCTTGTGACAAGTAATCAGCTGAAAATGACTCAGATTAACGATCACTAAACAAGAATACTCCCCAGTATGGTCGCCAGATTTTTTACCAGACAATCCACTCTATCGGAGGCGAGCTGGATCTCCCTAGCTCAATGCGAGTCTAGAATTAATAGAACGTACTACAAACATGTTTCCTAGATCTACTTAAGGATCAAGTACTAGATGTCTTACCTCTTTGATTTCACTATATTTTCTCCCAAATGTTGCTCCATGTCCTGAGGTCGTCAGATCCAAGCTGCAAGACCTGTTAAGACACAGGAAAGAGAAACGAGTAAAGAGCATCGATACAATAAGAGATCTATGTAAACAGTTAAGCAGGTAAACAACACAACATCATTACACATTAAGAATGATATTGGTGGAAATCATTTGTATTACTGCAAATAGAGGAATACATGATAGAGATATAGAACTACAACCAATGACTTAACATAGCATCCCTTCCCCACAAAATCCAATTGCCAAGCCCTTCCAAGGAAGCATGAATTCTCCAAGAGGTGAGTGAGGGTGTCCTAAGAGATTTCACCAACATGTAGATACCATAATCTTCCTCCCTTTGGTATGGGAGTGAGCCTCGTATATATAGGACAAAGTGGATGAGGTTATGGATAGTATGAGATGAGAGATGGTAGGAGAGAGATAGGGGATCTTCCCAACAGGCTAGGGGTCGAGTACCCGCTCTCCAAGAGATCAGGGATAAGCCCCCAAATGGGAAAGCTTTGAGAAAGATCTCGAAATGGCTATTTTTTCCATTAACAGACCTCGTCGCACTCTGCTATGGAGCAACCTGGGGCATCGCATGTTGCTAGTGTGCAACCTCCGATGACCTCTCAAAAGGGTGTACAAACTGAGTACAAATCCTCCAAATGAGCACTTGGTCTAGACGACTTCAGGGATGTATACACTAAATCATGATGATGGGTAGATTTTAGGTGTAACAGTGCATTTCTCATCCGGAGGCCCCCAGGCGTGTGTGGTCACCGTGGTGCCTGACTAGAATTCCCGTAGCACCCAAAGGCCATTCCAGATTCGCTTAAGGGGGACATTTATCATCTAGAGGCAGAAGAAGATCAATTTTTGACAAACAATGTAGTTAGCAGAAGAAGATAAATTTTCGACAAAATAATGTAGTTATTACATGTGGAGGCAACGGTTTCCTGTGGAAAACAAGTGTAGGGTTGAGCAGAGGAAAGATGTTGGGAAATGGGATATTACATTAGCTTTTCGGATGGGAAGCTATAGGTATCTACACTTTTATTCTGAGGGAAATCCTATTTCCGTCGGAAGAAAAGCATAGATACCTACAGCCACCATATTTCCTTCTATAAACTACTTGCCCATCGGAAAAACTAATGTAATAGCCCATTTCCCAACATCTTTCCTATGCTCAACCCTACACTTGTTTTCCATGGGAAACCACTGCCTCCACATGTAATAACTACATTGTTTTGTTGAAAATTAATCTTCTTCTCCTAACTACATTGTTTTGTCGAAAATTGATCTTCTTCTGCCTCCGGACGAGAAATGGCCCCCTCGAGTGAATATGGAATGGCCCTCACTAAGAAAAACCCTAGCTCCGGGGATGGCCCATTGGGACCGCTTCTGGGGATTCAAGGAATGTTGCGGGGGGTCCCCTAGCTGAAAATCGACATCCCGAACCCACCGGAGTCGACAGACTCACGAACCAAGCCATGGTTTTGGTGCCACGGGCATTCTAGTCGAGCACCTCGGGGCCGTTTAGGGACACCTGGAGGATTTTCCCCGGGGCCACGAAACCCAACCCGACAAGAGGAATTAGATTCCGTCACCTCCCACAGGTCCACATGGCCATTATGGACCTGTCCATAGTGGCCACGCACACCTGGGGGCATCCGGACGAGAAATGGCCCCCTTGAGCAAATTTGGAATGGCCATCACTGAGCAAAACCCTATCTCCGGAGATCGCTCGTTGGCACCATTTTTGGGTCTTCGGGGGATGCTGTGGGGGGTCCCCTAGCTGAAACCCATTGTCCCAGACCCACCGGAATTGACGGATTCACGAACCGAGCCACAGTTCAGGTGCCACGGGCATTATAGTCGGGCACCCTGGGGCCATTTAGGGACACTTTGGGCATTTGCTCCGCAGCCACGAAACCCAAAACGATGAGAAGACTTGGATTCCATCGGCTCCCACAGGTCCATGTGGCCATAGTGGACCTGTACATGGTGGCCACGCACGCCCGAGGGAATCTGGATGAGAAATGGCCCCCTTGAGCAAATTTGGAATGCCCATCACTGAGCAAAACCCTAGCTCTAGAGATGGCTCATTGGCACTGCTTCTGGGTCTTCGGGGGACGTTGTGGGGGGTCCCCTAGCTGAAACCCGCTGTCTTGGACCCTCTGGAATTGATGGATTCGTGAACCGAGCCACGGTTCGCGTGCCACGGGCATTCTAGTCGGGAACCCCGTGGGCCGTTCAAGGACACTTTGGGCATTTGCTCCGTGGCCATGGAACCCAAACCCACAAGCGGACTTGGATTCCATTGGCTCCCACAGATCCACGTGGCCATAGTGGACCTGTCCATGGTTGCCACGCACTCCTGGGGGCCTCCGGACGAGAAATGGCCCGATTGAGCGAATTTGGAATGGCCTTAACTGAGCAAAACCCTATCTCCGGGGATGGCCCATTGGCACCACTTCCGGGTCTTCGAGGCACGCTATGGGGGGTCCCCTAGCTGAAACATGCCATCCTGGACCCACCGGATTCGACGGATTCACGAATCGAGCCACGGTTTGGGCGCTACGGGAAATCTAGTTGGGCACCCTAGGGCCATTCTAGTGGTGATAACAAGTTTACTATCTGTTGAGTCTGATACTACATCCAAGAGCCGCTCAACAAACTTTGAGATAGAAAGCTTTGCAATTTTAGGATATTGATTCAACCACTCATACAGTTTCTTACCTTCTCAAGTATCTAAATTTATAATTTCCTTTTGGGTAGATTCAGGCATTCTCGAGGATCTAAATTTATAATTGCCTTCTGGGTAGATTCAGGCATGGAATAATATTTGCCGGCACTTCCAAGCTCCCGAGACCATTTCGTTAGCCATAATATGTGCAACTCCTTTGATGAAAGATAAATTCTGGTGTGGATGGCAGCATTTGATATGCCATCCAACTATGTTGTTGGAAGAACTTAGATATTTCAACAAAGGAGCGTTTTGCAGGCGACTTGAAAATCCCTTCCATTTTTCAGCAGTAAAATAAAGAAGTTCAACGTACATATTTTCAGGCAAGCTTGTCAACCAATCAGACAACCGAATACAGGGAGATAACCACGCCCAAAACATTCAAGCTATTATAAAACTCTTGTTTATTAAGATAAGGATGGACTATGTGTACATTACGAGAATATAGATGAATGAAGTCGCTTTGATGAAATTGTCCTCTTGCTCTCTCCAGAATGCATTCAAAAGCAGGGAGTATTGTGTGAGCTTCTGTGAACAATTAAGGATTCGTTGTCATTGCTAAGAGAAGTTCTAAGGCCAAGCCATTGAATGAAGACCGTGGCTCGGATCGATGAACTGTCAAATCCATTGGATTCAATACACTGGGATAGTGCTAGGGGTGCCCTTCCCCTCTGGCTCAGTGGCCCCACCCTCATCTTGTATGTCCATCTTGGAAACTAGGGTTTTTCTCAGTGAGGGAGTGTGCAATTTTTGCACATGGGGGTCAACTCTAGAAAATATTCCACCGGGCACTTGTCGCTAGCGATCCCAGTCGGGACTTGCCTAGACACACCTGCAGGACTCCCCAGAACCCGGTTTTGTTGCATGGTTGGAATTCTACGCCCCCGGTAGGTATCTAGCAGGTGTCCCTCAAGGCCTTCTAGCAGCGAGATGGGATGAGCCATAGAATGAAGACTGTGGCTCGGATTGATGAACTGTTGACTCCATTGGATTCAACACACTGGGATAGTACTAGGGGTGCCCCTCCCCTTCGGCCCGGTGGCCCCGCCCTCATCTTGTACGTCTATCTTGGAAAATAGGGTTTTGCTCAGTGAGGGAGTGTGAAATTTTTGCACACAAGGGTCAACTCTGGAAAATCACCCATCGGGATTTTGTGGCTAGAATTCTCGGCTGGAACCTGCATGACTCCTCGGAACCCGGTTTTGTTGCACGGTTGGAGTTCTACGCCCCCAACAGGTATCCAGCAGGTGTCCCTGAAGGCCTTCTGGATGTGAGATGGGACAAGCCATAGAATGAAGACCGTGGCTTGGATCGACAAACCGTCGACTCCGTTGGATTCAGTACGCCAGGATAGTGCTAGGGGTGCCCCTCCCCTCCGTCTCGGTGGCCCCACCCTCATCTTGTACGTCCATCTTGGAAACTAGGGTTTTGCTCAGTGAGGGAGTGTACAATTTTTGCACACGAGGGTCAACTCTGGAAAATATTCCACCGGGCACTTAGGGATAGCGTTCCTGGCTGGAACCTTCCTAGACACACCTGCAGAACTCCCTGAAACCAGTTTTGTTGCACGGTTGGAGTTCTACACCCCCGGCAGGTATCCAGCAGGTGTCCCTGAAGGCCTTCTGGTAGTGAGATGGGATGAGCCATAGAATGAAGACCATGGCTTCAATCGATGAACCGTCGACTCCGTTGGATTCAGCACGCCGGGATAGTTCTAGGGGTTCCCCTCTCCTCTGGCCCAGTGGCCCCACTCTCATCTTGTACGTCCATCTTGGAAACTAGGGTTTTGCTCAGTGAGGGAGTGTGCAATTTTTGCACACGGGGGTTAACTCTGGAAAATATTCCACCGGGCACTTGTGGCTAGCATTCCTAGCTAGAACCTGCCTAGACACACCTGCAGGACTCCCTGGAACCCAGTTTTGTCACACGGTTGGAGTTCTACGCCCCCGACAGGTATCCAATAGGTGTCCCTGAAGGCCTTCTAGATGCGAGATGGGATGAGCCATAGAATGACGACCATGGCTCGGATCGATGAACCGTCGACTCCGTTGGATTCCGCACGTCAGGATAGTGCTAGGGGTGTCCCTCCCCTCTGGCCTGGTGGCCCCGCCCTCATCTTGTACATCCATCTTGGAAACTAGGGTTTTGCTCAGTGAGGGAGTGTGCAATTTTTGCACACGGGGGTCAACTTTGGAAAATCATCCATCGGGCATGTATGATGATGATGATGGTGATTATGATGAAGAGGTTGACGGTGATGGTGATGGCGAAGGCGATGGTCATGAAGATGATGATGATGGAGGCTTTGATGAGGAACCTGGAGTTAGAGTTAGGGTTAGAGGTAGATTCAATGATGATGTTGGAGATGGTTGTGATGATGAAGACGTTGATGGTGACGGTGATGGTGATGGTGAGGATGGAGAGATGGCTTAGTGCTAGGGTTTGGGTGAGGGTTAGGGATAGGGTTATAGAAGGAAATTGAATTAGGGTTAGAGGTAGAGTCAATGATGATGATGGAGATGGTGGTGATGATGAAGACATTGCTGGTGACAGTGATGGTGATGATGAGGATGGAGAAGATGGCTTAGTGCTAGGGTTTGGGTGAGGGTTAGGGCTAGGGTTATAGAAGGAAATTGAATTAGGGTTAGAGGTAGAGTCAATGATGATGATGGAGATGGTGGTGATGATGAAGACGTTGATGGTGACGGTGATGTAGATGGTGAGGATGGAGAATATGGCTTAGTGCTAGCGTTTGGGTGAGGGTTAGGGCTAGGGTTATAGAAAGAAATTGAATTAGGGTTAGAGTTAGAGTCAATGATGATGATGGAGATGGTGGTGATGATGAAGACGTTGATGGTGATGGTGAGGATGGAGGATATGGCTTAGTTCTAGGGTTTGGGTGAGGGTTAGGGCTAGGGTTATAGAAGGAAATTGATTTAGGGTTAGAGTTAGAGTCAATGATGATGATGGAGATGGTGATGGTGATGGTGATGGTGATGGTGATGGTGATGATGAAGGAGATGGTTTAGTGCTAGGGTTTGGGTGAGGGTTAGTGCTAGGGTTTGGGTGAGGGTTGATAATGCAATGTTTTCAAATATATTTGGTGTATGCTAATGGATGAGGATACAAGTGCAAATATGAAGAATTTTGGATATGTATACTATGACCTATTACTTCATGGTTATTATGAGTGATTGACCTACTAGATTAGGTAAGGTGTTATATGACCGGTTCACATATGGTTGAATTTTGTACACATAAGTTAAGTGGATGTATACATGAGGTATCACAAGGTGGATGTGGTTGTTATGAGCCTAACTAAGTGGATGTTGATATAATTGAGATATTCTCTCAGCTAAGTATGTGTTACGTGAGTATTTTTATGATTAATTTTTATAATATCTTTGTGTTTAGGTTGAGTGTGAAGTTATTAAGAGATTTTCTCTCAACATCTCTTTTTGTAAGGAAGTAGTTACATGTCCTTAATGTACATATACATGTAATAAATGTGCAATTGCATTGAATTTTGTTGAAAAACATATCCCTATATTTTCTAATAAATCTGACAATAGAATTGGAAGCAACAAAATATTGGGAAGATTCATTTGTAGGATAAGAGGATTAACATATAATAAAGTATATTTTTCATTGATAATTATGTTACATAGTGTGTTTCTATGTTCTATGGTTTTTCTATGATGTCATTGGTTCTATGTTTTTTGGAGGTTATTTGTTGCAAAATAGTAGTCATTGTCTATTGGTTTGACGCAATGCACCGTATAATGAGAAAATTTTCTACAAGACGCTACTAATATTATGTTTTATGAAAGAATTATCATGGAAAAGTTGCAAATAAGTACTACTAATGATGTGCTTGAGTTGAATGTGATTCCCAATTATTATGTCATTGTTGGGATTTTGTAGCTGTGAAGAATAACTGTAATAGATGGGGGGGTTGAAGATATGAATCAACAATATTTTGTCCCAAGGAAGTATTGGTCTCATTTTGTTTTTACTTATGCGACATCATGATGGATTGAGTAGTCATGATTGATCATATGTGTTTATGAATTATTAGACAATTGTTATGATTATTATGACCGTAGTGCATAAAGTATGGAGACTGAGCTACATAAGGAATAGAGGTCATAAAGGTTGTGTGAAGGAAATGTTGAATGTTGTTGCTAGCTCTTGCATGTATTGTAAGGAGAATCATGCTTGAGTGAATCATGCATGGTGGAGATCACTGATTAAGCATTGAACCAAAGGCTTTTACATGTTTATTTTGTACATGATGCATGGTTTTTATGTATGTGGCTCTTGGTGAGATAATGATGAGAAAAAACCCTTTGACTTGGTGGACTATTCCACATTTACAAGTCAAGTAGAAAAATTCAAAATAGGTGTAAATGAGAGGAAGCAAATGAATCCCATTGATGCCAATTACACTTGCAAAATTAGAGCAATCAAAGCTCTCAATATCACTGATACCACTTTGTCCCTGAAGAAGATTTCCCTATAAAGTATCTGGATCATGACCAAAGGAAGTGACTACTCCCAATCTAGTGACAACTACCCTCCTCTGATTAGTAGCAGTTAGTTTTTTTCTTATGCAGCCTTCACAGGTTGCAGAGCAATGGCCGTTGCTTTGCCTAGAGGTTAATTAGAGTGTATAAGATAACAAGTGTTCTCCCAGCCAGATTTTTTGGCATTTGATTAGCGGCATATAGGCTATATAAGACTGGAAATGACTCAATGTGACTTGGGCCCTTAATAGATTGGGTAACAAACCCTTCTAATAGTGATCCTATCCCACTTGGAGTCCAAATACCCCCTATTGAGGGTACATGTGGTGGGTCACAGATTCTAGGGCTAGATTAGGTTAATAGGGCTACATTAGGTTTCTAGGATTCTAGATTAGTTTCTGAGGGTTAGATTAGTGTTTCTAGGGTTAGTTTAGATTTCTAGGATTTCTAGGGATAGATTATGTTTCTAGGATTCTAGATTAGTTTCTGAGGGTTAGATTAGTGTTTCTAGGGTTAGTTTAGCTTTCTAGGATTTCTAGGGCTAGATTATGTTTCTAGGATTCTAGATTAGTTTATGAGGGTTAGATTAGTGTTTCTAGGGTTAGTTTAGCTTTCTAGAATTTCTAGGGCTAGATTATGTTTGTAGGGTTATATTAGTGCTTCTAGGGTTAATCATACATGAATAAACAATCACATGGCTATAAATCATAACTTAATCATAACTCAGACATCAAATAAACGATATAAGATAACGATATCAAATAAACCATCTAACATGAATAACATTAATCATGCATGAATAAACAATCACATGGCTATACTATGCACCTCAGTCAATTAGGCCTTCTGGATCCTCTTGGTTTTTTATTGTCTCGAACAACCTCTCATGCTCCGCATGAGGTAGTAAGTAGCGTACCTTGTTTGATGACTTCGTTGACATTGTCTGTAGTTGGATGTTTGTACATACGATCAAGTGCGTAAAGTGATACACTCGCGACCCTGGTCTATAATATGTGTATGTGTAGCCATTGCTCTTTGGTTCCTTTCCATCCACTGTAAGATATTCCCCCTGAAAAACGATCGAGCCAGTCGGAAAGGTAATGCCTTCACTATCCGTTAATGATGCGAGGAGGGTTTACTTCCCCTGGATGCATCATGCCAACCAATAATTTGTCCCAATTGCACTGTCTATCGGGGCGACAACTGCGTAGATGTGTCCTGCAAAAATGCATTTTAAGGTCATATTCCAACAAGCAGTGGTTTGATAACTTGGATAATTACAAAAACAAGGAGGGAATCGGGATATGCATGCATAAATGTTTACCTGCTTGTACAAGATCAGATATATGATCATATTCATTCGAAATAGAGGATTGGCCTTCCTCTAACTGGATTGTTTCAGCAACTGCATGTGGATCCACTGCAAGTGATACATGATCCCATTCATCAACCCAATCCATTGATTCGCACTCATCCCACTCACAACTGCTGCAAGACCCACAGAAGTAAGCAAGTTTTCGGGTCCATATTTCAAATAAAGGATTGTTTGAGCTTCAAACCAAATGAAATCCATGAGTGCCTTGCATAGTACTACAACTATAAGAACGCGATCGATCTATATCAACTACATTCCAAAAATTTCTGACAACATGTCCTCTAGCTGTTGGTATGTGTTGCTCTGTGGTTCAATCTGACATTTTTTCTTTGCACCATCGAACTGTGGATTTGGAATTCCGAATATGAGGGCCTCCCATGCACCTCATCTCCTCCCTTCATAGGGCCATTTTGAGACATGCTCCAGCCCCGTCGTGCTCTCCCTTTCCATGCACAATCTCCAAATAGTTCCATACATGCAGCACATCATAAATCTTGTGCAACATACTCAACCACTGGAAAACACGTGCATTTTTGAACTAGCCTGCACAACCATCTGACCATATCCAATGCTGATCCATATGTATCCCTCTCTCCTTCAGCTAATCATAGAAAATTTTGAAGCAATGCTGCACATAATGCAGGTCATGGCACCTGTCGTCATTGATGTAGAAGTTGGTCTCTTTCAATATCATCCTCATGTCGTTGCTTCTCTATGGCGTGTGCCTGTACGTGATATGGACCATTATGCTAACTTGGTCTGAATGGTAGTATTGACTTTGAATCTCATTCTGTGGCTGTAAGGTATATTTATCAGCAAAGTCAACAACTGACAATATTGTGCCCTTGGGAAAGGTGTCCCTGCACTGTCTATACTGTTCATCCTGCCATCGTGCTACATGGACATGCTGTACATAATGCTTGGTCTTTTGGTAGAATTCCTTCATGAAATCACAAATTTGTACCTGGTGCCACAAAACCAAGGGCATTGATACAACATGACATTTTCAATCTGAATATATATGTACAAATTCAACATGTACAGTATGAAAGCAAGCAAATTTAGATTACATGTGACTTCACCAATGCAATTTTTTTGCTTTCCTTCGAACTATCTACTTGATATGTTATGTATGGGAAGTTCTGCATTTCTACTGACAGCCTCCCAAATTCATGCTCCGCAGTTGCGTGGATGCAGCGGCTCAATAATGCAAATCCACTGCAACTGGAACACGTCCCATATAAACATGATCTTTTATAATATTTTTTTCCTTCAGGCCTTCCACACATTATGCTATGTATAAATTCTTCGGATGCATTCGGTGGTTGTAACGAAGGGCAATCCTGCACAATGTTAGTGTGCAAACCACAAAATATATGTCTATATGTATCATAATAGTACTCAAATTATACATGGTATCTACAACAACATGTACTGTGATCAATGCAAATTCTAACATACCAGGGTTTGCATTTTTCAAAGGACCTTTGGCCCAAGTTCAATTGTGTGTGCTCATTCTTAAACCTCTCATAGCGTTCTGTTTGTGTGGTGTCAAGGAAGTGCTTGATATGGGGTTCATCCCCCCTAACAAATTTTCTCAACTTTAAAACATCTCTTTGATTCGATGACGGTCTAGTGTTATCATGCCAAAAATTTTGCACTAGTTCTTTAACAGCATCAATGAGCTTCATGTCTGAACGAGGTAACCTACCAATAAAGGACCAACAATCTTTTTGGCCTAGGGTCTCAAGTTTTTCTCTAATGGTAGAAACTTTTGAAGAGTCTTTCTATCTACTTTAAAGATTATACATGTTTGTGATAGTAGGTGACGTTTACTTGTGGATTTGTCTACAATCGATTCCGACATTACACGACTGGCCACATTAAAATATTTTGTGCGAGAAGTTTTTCCAATCAAATTAAATGCAAATTGTAGATTTCTAACAACATGATTGTTGGCTTCTGAACTTCTAACTACCTTTATGCACAAAATTCTCCTAACATGAGCTAGACAATGTGGTTTTAACAAAGCAAGAAACAATTGACATTTTGCTGCATCGGTTTTGGATTTAAAAAAATATTTGATTATCTTGTTACAATGGAAATCAATAGTGTGTTTGGACATCTTACCTTCAAGTCCTGAAAATGAACTTTCATCCACATGAATATGTCTGGGAGTTCTTCGTTGTCCAGTCAATAGTTGAGGCAAGGGAGTCGGTAAGGAAGTACGAGTCTTGTCAACGGTTTGCTGTGGCCCTTCGTTCAGTAATTGGTCCTGCAATGGAGTGTGTTCACCAGGTGGGTGCTCTTCTTGGGGTGGTTGCCAGTTAAGAACTTGTTCAACATCCATCCCTTCATACTCGACATCAAGCAAGATTTTATTGACTTCAACCTCTTCGTCATTGCTTGTTGATGGATCTAAGGCACTAACATTTTGATTTTTACGGTTTTGCATGTACAACCTGGCCTTATCTCTTATCTCATGGGCCTTTTCAGGGGGAAGCGGCCTCCTTCTAGACTTTCTTTGATTATTACATCTATTTCCCATATTCAATGCACTTTTGGAAAAACGAAAATATGACCCCTGCAAGAATGAACAACAAACAAGATATTAAAACTCGATGTGCATGATTATTAAAGCTCGATGTAGCAATTGATTATGTACAACAACATCTAGTGATAATGTTTTCATATAATCTTAAAAGCTATTGGGAATGCCCTACATATAAAGTTACAACATCACATCTAGGAACTCAGTAGGATGCTATTGGATGGTGGTATGGGATGTTAGTAGTCCAGCAAATTCCCTACAAGGGAGAAGCTCATATTGACTTCATTTTCATGGTATGGATGAGGGAAAATAGCCCCAAAAGACTAAGACTTTTCAATTGTTTAGGTGTTTGTGTGAGTTGTTGTAGTGAAACCATGAGGAATTCAACAAATGTTTGTCTACTAGATGGAGGAATGTGATTATGAAATGTTATTGGTGGTGATGCAAGTAATTTTTTTTTATTATCTTCATGAAAGGTTGAAAGCATTGCTTGGTGCATGTTTATAGTTTTTTTTTGGTAGGATGTTTTTATTGTCTATGTTGAATATTAAGAAGACTAAAATAGATCTATCATACAATTCATGAGGAAAAACCAAAATAGATGCCATTCAAACAAGTGAATGAAGACTAAATTACATTTAACAAGATCAAATTTTCACCATACCTCAAGGATTATGATTGCTCTTTGCTTCAAATGTCAAATGCTCTTTTGATGTGTCCACTCTATGTAAGAAGACTTCATGTGTATCCAAGTAGCATGAGAATTCAATCCAAGGTGCCAAATAGAGTTCAATTGTTGTGTATTCACTCAATTGATCCAAATAGAGCCCAATAGGTCTGTATTCAATACAAAGAGCCAAATAGAGCCCCAAATATTGTGTATTTTATCCAAATGGTGAATGAATTCAATCTACCATGAAAATGCTTGTTGTACTGTGCGTGAAACCAACGAATAGAATGCGATGAATGAGGAAAAAAATGCGGGAGAAAGAACGAGGGTGATTTTCTAAACTTTATGTTCAACAGGGATGCGCATGCGCCTCTGGCGCGTGCGCATCCTTTCTGAACGTTGCAATGGTTGGTGGGTAATGTTCAT